>JAOPTO010001065.1:309428-707344 GCA_033822845.1 Tetrapedia diversipes | reverse complement strand
GCTGTTATTCTTCAACAAGGCAAAAAAAAGGCATAAAAGCGAGCCAACTTCCTTTTTCTTTCCAAACGGTTAGCCGAATTATTCACGCCGCAGATAGGTAGGTAGGTTGATCTTCAACACGGAGATGCTGCACGCGTGCTTAATTTGGGAAACGAGCCCGTGACGGCGAGTTCCGGCCCGACTTTTGGTGCTTTCCAGGGTTTATGACGCGTCAGTCACTGTTCAGAAGTACGAAGAAACTCTAAGTCCTCCAAGTCCTAATTAGAATGCCGAGTTTACGAGCAACGCAGCGCGCAAATTTTGCGCCGCAATATTTCTGGGCTGCTCTTTATGATTGGCGCGATACGAAACCGGCATAACGTTTATTTACAAACGTACGATCAAACGATAATATTAATCACGAAAAACAGCGCGAAAACACGTTAAACGTAAAAATTAAATTTATTTCCAAAGAGTATTTTATATTGCGATAAAACGAATTTATTTATTTCTTTATCTATTTATTCATTTATCTATTTATTTATTTATTTATTTCTTTATTCATTTATTTATTTATTTATTTATTTATTTATTTATTTATTCATTTATCTATTTATTTACTTATTTATTCATTTATCTATTTATTTATTTATTTATTCATTTATATATTTATTTATTTATTTATTTACAAGCCTTTGGTATAAAAAACAGAAAGATCAGTAGATGAATAAAATAATATACAGATAGCGTTTGAAAGAATGAATAGATTCGAAAAAATCAACAGAGTTGCAGATATTATTGGCTGTCCTTATAATGCGGTTTATACAATTCTGTTGACTGTACAAAATTCGGTGAAATTCCGATTCAAAAAGTATATTCGACCTGACAGATGTGACGTAACATTTTACTTTAAAGTGTCTAAATATATTTGAACATACAACATATCCATTTAGTATTTTATAGACAAATAGAATGTCGATCATAAGACGCCTGTGTTCGAGGGGCAATAACGCTATAATTTAACAATGCTTCGTTAACCCACGCTGTAATTATAATTTGTTAAATTACCCGCATACCTGGTTTAAACCTACGTTTTAACGCTCGAACGATTGTTTCAAGCATCCCCGTACGATGAACCGAAATATTTCAATTCAGTCGAACAACACAAAATTCCCCGTTGCAACGGAAACGAGAAATATTCGTTCGAGATCGAATAGGATCGGATTTTGCTTAGTGCTTTAATACAACTTAAGCACTGAAAATACTATTTAATGCTATTACGTCGGTGTACACGCATAAACAGCCCCGTCGACGGAGCGGATTTCAAACGAGCTTATCAAATCAATGGATACGACGGGGGATTAGCGTAGACTGGCTCAATCAGAAGCGCTTACCGATATACTGTGGTGGCGGTGTAATAGGATTACAATGCTACAGTGACGCGGAAGCATTCTTCCTTTGCTGACCTGTATGATACGAATCGCACACCAAGCGTTATTTCTCGAATCACTGGCTCCCGCTGCGTCGGGACAATAGAGTCTTGGGTAATGGATGCAGCTACCACGGTTCTCAGAATTGAAGTCTTTCAATTGTAATTTCTCTTCTTGCCGGCGTTTCAGTGAACAACAATTCCTTTCACGTTGGGCTACATTATGTTATCGTTACTGGAGTATCATCATCATCATTATTATTATTATTATTGTTGTTGTTGTTATCGTTACGTTATTCTTCTTACATCATATTTTCATACATACTACAATTTTTATATTTTATTTAATACTGTCGTTCATCCGACACTCCGTTTCATGACACATTTCACTTCGTTATATTTTATTCCACGATTTTGTAATTTTCGATGCTTTACGCATTTTTCTGACGCCTCTGTGTTTGTGAAATCTGAAAATTGCGCTCGCCACTTCTGTGTTTGTCACTTAAAAAATTAATCGCGCACGTCCAATGGCGAACGTGTGATTTTGTTACAGCGAAAGGTATTTTTAATCTATTAGGCATTGCCGATAAATACCGTCGTCTCTTTTGATCCGCTTTCTTTTGTCGCACGATTCGCATTTTCTTTTTTTCGTTCACGCGATGAAAAATGAAATGAATGCTCGATCGAACGCGACGCATTTTTCACGTTTCACGAACGAATCACGTTTCAGCATTCGAGCAAGTTGGTTACATTTCGATGCTTGGACAAGCAACTTGCATTTCATTCATCGGCTGAGCAAATTGGGCTTCGAGGATTGTGGAATTCAGTCGTGTTCCCTTCTTCGAGCAAATATTTGCTATCAAAGCAAAGATTCTCCCAAATACTAACTTCGTTTCAAAAATTATAATTTATTCGTGTAATTCCTTGTCCGCTGAAACACTGTCGAGTTAACTGAATCACATATACAATACGTGCGATTCTAAATTTCAATTCTGTTTGAAAAGTTATTTCTTGTAAGGATTCAACGCAAAGAATTTATAGTATCTTTGTATCTTGCGGTTTTAGAAGGTTTAAAAGTAAATTATTTTTTAAACGGAACGTTATATTTTCTGTGTTGAAGCTCGAATGTGTGGAATTTCGGATGGAAGTATCGAAAATTGTCGATACGAAATTTAACATTTAACAATGTCAATACTTAACGCTGGAAGTAAAATTTCTTAGGATTGGAAGCACTAAGAGCACTCAGAACTGCGCTAAACTAATGGCTGGCTAGCCTAACATTGATCAAGCAACACAGCGCCGCGCGTAATGCTGAATTTATGTGAAACTGATAAAGGTTATGTCAGTCCATAGATCTACGTTTGGAATATTGGTCGCAACCACCAGGAGACAGTTTTTAATACCTACATTCAACACCATAAATCGACTTATCGTTAGGCTTCCGATACGATCTCGATTAATGAACACCGCTTTAACAAATCTGAAACCTTCGCCTAAATTTCACCCGTGAACGAACATTTATCGTAGCTGCGTAACTGTAGGAACACTAAAATCGACAATTCCCATTCCCATACAATTCATGCGAAGGTACACATACGAAATCGGTAAACTTTCCAACCACCATTAAATACAAACGAATGCTTGAAACAACTCAGCATAAAATGATTAGATTTATTGCTTCTAAAGAATGACATCCAATGACCATTCTTGAGCACGACTATAGCCCATTAATTTCTCGTTATTACATCAAATATTTAGAGTTTAGAAGAATTAATGCTGACCTGTGTTTCTTATACAAGTCAATTCATGGTCTAGTGATATATCATATGTTTATAATTAACATGCAAAACATATCATGTATTAACTTCAATGCTTCATCAAGAGATGCTAAATTGCCTTTTCTGTTCAGGCCACCCTTCTATTATTCTAATTTTAAGAATTATGATCCTTTCATCGCATTTGCGCATTGGCGAACAATATTATCCCATCAATTGACTTTATTCAGATCGCAAGTATACAGATCCTTGTAATTTAATTTTATTATGTTTATATGCTGTATCTGTCTCTTTTCTTCTTAATACATCCATCCTCCTATCATGTACTCACCGTCAATTTGTTCTCTCTTCTCTATTTTCGTGTACCTTATAATGGACAATGCCCATAGCTAAATAAAACAAAATAAAGTAACATGAAAATAAAATGAAATAAAGATATTAACGGGGCGTGGGTAAAATATCGGGAACATTAAGGTCGCCTCGAGTAGCTAAGAGCACGAACCCAAGCCTGAGTCACCGTTTCCGAGCACAAATCGTTTCCCGATCGCGAAACAGGATCCCTCTCGATTGAACCGGGGCAAACCGACCGGTATTTCTACAAGCTTCACGGCAATTTGATCGGTACGCTTCCGCAAGCATGCTGTAAATCCACAATTCTGTTCTGAGGAGCCGCGCTTAACGTGTCGAATTGCCGTTTTCCAGGAATCGATAGATCGCCGACGACGCGCAGGCCGAGCACCAGACGGGACTCGAAGAAGAGCTGGAAGATCGATCACAGCCACGATAGGAACACGGCAGGCATGAAGGACGAGCCGATGCTGAAGGGCGGCGACGACGATGACGAGGAGATCGATTTCCAATCGGCCACCGCCTCGTCGCTCTTCCATCGCCATTTGTTCGCGAACCTCGGCATCACCGCGGTATCCGCCATCTTGGCGGGCGGACTGTCCACGTAGGCCGCTCTGTGATCGCAATTACGTCTGAACACTGATTAATCTCGCGTCCGGAAAGGACTTCAGGGTAGAGTGAACCTCTGGCACCGATTATCGAGCCGAGAATCGGCTGCTTGAGCGTTGCTACGTGTTCAATGCGAACCGCATGAATTTGAATAGAATCGCGCGGAGAAATCGAAGAAAGAATCTTCGAACGTTGAGATCGTTTGAGACAGTGTATGCCACTTTGTTGTGATACGATCTTTTTTTTCTATTCAGAATAGTTTTATCGATGATTTCGGATTGCAGATACTTTCTGTTTATTCAGAAAGATCGAAGGATTGTTTCGTTTCTTCTTTGGTGGAAGTTACAAAATTGTATTGTGTGAATTGGAGTAACCAGTACACAGTGTGAGTTTGCTTATTGTGCGTGAAATTGTAATTTCGAGAAACTTCAATTGATGATCATTTTGTTTTTAATCGTTTTATTCGGTTGAAGTAATTTTCATCGACTTGTATGCTTCTTATCGATGTATATTTGTACAATATTGAAATGAATTCATGGCGTATGTGAATCGTAGTATTTTCATTTGTGAACCTGTAGTTTATTAAAGAACTTACTCAAACTTCCGAATAAGTAGTTCAGATTGCTCGAGTTGCGATTAGGAGATATGTAAGGCAACAAGCTTGTCATGCAAACTCGCGATTCTCCATTTGAAAAGAATTTTCCAATGAATTCCACGTGTGAATGCAATTGTTTGTTCGATAGTCTTGCGATCATCTGCAAGGCCTATCGCGACGTGCAGTGTGAATCGATTGTGTCTTTTTTTTCGCATTCCCCTACGATTTGTAACAATGGTTGACGATTAACGTTGTGCGATGCGAAATCGAAGGGAGATTTTTCATGAAAGGAGGATGTTTCCGATTTCGTTTAATTTTGATCGATTTGTGAGAGAACGATGCGTGAATTGTTCGTAATTGCTTGTATTATTAGTTACGATTAAGCTCGAAATATATATGTGCGAGGGATCTATATTTTTGACGTTGCGCAGGTTTCTATTGTAAAAAGTATCGATATAAAACGAGTATCTTCGCCGGTAGCTGTAACGCTTACACCTAATCCACGTGTAAATATCATTTCCACGACGGTGCGACATGCCTTTCCTTTAAGACAATAATTTATTCGATTATTACAAGAGAAAGCTAATTTCACGCGAGAGCGTAACGCTTATGAAACTATAATTTGACTGCATCAGAGCGTCACAGTGCCATTTATTTGCTTCATATTTTTACATAAAAATTAGAATTAAACATTAATAATTGTTTCGTTAATTTTACTTGCAATTGCAAGAATTTTCAAAAATTACTGAGGAATTGATGAAAATCATCATTATTATTTATTTTTGAACGTTCTAAAAATTTAATTGTTTTCGCAGAATTTTAGTTTTCGTTTAACAGGCGTGAAGGTGTTAAAAGACAAGCCATTATTTTTTAATTTCATTTCATTCAATTTTATTATTCAAATGATGGTTTATTGTGTGTTTTTAATACATTTGTATCCGGAATGCATCGTGAACAACGCAAAAAGACATTAAAATTTCATTGTAGTTATAATTACGGATAATATACATTTGTATGGATGGATTTATTAAAAATGGTCGTCTTAATAGTATTAAAATTTTTGTACCGATGTTATTAGTGTTCGGGAAATATACGCTATAATGTAAATTATTCCTTATCGGTCCTGAAATACTTCGAACATTAAATTTAAGTGTTGATAAAATCGATTGTGAAAAACATTATCCGATTTATAATCTTATTAAGTTAATATATTTTTAGTATACAGTGATCCTGACGTAGCTGGCTGACATACGCGTGTTTATACTACTTGCAACGTGGAAAAAGTATAGCGTATTTTATAACAGACCTAGAAATGCTGCCATTTAAGAATCGTAACAATATTCTAGCGTAACAGTTACAATTTCGATCTTGAACAACTTTTCTAAAAATACTATTATATCCAATGTCTGACTTATGAAATTACAATACTACTTAAATCGAGAAAAAAAGGCAGAAATTCCATACTCTTTTATTTTAAGCATTTCTTAACCTTTTCACTACAATAATCTCTTCGAAGAAATACAAAAATTTAATTAAATGTGCAGAAAAATAATACACTAAAGTTTGTAAAGGATTTCCTTGAATGATGTTCATTCTACGTTAGAAGCGTCACGTTCTAAATTGCATTTTAATCACTAACGCAATGTTCTATTGGAATTGAACGTTAATCGGTTGAAACAATCAAGCATTTTTGTTTATAAATACACTTTGTATTAGTACACAAAAGTCTTTAACACTAGGTTTACTGGACCCGTCAATTTGACGAGTTTCAAACTTCATAAGAAAAATTTGCAAAAACAATCACTATTATTCCTAGCAATTTTTGCTAACATTTTTTGATGGAACGATACAAATATACCCAAATTTATTTTCCTTTCAGTTCTGTAATTTGAAATTCTGTTTAATGTATACTTTATTCCTTAGTGTATGTATATTGGAAATAGATATAATCTAGTGTTAAATCATCTACTTCAGAAACACTTTTCACATTTCATGCGTTTCCCCAGTAACCATAAGTATGAAACATGATTTATCGAGAGAATCTGTAACTTTACACCTTTTCGATGGTTTCTTCGTTTTCTTAATGCGCTTATGATTTCTGTACCTGTCGATTAACCGAGACACGGTGAGTACAGGAAATATGAATATTAATTAACGTGTAGGTGCGTATGCGTCGACGATCCGGGTAATATTTTAACGTACCCTGACCACTGAATAGCATTCCTTCCATTGTCCTCGAATTGACGTTCGAAAGAAATTAGATCAATACAAGTAGAAAACGAGCATAATTTACCTATGCATTGTACATTCCCGACTTTGACGTTGCTTATCGAAACGATCGTGAATTTGGCGATCATTTTTCGGCCTTAGAACAATAAAATGCGAACGAGAAGGGATAAAAGGAATTTTGTAATTTCGATAATATCGAGAAACTTAGTTGCGTAAAAAGATGCAGGATGTGTTTCATTTTTGTGAATGTGTACAAGCTGTAATTACACGTTATACAATTATTCACAGGGTGATACATATCTGTTTAAGCGATGTTTAATTAGGAACGTTTATAAAAGTATGACCTTGTATAAATGTTCGCAGTTTACGAATAAGAAAACGACGAATCTCTGCATCGTCGTCGTTATTATTGTCGCGGTTGTTTTTTTTTTTTTTAGTTCAGCTTGCAGCGACTCCTGTTGTTCGTGAACGTAATAGAACGTGTGATACTCGACGTGAATCTGTATACACGATGCAGATCGCCATTGCTTCGAACGCATAGGATATACATACGTGGAATATTGTAAGATAATAGAGTGTGTACGATAACGTGTAGACTAAGCCTCAGGGACATGTAAATACGTTAAGCTGTAAGACGATGCGTTAGTTTTTGCATTTGTGATCACGTCACCACATTCTCCCTTCCCCTCCCGTGTAAATACAATGTACTCTATCGTGTACTTGGGCAATAAATGTTAGACAATCGTACACTACTGTGTTAACAATTTATTCTTCTTAATTGCTTTATATCGGTGAACAAATAAACTTTACGTAGAAATACTAAGTTTCTACAGTTCAATCTAAATGATTAAAAAATTCTACAAAATCTAAGCTTTCTTCTTTGATTTCGAAGATACGCTTGTCAAAGTTAAAACGAAACTGAGAAGAATGAAGCTGAGAGGAAAGTTAAAAAATAATAAATTTCTCAAGATTTTAACAACATATAGACGATAATATCAATCAAATCTAAAACAATCACGTTTAAATATTGAAAAGCAATATCTGAAAATTACAACTATTTTAATTGTTTAAAAGAAATAATTTAACCAGGCACTCATCTATTTATCAGTAATATTCCAATGAGATGTTTAAAACTTTGCGTAAGCTACTGTAAATATTGTCCAAATGATTAATCCAAAATTAAACAATTCTATCGCAACTCAATAAATACAAAATCCAAAATTATAAACAATTCTATCACAACTCACTAAATAGAAAATCCAAAATTATAAACAATTCTATCGCAACTCACTAAATACAAGATCCAAAATTATAAACAATTCTATCGCAACTCACTAAATACAAAATCCAAAATTATAAACAATTCTATCGCAACTCACTAAATAGAAAATCCAAAATTATAAACAATTCTATCGCAACTCACTAAATACAAAATCCAAAATTAAACAATTCTATCGCAACTCAATAAATACAAAATCCAAAATTATAAACAATTCTATCACAACTCACTAAATAGAAAATCCAAAATTATAAACAATTCTATCGCAACTCACTAAATACAAGATCCAAAATTATAAACAATTCTATCGCAACTCACTAAATACAAAATCCAAAATTATAAACAATTCTATCGCAACTCACTAAATAGAAAATCCAAAATTATAAACAATTCTATCGCAACTCACTAAATACAAAGATACAAGTAACTCAAGTTTGCAAGCAAAATCCTCTATGGTTGGATATTTAAAAATTATTAAACAATAAAGACCAGTAGGAACTACAATAATTTATTACTTAAACAATTAAAATTCAATAAATTGTTATTAACAATATGAATCAAAGGAAATCTGTATTGAATTATGTAGTTTTCAACATCATAACAGTTCTTCATGCTTCGATGCCCTTGCTTCGGTCGCGTGTCCCGAAGACGACCTCCAGCGCTCAGTCATTGTTCGATCGTCAAACCGTGCGGGTCGCGATGTCAATATGTTACCGAACATATTTTGACATACCACGCGTGTAGTAACGGGTTCGCGCGCGTACCCGCGCGTGTCCGCGAGTGTTTTATCGTATGTTAACGCGTTCGTTACCGTCCGTTGCCGTTGTGTTGTCGCGTGTGTTGGCGAGGGACGAGAATTCGGCCAACCTGGACGAGACGCTGCACCCTGGGGGTCAGAAGGGGAGGAAGTAGGGGGTTGCTGCCCTTCCTGAGCTGTCCTGAGGTGCCTTAAGATGTTCTGCGATCGGTGAGTCACATGTTTTATGATTATTATTCTATTTTTTGGGGTCCATTTCTTGGATGTATCTATATATATGATGTAAACACAATATTGTAAAGCGACCTAAGGGGCGTCTTGCGAATCTGTTGCTATAAATATCGCAAGTTTTGAAACGTCTTAAATGGTAGCTTGGTTCTCTTATTTCAATAAAATAATTATCCCAGCGTTGGACAATATTTTGGTATCGCTGGTCTACATTCTGATTCGACATACTGTGTAATCTTCACTTTTCTTGATTTAGTTGATTAATTTAATTTAATCTAAGTCAACTGAATTGTTTTATATCCTACTGGTTTCTAGACCATTCTGTTTCGTTTTGTGGTACTTACAAATTATTTCGTTTGGATTTCTTCGCACTTTTACGTCGTACTCGATCTTTCTCTCCATCTATATTATATTCTACAATTTCCTATAGGTTCTCACTAATTATTGTTAATTAGTTTGGAACCCTTTTCTACTGTTTCTAGATTGATCATATTAAATTTATTGTAATATAATTTATTTCTTAAATTATAATCCAAATTTTATTAATAACAGAATTGTAGTGTGAATTTCAGGCGGGTCTCTAAGCGTAGTCACCTCCTCGTGGTGAGACCTGGTAATTGGTATCGTTTTCCAAAGACCGCTCTTTGGAAAGCGATACCAAGCTAAGAACTACGCATATCTGCAGTCCAGTCTAGATTTTGATAAATTCCCTTTTGGACCGTTTAATTATCTAAACTGGATTGCAGATACAAACTTTATTGCCTCGGGTGTTATGAAGTTTTAATTCGGTTTTAGAGTTCACAGATTACCAATCACCATAAGATGGTACATCTATACGGAGGATAGTAAACAAATAGCAGGCCAGAGATTTTCAACGGCGCCTTGAAGAATTCGATATATTCACAATTGCTTTATTTTGAACTTTATTCCTAAAACAGTATTATTCATCTTTAGGTGGTTTATTGATTAACTTTTAATACAGCAGTGTCTCGATAGTACAATTAATCTTTATATTCTTACTTTCTACCATTTCTTTATGCTGAATAAATATTATTACATTATTGCACTATTATTATTACTTGGCTTAGAATTAAATATTGTATTTACATTCTGCTATTATTATTTATACCCTATAGATAGATGCAGGTACGAGGAAGATGTTGCACTAATTTTTATCTTATTTATCTTATTTTATCTTATTCTGTCGTTGATCATACCCTGTTTACCATCCCTAGTCTTTAATATATTTCGTCTGCAGTTAGGTCCTTTTCATGTTTGTTCTAAACAATTTTACCTACAGTGATCCACTCAGGAATCACGACGGCAGTACCTCATGGTAACTCTGTGGAGGGTTACGTCGGCAAGCTAGGAAGTTCCTATAGTGTCTTATTAACAAACCACGTTACCTCAAATTTATTAAATGATTCATTCACCAGGACAACAATTGTTCATTGCAAACAGTTTGGCATTTCGTACAATTGTTCGTGAATATTTGGATCGTTTTATCCACGTAGACGCAGCAAGTAGATTCAGACAGCGGCTGCTAGAGGTCAGACGCGAGCTGGTTCGACAGGGGAGGCGATTGATCGGGAATGTTCAGCAGTTTCCGGCGAGCCCATACATAAATTAAATGGCGAAACTTTTCAACTGCATTCATTTAACTTCGCGGCAATTTAAAATTGTTACAACCCCCCATTATTAGCCTTAACTTTGGATTTCGGAATTTCAATATGAACTAATTCCGCTGCTATTTAATTTCCCGATAATGCCTGAAATTATTTATCCACGAAACGGAAGTGCATGCGTACATCGCGTATGAATTTGTCGATTACAAAACAATTCTTTCATTGCTGCCTTCTTGTACTTTTTAGCTTGCATAAAAAAAACTTTTTCGAATTCAATGTCTATCAAAAGTTGAAAGTTATTCTAATCCTTCACTATTATTTCTAATTTATTCCTCCAGGTATACTGTTGTCATTAGCACTAAAGCGTTATTAATTTTGCAAATACTTTTATCCCAACGACGATCAAAGCAAAGCGTTCTATTGTGCTTTGTTTTCGAACAATTGGTTTTATTTTTTAAATCCTGCAAACAGCAACCGGAAACGTACAAAGTAAGCTTGCCCCTCGTCATTGAGGGGGAGGTTAAGTAATTGAATTGACGTATGAAATGCGTCGCTAATACCTACGTATGTAGCATCAATTGTGCAAATGCAGCGTGGCGAAAACGAGATATTTAAAGAGCCAAACGGAAAGTCGGCAAACGGATAAACAGAGATTCCTCGTACAAACGCGTGTACTAGCGCGCTATATAATGATATAGCATATGATAACATAGGTTGTGATTTTCAGTTTTTCTCGAGTACCATCAAAGCGGTATATCCAGGCGAAAAACATCATGAATCATATAATTACAAGTCGAATTTGAAATTACAGGGTAAAATTAGTACTTCACGTTGCTGCCCACAAAGATATTGAAAAAGCATTACTATCTATGAAATATTAACGTAAATAAAGCAAAATTCGATGCTTTGTATCCATTTATCTTCTAAACTTAACGTGAATCTAATTGATGTTTGCTTTCGTATCTTGCTTTCATATGCTGCCATTTTGTCGCGCCCATTTTTCACATAAAAGGGTTAAATTCATAATAAAAAATTTAACCAGGGTTTAATCATTACCTGTATTAATAAAGAAACGATACTGTACACGGATACGTGTGCAAAATTTGCATACGTTGCGTTACACTTAAGAAACACTTGAAATCATACATTGTGTTATCATTTTGCCCCGTACTGTATGCTCGTCTCCGTTTCTCTGCATATTTCATTTCATTTCCGTCTCTCGCCGAGTTCCGGAGATCGACGTCCGAGCAACGAGAGAGCCAGGCCCGCTACAATAACGATATTTGGGAAAGAATTATTATGGAAGTTGCCCGGGCACTTTCGAGTAACGAGGGGAAAAAAGGGCTTTTCTCCATAAGCCAGCTCGTACATCATCGCCGCGGAATCCCTTCGGACGGTTATGGAACGAAAGAAGCTGCGATAACAAAGCCCGCCTGGCATCGACCGACAGCAAGGGGGGATGGCCCCGTAAACAAACGATCCTCGCGCCATTAAAGTGCTCGATAGTAAATACCCTGGCCATCTTTTCGAATCCCAATTAACCCTTTGCACTCGAGTGGTGATCGTTAGTCAGCAAACGATAGTTTCGCAAATTTTCAGTTTTCAGTTAGTTTGTTTGTCAGTCAGACTCAAGAGTTAGATATGTAGTATCGTAATTAATTTTAGAGCATAAGATGAAGTAAGGTGTGAACAGCGGGATTTCGGACCTGCTTGGGGAAAACCCTTGGCGACGCGCGAGGCCCTCGGAAAAATGCCCAAATATGGTTATACTTGAGGAATTTTTCCGAGGTACGTGGTGGGAGAAAGGCCAAGGGTTAGCAACAGTTTTCGCTGGTCGAGTAGAGTTGAACCGGACGTTATACCGAATAGAGTTGAATTAGACGTGATACCGTGTAGAGAGTTGTTAATTAAGTAAATTAAGTAAAATTTGTACATAGTACTGTAATTATATTCCTATAATCGACAAATAAATATTATTATTATTGTAACACTACAAATAGTTATATATGTAAATTTTAATATATCACCATTGGAAATTTCTACTTTGCTTAATCTAATAGAGTGCAGATGATAAGGCTCAGGTGTGAATAAAATAAACTGAAGTGATTAGAATATTAATAAATGTTTAGATTTAAAACAATTTAATAGGTTACAACTTAGCAACTATTATGTTCTTCCTTCAGAATTAAACTCTTTTTGCCTCGATAGCCAAACTCTTTCAACCACACGCTCGCGTTTTCCTTGTCATATATTTTTCCAAACACTCATTTCGTTTCTTTCTAATTCTACACCTTTCTCACTCGATGCATTTGGTCGCGTTCACCAAAAATTCACTCTTCACATTTTCCTAAACTCGCATCGATTCGATCGCATTCCTACATCTCATTTAACTAAACTAAATGCCGTTTAATATAGGCGAATCTTAGTAAACATTTCAAATTTGATAATTTTTTAGATTGGTATCATTAGATCCGCTTAACCATCCGCTCGTTCTCGTCGCCCCCATATTATTTTCTCAAGGAAATGAAACAGATCACGGCTGCTGAGGTTCATCAACCTGGCCTGTTTGACTTTTTCGTGTTTGTTCAACGTTTTTAAATTCTCCCGGTACATCGGCAGGTATTTATACACACCCGCTGAACCTGTACGAATCGCGGGATTTTTAGTTGCGTTCGTTTTCGAAGCGGAATCGTTAACGGCACAGCGTGTTTTTCTTGTATTCGCTCTTGAAAACGTGGAACTGTTCGTTGATTTATGGTGCGTCGGTCTTTCATTACCATTTAAGGGTAGTTAACGTTGCTCGGTCTGTCAGAAGTGGGAAATGGAAAAATTAAAGGAATCGTTTGAAAAGCTTGTATCGTGTTACGCGAAGATCCGCAAAGAGATTCGAGAGAATTTCAGATTGAAACTCATTTCGACTAATTCGAACGTAAAACATGAAGCGATGTGTTAGCATACACGTTTGGCGTACCTGTCACTGATCTTCATATACATATTACGTTGAACCAATAAAAGTGATCGAAGTAATTTCACTTGATTTTTAAATGTAGGGGTTGGTATGAATGGACAATGTGTGGAAAATAAATGTGTGTCGTATGAGAACTCATATTAAAAACTCAACGATTAATAATATTAAACTCAACAGTTATAAGCATATTATATTTAAGCTAACATACATAATAATTATAATATTAAACTCGACAGTTATAAGCGTATCCTATTTAAGCTAACATACATAATAATTATAAGATTAAACTCTGATATAAACACATACAATAATAAACACGTAGCACATTAAACATACGAATTAATTCGTTCGTTAAAAAAAAAAATGCATGTTAAAGTATTTGAACAACACCCATGCTTATTCATACATGTACGTATCACCGGTATCAAACGAAGGCAGGAAGTTCTCTACGGACTCAATTCCACGACCGATCTTAATACCTCGTCTTAATACCTCGCGTTAATTTATTCTGCGCAACGATTACCTACCTTCAAAGGTAGCGGCTAACCGAACGAAGCAAAGGGAAAGGAACGAGAAAAAGGAGGAGAGGATATAAAGGAAGGGTAATCTTGATTTTAATACCGCGCGGGCGCTCTTTGCAATAGAAGAGAGGTGTCTCTTGAACCAACATGTTTCACGACGTTATCCTTTGATCGTATTATCGCAAAGCTGATATACGGGGGATCCACAGAAGCGGGATCCATATTGCCACCGGTGCCACGTAGCACACGGGTTCGATGTAAAGTGTACCAGCGAAAAGCCTCTCACGCGCTGTTATTCTTACCTCGAACACTGTTCCCGCGTTTTGCCGAAAGCTGGCTAATTTAATTCTACGCTGACGTCCTTTGCTGCTTGTTTCCATTGTTATCCACGCCTGTACCTGTTCCGTTCGGTGATGCGCCTCCCGGCCAAATTGATATTTAGACGATGCGGTAATTAATGCACGAGTCGGGAAAATCCACCGCGGAACTTTCAATCGTTCGTTCATAAGACGTTCCTTTTATCTTTGCCTTTTACAGGGAATTTGAAATTTAATTAATTAACTGGCGAAAGATTTTTATTTCGTAGAATTGTCTGTCGGTTTTTCATTGTGTTGTGCTATCGATCGCAACAACGTATCTTGGTTCACAAGGCTACGTATTGTCGCGGTGCTTGTAGATAATGTCGCTTTCTTAACGATTATTTTAACTATTAACACTCAGGTCTCGTTCTTGGTTGTTCTGAAAATATTCTGAGTTTATTTTTTTACGATTCCTTTAAGGGACCGAAAATTTGAAGCTGGAGGGAAAAGTTTGGGAAATGGAATGTACTGACAGAAGGGTGGTAGTCACCTGGGTGTGTTAGGATTCTAACCCAAGGAATTTGCGATGGTCAGGCCGAGACCCAGTGGTTATGAACCAAAGCCAATTTTTACGATAAATATAAATGATTATCAATCCCTAACAGCTGTCCGAGTTCAATTTTTGGTCGATCTATCGATTCTTTTAAATTTCTATGGAGATTTCAATGCATGGTAGAGTTGCACTCGTGATTTTCTATCAAAGAAAGAAAAAAAATTAATTAACCTTATGTTTCTGCGTCGGAAACAATCGAAATTCTAGTTCTCGTAGGTTTACCGAATAAACAGCTTTAGAATAATGTATTTTAACCCTTAACACTCCTACTTTTAAGTGTGAATATTAACCGGCAACTCCAACTTATTCTCGTCGTATTTTGACTTGCAAATTTTTAAGCATCAGACTTTAAATGCCACAATAACGTGTAAATAATAATATTAAAGTCATTCAAAACAATCTTTATTCATTTCAGAAGTAATATAATTTTCATTACAATATTTATATCATTAATTATATAGATGATCTTTGAGAGGCACACTTGGAGCCATAAGGGTTAATAAAACCACGTTCCTCTTTCACACATTCTAACCTATTACACGTGAATGCGGTACTATTTACTTTCCCACCGTGCCGCCAGCTTTATTATTTTAAAACGTGGGTGTTTTAAAACGTATCAACCTATTAAACAAAACGGTGTCACCTCGGTCCTCCTTCGTCGGTCAGAATTTTTAACGCGAACACCCCTGGACTGGCACGACAATCCGCCCAGCCCGGAACTAGCTTACGCGCCGTTTACATTTACAATTCAATTTTAGTGGCCGCGGATGAGCACTCGCGTTACGGAGGATTTCACGTGCAGAGTTCATAAAGTAAACGGATTATTCCGTTGCCACGGGTGAACGCGTGAGAATACATATTTGAGGGTCGCCTTCGACCCCTACCGGAACAACTCTTGCGTAGTCCGTCCGGAAAGTATACAGCCATTTTGAATATGTCGAAAGCGTATCGTTTAGCTGCGCTGAGAATAACAAAGCTTCACTTACTTTACGCGTTTCCTGCGAAACTTTCTAATAGAACATTCTATTACTCAAACTCTATAGAACTCTGAACTCGGTTCTCTGCAATTCTTTGTTTCTTTCAAAGCAAACAAGTTAATATCAATGTTGTAAGGGAGGAGACTTTAAAATTACAGTAGATAAAATTAAATTGAATGCAAGTTAGTCATCTCCAAGAATCAGTTCATAAATTGGAGGAAATATGGGAATATACTTATGAAAAGTACTTTGGAGAAGGCTGAAGTCCCTGTTAGATTGCACAGGCCCATGCAATCAAAGAATTTGAGAAAGCACGGAAAAACTCAGGGAAAATCAAATGTCTCAGGTAGCCTTGAGCTGCCCTCTCTTTGCATGCACTTTGGAAAATCAAAAATAAGGAAAAAGTCAGTCTTGAGAACGATATGAACGAGTAAGGTCGTTCTCACCCAGAAAACGCAGCGCTCTATAAAGTATTATTGAAGAATAAATTTATTGTGTCAGTCTTCTCCACTTTCAAAATGTTTACAATTTTCCTTCAAGTGTTAATTTTCCGTTTCTACCGTCTCAACTTTAATAGGCCCACTGTTCTGTGTATCTTTTTTTTTCGCAATATTAACATTAGGTTTACAGAGCCCGTGAGTGAAATTTGCAAAAATATGATTACTATTATTCCTAGCAATTTTTGCTGAGCTTTATCGATGAAGCAATACAAATTTACCCAAATCTATTGTCCTCTCAGTTTTGCAATTTCAAATTCTTTTTGATGTACATACCTATTCCTTAATATATAAATATTAAAAACAGATATACAAGAAACGTCCGTATATCTAGTGTTAAACGGCTGAACACTTTACGTCGTATATCAGCCGATAGCTTGCTTAACACCACACCTTTTCGCCTCGTTTGCGGAAACATCGGACGGCCTTCGATCTCTCCGCTCGAAATCGCAACTCTTGTCCCGGATACCCCCTAGGGATAAATTGTCTAACCCCTTCCCCCGTTTCGATCCACGTGCGCCTCGACATATTGCCGAATGCGAGCCGGTTAAGGTGTTCGATCCCGAAATTTGCATCTCCCTTCTTCTTTGTTCCGTCGAAGACGGTGATGTAATTTCTTCCGTCGGGAATATCGAGCAGAGCAACCGAGGGGGAGGGATGGGCCATTGAATTTTCGTGGATCGCTTAAACGGTCCGGTTGAAACGAAGTTCAACCAAGCATAGTGGATGCTATATAATACACAGGTCGCGTTGTGTGCGTGGGTGGTAGTTATAGGCCGCGCAATAAATTTACTCGCGCACCGGATGTATATAGCGGCAATTTGGAGGTTAGGATTCGAGGGTGGAAGTTCGGAACAATGAAAAGAAGAATGAAACTCGATTGTACGGTGGTTGAAGTTCAAATTAATTGCAAATGATCGATCACCTTTCGCTTCGATAAATTTGATGAAAAACCTTGTTAGACGATACGAAAGAAATTAAAATATTTAATTTAATATTAAATATTAAATTTAATTAAAACTTTTAATTTTAATTATATTTTAATTCATATTTTAATAACGCAGAGAATTAAAAAAAAAAAAATTAAACCATACACATATTTATCATTAACCATAAAATAGTTCTCGTTTAAATCAACTTTAACGCTATACTCTCGCTGGATTCTTCATTCCTCGTTCGTTCGATCCGAACACTACTATGTACATACAGTTTCATGAAAACTTTTAACTGTAATCCTTTGTAGATCTACTTATAAAACATTTACTTGTAAAGTAAGATTTAACGAATGAAATCAAAGCTATACTTTTACAGCCTTCGACCAAAGAAAGTGTTTCTATCCAGCCTTCAATTTACTCATTTATTTATTTTCTACAGCGATACACATTCCCTTGTGTACCTTCGCAATTTAATTGTTCCCACGTATCACGTGACTTTCACCGATGGATTCGCGTTCGAATGATCGAACGGTCGCGGTCGCGTTACCTTTATCCTCTTTCGAAAAGCGGACAGCCGAAAATCGGGCAGCGATTACGCCGGGTCTCGGTTTAACAGGTTTAGATTCGAGCTGCTTAAAAATATAACCAGCCGGATGACGGCATTAGCGGTCTGGTCGCGGCGCGATACGAACCGTGCGAAACGAAATTACTTCGACCGTTAGGCCAACATGCTTATGGATAACAGGCTGTCAGCGTGCAAAACCGTTTCTGCCGGACGCTGGGACACGATTGTCACGGAAGAGACGCATGGCCGCGCGCGAACGGCCCGCGTAACTAGAACGATTATCGACAGATTGTCCGAAAACAGCTGCGAACCTGCTGAAGCCGGCGATTATATTTGACTAGTCCTAATTCTGGCCGAACGGAGGTCACTTGCAGGCGGTAATCATGATTTTAGCGACGCTTCGAGATTTCTAAACGTTCATTTTCTTCTTTAACGCCAGATGTACCGAAAGCTAGGTATAATTACAGTAGCGAATGAAAGTTTAAGACGACAGGATAATGTAAAAGCTAGTTTCATAATATGTAAATATTGTTCATATACTTATTTTTATCGTCATTATGATAGAACACCATTTATTGATTAGTATAGACTACGATTTTTATTTATAGTGCTATTTCTTATTAATTAATTTATTTGTTTGTTGCGCTATTGTGTAAAAAGCGTATAGTTAATGTTGCGTTGACCTTTGAAATTAATTCAATTTATTAATTTGTTTTGCTGCTTTTTATATCGATAAAAGGAGGGAGATATGATTATTCTCATTTGGAATCTGTAATCGTTTCTTTTCGAATGGGGGTTGAAAAAGTATAAAAATTGCATTCGATAGTATCTCCATAGATTAAACGATACTCTAATAAATAAATTAACAAATACTTGTTGCACTCTTATCGTAACTCAGCCTGTAACTGCTTCTGCTATAGCGATAATAGGCGTGTTAATTAACTTTCTCCCTGCTTTACGCGAACTGTAGCTTCCGACGCTTTCTCAGCGCTCATAGAAAGGCCAGTAAAGAGAAGGGTTCTTAAACTACCGTTCTTCTAAGAAGCGCATAATAAAGCAGACTGTGAACCGTAATCGTTGTCAAGTATTCCTTATTACTCATTAGTGTATATTTATAAGCCGTTATTTCTATAATATGCCATGTTCGATGCTTTCGCAACAGTGAAATTTTTATTCAAAAAATATTGCAGTATCTATATTATAACTTTAATTAAACTAAGTTTTTACCATACTCATTATTCCTACATAAAGCAATAACCATTTCTCTGTCTTGCGTAAAATTACACATATATTTTACCTTTACCCTCCTTTGAGCTAGCTGAAAATTTATCTGTAATTGTTGAAGGGCAACGATATACATTGTCGTGTTACGTCTTCGACGTTTGGAACCCTTGACGTTGGTGGGGCCAACATAAACAGTTTTGAGGGTTGCAACAGACTAACCGTCCTTTTTTCTTTGACTCTCTAGTTTCGTTCCAGACATCGGGCAGAACGCATTCACTTTACTGTATAACAGCTTTTCTCTTATATTCTATTGCTTGATTAAATCATTATTTTCTAAATACGTGTAAACTGTGTTTAATTTCAACCTTAAATCTACAACAATAATAAAAGCTTGAACTTTAAACGTTCCTAAGCGATTTATTCGAATTTTCAATTTATATTGCGACTTTATTGCAATTTCCAATCTCTTCGCGCGGCGTATCAAGTTCGAAGTTGCGCCACCTGTTACGGTGCTAGAGCCTGTTTAAATAACGCCGGTGTAAAGCGTGTTTGACCGTGGCTCGCGAGCATTGAAAGCGGCCTACTCGTCCATAAAAGCGCACACATATTACGTGATTCCCGGCGCATCGCCGGTAAACACGCCGCTGTAAGTACGTATTCAAAGAGAAACGGACCGGAAGCCCGCTTAGATGGCGCTGCCGCGCACTTAAGGCGATCGTAAACCGAGTGCAACAACAGCCCGATCCTTTTAAGTTCTTCACGAAGGACTGTGATGTTTAGTTTAAGGGAACGAAAAAGGAATCCACGATCGATGCGAGATTGAGAAATTAAAAACTGTGATTTTTTTTATTTATTTATCTACTAGTATTATACACGGGTTAATAAATTCTTTGATATGTACATACGAGCAATACAATGACTAATCGTAGGAGGCTATCAGTTAATGAACGCTTCGTTTAAAAGTAAAAAAATAACTAAGAAGATCTAGTTCGGTACAGTGGTTGTTGATGACATTAGTAATAACTCTATTTATACAGTTAGGCTGACCGTATTGGGTGATAAATTGGTGAAATGAAAGTGGAGCAAGTTGGATAGGCATTTAATGTAACTTCCGGCTACATTATCCTACTGTAATCTACGGTTTAACTACACTCTAACCCTTTCAACGCACAATACAAAGAATTATTAGTATTATCAAGTAAATTTTGCAAGGAGTTTCATTCTTAAGCTTCATCTTTACCAAAACGATTACAGAATCCAACCAGCTGAACATGTGCTCGAGTTCTCAATTGCTCTTTTATATCTCATTTCGAATAGATCTTTGACCAGACAAAGTCCTCTGATTCGATCAACGCTCATCGTATCGTTTAAACATTAAAAATGTTGAATTGGAGTTGGCAAAGGATTAATGCGGAACTCACTTAAACTAATTTACTATCTACTAATTAAATCTACACATTACTCTTAGATTCTATTTTATAAGTTGTTCTGCGGGAACAGTTTCCATTTACATTCTATCGCAGCTACGATCGCTCTGCGTCGCACGAATCGTCTTTTTGCATCGTTCTTGTTTTGTTTTACCCCTCTTTCGCTACACACTAAAGTCGCATCCTCATACCTAAAGTCCTATTCGCAATGTGTTCCATCTATCAGAAAACAAGCGTTCAAATGTAAACGAAGATCGGCTTCATCGCGATATTCGATTTGTTCACAGACTACAAAGGCCACGTGCAGTTGCACGGAGGGGAGGGTGGCGATAGAAAGACACAGGGGCCAGACAGCGGCGTCTTAGATGGCAGATAGCGGTTTTATGGAAATTCTTCGCGGTCGAGAGCACGCCTAATGCTCTGAATAATATTCCGTGCAGGCTGGCTCGTGGCTAAAATAAGCGCTCCACCCCTTGCAAACCCCCTCAACCTATCCGTGCCCCTTCGCGAGTTCGCGCGATAATTGATGACCTTTTTATTCTGCTTGCACGATGCACCTTATTACACTTTGGCCCCTTACCTTTCGGTCAGATTGCAGCAGCCTCGACTT
The DNA here is from genome assembly GCA_033822845.1 of Tetrapedia diversipes. NCBI lineage: Eukaryota > Metazoa > Arthropoda > Insecta > Hymenoptera > Apidae > Tetrapedia > Tetrapedia diversipes. Next base: position 685,855 of record JAOPTO010001065.1, on the reverse strand, counting down.
TATTTCAGCGCGGCTTATTTATCTTCGCCACTCACCCCCTCGAACTTCGCCACCCCTTTTCCCGCTCTTCTCGTTCCTCACCCATTATTCGCCGCAGACTCGGTTTGTATATTACCAAGGAAGCCGACCAGACGCGCCGCTTTCCGCCTTGAGAAATCCTTGCGATTTCCATTCCGGCGTAAGCAGCTGCCGTTGAATATTTTCATACGCCGCTTAATAATCCTCCGGCGATCCTCCTCATCGACGTTCTTTGATCGCGTCCGCTCTCTGTTTACGATCCGATGTTCCCCGCGAATTCAGTCAGGCTTTGCGCGAGAGATTCCTCGTCGAGGCGCGTTTAGTTGATATTGGAAATAGGGTTTTATATTAATAAATAAAACGCACTCTTATTTAAAATACTTTATACTTTATTACATAACACGAGGAAAGGTCAACTGTGACCGAACCTAGCGAGCTTTGTCATAAGATTAGCAAAACGCAGTGGTCGAAATTCTTGCAACCCCGTCCGGGTCCATCAGCCCCTTTGTTTTCGAACTTTCTAAAATTCTAGATGTGGCTTGGTTTCTTAAAAGAAGCCCTTGAGAAAGTACGTTAAGAGAAAGCTGCTTTATGGTTAATTTTTGCGACCCTGACCTCATGAGCTTTTTGTCATGAGACTAGCAAACGCAATAGTTGAAATTTCTACGACCCCATCCAAGTTCTTTAGCCCCTTTTTTCTGTGTCTTAACGTTTTCTTATTTTATAAATTGCCAGATATAACTTAGGTTCTTGGACAAACCGTTCGGAAAGTACATTAAAGAGAAAGCTGATTTTGGGTTAATTTTTGCTTCGTAATATTCCTGTATTCAATTTTAAGAAAGACGGTTTCGGCTAGCGTTCCGTTAAACGAAGAAGGAAAAAAGAACGAGGAGCGCGGCAGGGCGTGTAATAAATACGTTTTGAGTTTGTTGGAATGGTAGAAAACAGTGCGGGAATACGGACGTTCGTTTTATCGCGAGTGCCCGCCGAGTGAGGGGCTTAAAATTTTGCCAACGATTTGCAACAAACAAGCTTCTCGAACGCAATTCGATATTCCCCTCGAATCTCCCCGGGCGCTACTCCCGAAAGACGTGCGCGATCTCGCAGCGCAAACATCTTAAGCCCCCGGTGCGCATTCTCGAAAACATAAGACGTGTATTGCAACGGCAACACCGAGGAGCGAACATATTTTTCCGCGAGTTTCTCGGTTCCTCGATAGAATGTCAAAGCGCGATTCTTATTCTTTACCGGAAGCCGGGCCGGATTTATCGCACGTACAGCGCAAAGTGCACGAAGCTGGAGCGGTTCGATCTTGGCTTCCCTTTACCGGCTCAACTGTCGTTGCCCGACTCGCGAAACAAACGTCTCGTACATCAAGGATCTCCTTGCCCCGAGCACTCCTACCGCAGAAATCCGTTTCCCTTCCGTATTTGCACGACTCTTGTACTCACCACCACCCTGGCGGCAACCCTCGCCACCCTCACGAACCCCTCTCGTTGAACCCTCTATCTCGTTCGTTCTCTTTTTCGCACTTTGTTCGTTGATCCCGTTTGTCGCTCTTTTTTCGCCCTTTCTCTCTCCGTCTCTCTATGTAGCTCTCCTCTCTCTCCCCCTCTCCCTCTATCTATCTGTCTCTTTCTCTTCCCGTCTTTCTCGCTCTCCCTTTCCCTCTCCCTCTCCCCCTTTCCTTCTCTCTCTCTCTCTCTCTCTCTCTATCAGTGTTTTTCCCTCTATCTATTTGTCTCTTTCTCTTTCCGTCTTTCTCTCTCTCTATCAGTGTCTCTCCCTCTATCTATTTGTCTCTTTCTCTTTCCGTCTTTCTCTCTCTCTATTTCCCTCTCTCCCCCTCTCTCTCTGCACTCTTCGAGCTGTCTTCTTCTGCGACGCACCGCGAGACGAACACAAGTCCTTGGGAGCAGAAAGTTTTATTATTGCCCGGAAGGCATCGCTGCCAGACGCTAGGGACAAAGGAGCCTCTCTCGTGTGTATACCTGCCCTCTCGGAGGCTAAGATTTCGTTAATACACTTAAACGTGCCGCAATCTGATCCGAATGCTGTACCTTTCGTGCGACCACGCTTTCTTTGATAAGGTTGAACGAAACGGGGATTCTTGATAACCGAAGGGACTCGCTTCCGAGGCGTGGCTCGGGGATTAATCTCCGAGGGAGAACTTCAGGTTTTATTGGATGTGGAGAGTGTGATTGGTTGTGATCGTTACAGGTTGCAAATAACGCGAAGATACGTATAATATTTTGGAATATATGAACGAATATAATCGTAATATGTTGGAACAAATTAAAAATCGATGAAGTGATCTATATGAGTAGATACAGTGGTTAGAAAAAATGAGAAATTTTGGAAACTACTCAAAATTTCTTTTTATAGTATCATTATAACATATATTAATAATTACAGTGGTATGCATTTACTATACATACTAAATGTATGTATAGTAAATATGTAAAGGAGGTGTGGAGGTTAACTCGAATCGTGAAGTGCATTTCACGTATGATAATTGACTCACAATTACAGTTAAGGGCGTAACAAGTATCGGAACGCAACGGTAATGTATGCAGTTCGGTGGTGAAGTGGTTTACATTTAAAGTTACTGGAAGATAATAGCCGTCAGACATTCTCGCGAAGTTTAACTTCAAAGAACAATGTTTGCTTAACAGGTTTGTAAAACTCTCCTCGTGGCCGAACTTTTTAGAATTTCGTGCTAGAAGGAACTTCGCTCACTTTCAAAGCGACTTTATAACATGCGTGTTCTTGTGGAATAGTCAAGCGTGCCCGCATGCTGTAGTTGGAGTCCCGCATTCCTCTTGTTTGTTCAACTGCACTAGCCCTTATTAAATAGAAGGAATTCTGAAATAATAAAGATACGTTAAAACTGTAACGGTGTAAAAAGCTTTATCGTTTTCAACGAGTACATTACTTTGTACTTTAACCAGCTTCTTATTATTTGATTGCTTAGTTTATAAAAGTAATTCTCTCACTTGTAGAATCATATATTTCCTAATAAACGTTAACATCGTTAACTATTTCACAGTTAACAATTGTTACTCATCACAGGAAAATATTATCGATTAAATAACATTGCAATATCACATTCAAAACAGTATTTTGGCTCCTTTCATTAATTTTTTTGTTCTTAAACCAGTTTCTTATTATTCTATTCCTTTGCTTGTAAAAATAAATAGTCCAATTTGTAGAATCATATATTTCCTAATAAACGTTAACATCGTTAACTATTTCACAGTTAACAATTGTTACTCATCACAGGAAAATATTATCGATTAAATAATATTGCAATATCACATTTAAAACAGTATTTTGGCTCCTTTCATTAATTCTTTTGTTCTTAAACCAGCTTCTTATTATTTGATTGCTTAGTTTATAAAAGTAAATACTCTCACTTGTAGAGTTATATATTTCCAGTTAAACGTTAACATCGTTAACTATTTCACAGTTAACAATTGTCACGCAGCACAGGAAAATATTATCCATTAAATAATATTGCAATACCACATTTAAAACAGTATTTTGGTTCTTGCCGTTCATATTTTTCCAACTACTTATCGCATCCTTTTTTATCGTACCTCAGCTATTAAAAACTCCGCATATATTCCTCGTCGAGCCTCGAATTCCTGAAACAGTAGAGCCGGTAACGTTCGATTCTGGGTTATACGGATCGGATATGTTTGTACAAGTAAGAGAGCGACATATAATGAGCAGAGGAGGGAATTCGTTTACCGTGCACTCGTTCGATGGCTTCTTCGACGAGCAGATGAATGATCCTTAACGTCGACGAGCGGGACTGCTCTCTTATTTGCCTCGGACGGGGATCGAGCTCGCTGGTTGCTCGTAATTATTTTTTATCGATCGCCAGACCTCGAGCATCGAATGTTTCTGGCTGCCGAAGAAAATAAAGGCGTTCTTCCTTGAAAATTTATGGATCGCCCTTGCCCGATGGGGACTCATGTTTTATGAATGATCGGGTAACCCGATGCAGCATCATCGCGGACGAACGGGGAGAACTCGAGGACTTCGCGGATGACTTCGTAACGTCTCGGGGTAAAGCGGACGATTCAATCGGCCAGGGTAATTTATGTCGTTGAATCGAGCTGCCAGATCGATTCCTCGATCATTCTTCTGACTCTGGAGTATTGTCTTATACGTTCATTTGAATAACGCGAACGCGAAACGTCTTACGTTTGTTTCGTTTTCGGTGTGTTTGGTTGATGGTTTCGGGGATGGTTTGGATGATAATATAGAAGGTAATGGATGAAACCGTTTTATAAATAGTTTGTGCAGTTTTCCTTTGGAATTTTCTATCAAACATTGCTTTCGTAATGAATATTAAAGCATATTGATGTTAAACTCTGTCGTATTGACTAAATTTCATAGAGGATAGACTTATGAATATAAATTGTTTAATTAGACGGTACAATCTAAAGTTGAATTCCAATTTTTAATTTTTTAGATTTGTATAATTTTAATAAAGTCAACAAGAATTGAATTCGTTTTTTTAATTAGTAGAATTAATTTTGAAGGTACAATGCTCGTGATATTAATTAGAAAATCTATGAAGCGTATAATATTTGATTTCAATAATACTGATGAATTATAATAATAGATTAGTTTATTAAAACAGATATATGGTAAACAAATATTATGAAGGTATCTATTAAAATTTCTGTCGTGTACGCGTCTTGGACTTCTTGCAACAGTATATACATCTATACATACGTATTTATCTACTATCAGTTAGCCTCCATTGGTGGGGTGATTAAGTATGCTGTGTACGTTAAGTGGTTAGATCTAGGATAAGTGAGTTAAGCAGATTAGGCTAAGTTAAGTGGGTTAGGTATGGATTACGTAAGCTAAGTAGGGTAAGCAGGTTAAAGATTTATTTAAATCGGTTCTAGCTCGATCATCTGAAATTGCCCGAAGACGCTTGTTCGATCATATCAAATTTCGTTATCCTTGATATCATTTGCAAACGCAACTGCCTATTATTATAACCAATATTAGATTTCTGTCGCAATTTTAACCAGTATAAAAACAAAAAATGCAAATAACACTTAATACTGTATAATATTGATCAATTACCATAAACCAAATATTTAGGTATTAACGCTACGTACAAAATTCAATTTCATTATTTCAATTCCCCCCGTTACGAGGATAAGATAAGTTCCAGTCACTCTTTCGAGCTAATTTCAAACTACAAATTAGATACCGTTGACGCAAAGACGTACGAAATTCCCCGTATACAAAAGGAAAAGAGAAAGAGAAATCTACAATAGACGCGAAAGTTTCTGTTAAAAGCAATTTCGCAGGAAAGTCAGGTCGAAAATGAAATTTCATCGCCCCCCTCGCCGTCAAATAACTTTCTCCCACTTCTCGATACTTCCCGCGCATGTCTGCGCGTGCACACACGCTTTGTACCACTGCCATCGGTTTCTCCTTTCAGGGTGCTGCTCCACCCCTCTCTCACCCTTTTTCGCGTTCAACACGCGTGTCTACGTTCCCTCTAATTATAACGCATTCTGCTAGCCCCGGGGCCGAGCCGGTCGTCGATTCGAACGAATATTTTTCGAGACAATCGTTCCATTAACCGAGCCGCGCCTAGTTGAATTCGAGTCGACGCTATTCCGCCCGAACCTGCTGCTCACCGCCTCGCCTCGCCTCGCCTCGCTTCGTTGCAAGTCGTCCCCGCGGACCACCAGGACGAATTTAATAGGATTTGTCGAGAGGAACAGCGAAGCGGATATCTTTGGACATTTTTGTAGGTAACGCGGCCCGAGGAAGGAACGCGGACGTGAATGCACGGACACCGGCCCCGTGAAACCAACCGGGACGACGCGACGGACCGCTTCCTGCCCGCTCGTGACATCCTACCCGCTGCTTCGTGCTGGGGCGTTTTCGTTCTTTTGTGCGGTGGAGAGCGGAAGAGCTGATGTCGATGCTGGCAAGCTCAGGTTTTGAAAATTAACGGTGGAACGGCGCGGCGGCTTGAAATTATTTGGGAAATAGCTGAGAAACACAGTAGCGGACGAGAGTTTAAAACCGACGAAATAAATTAGTTTGTGAAAAAATGGCACGATAAACAAAATTCGTATTCTACGTTACTCGATAAATGGTGTTCTACTATGATAACAATAAAAATGAATATACAGACAATATTTTTAAACCATAAAATTATGTTTTATATTGTACTCCCGTCTTAAACTTTTGTCTGCAACTGTAATCTTTACTTCTTCGCTGCAACACCAATTCTGTTTTTCGACGTGAATCTGGGGAATCAATATTTTTGATTTTTATCATATTTGTTAGTGGATAAAGCTTGTCTAATGGGATCGTGAAACAATGTTCTATATTTGAAAAGAGACGATCCTTGAAATATCGTTAATTTGCAGCATAAAGATACTGGATACTGTGTAGATGGAATTATGTAACAAAATTAATTTTATGTTTCATCTTGTTAAATCAAAATTCCTTTGATCGTGGCTTCTTGTTCTACGGTATAACTATTTTCTACCGCGAAAGTTTTTACTGGTTACCATTAAAATCGCTCGAAATACGAAGCACTCGATCAATGTTGAAGAGACGGCCGGGAACAGCAGAGGAGAGACGTTCTCAAGACAAAATGGTGGCCTCCATACCCATACAAGTTTACCCGGCGCGTCTTTAAACGTAATATCGAGATCGAGGAACTCCGTGAATCAAGGCGTTCCTCGAATGCAAACCGGGATCCACGCCGCGTAGCTCCGGCCCGTGCTTTGAAATTTATGTGGGGAGCTTATAAAAGTTTTCTTTCGCCGGGAGCACAGTGGATTTTCCAAAATTGAATATGCATTTGGCATATTGTCAGCGGGCGACGGCGGGAACGGAGACGTAGACGCGGGGCGGGTAGATTGGAGAAGCGGAGGAGAGTGGAAGCACCTCGAAACGAACCATGGAGAATTGAAGTCCCCGAGAAAAATCTCAAGTGTTGAAAGAGAGAACGGGACGAGGTGAAAAAGGGAGAGAAAGATGGAAACACCTTGCCGCGCGACGTGCCTAAGGAGAATATAAATTTTCATTAAAGCGGAGTAGTAAAAGTAGCGAGACGTCTCTAACCTGAAAGGAAAATATTCGTCCCGCCACTCGATTTTTCTCGCTCGCGAACAAATTTTTAAGAAGCCTGCTGCTGCGTCAAAATTTATGAAAATCTCGCGAGCAGCGCTATCAGAGGGAACTCTCCTCTCTGCAGCTTCGTTAATGTTTAATGGCGTGTCATTCACTGCGATACCAGGCTATCGATCTCAAAAAGCGGTATAATGATTTAGGAAGTCTGTGAAACGGGACATTTTTAACAGACATTCACATCGGTTGATGTGAAGATAATTCGAATTGGAGGAATCTTTTATAGAAGATAATTAAGCGATTATCAACATCTAATAATCGAAATTGATTGTTAAAAGTATAATTTATTATATAAGAATCAAATACTAAATTTTTTAATTTTACATATTCATAAGATCAATATCATGATCAATTGTTTTAATAATTATATAAGGATTAATAATTTCATCTGTATAGTATAAAATTATTTTTGTCTCGTTAAATGATAGAGGTGATGTTATGATTACGTTAAAAGTGAAGTAATTGAATTTGTCTTTGAGTTATTTTCAAGTCGTAAGTGTACATTTAAATAAATTTGTGAATCGAGAATGTTGCTCATTATATTAATCGAGTATTTTTTTTTATTTGAAACATGCAATATTCTTGAATTTCAACTTTTCGCATAATCGATTCAAGATACTTTTATTGTCTTAAATTTACGATTATAATTTAAAGAGATTTATGCTCAAACGTTCGACAGCACGCACTTATTTTCACTTTCCGTGCGCTTACTTAAACGTATCACAGTCAAACAACCTCTTAGCGACACTCCCTCCGTTCTCCCCTTCTCGCGAAAGCCCGTGGAACTTTACGCAGCACTACAGTTAAGGCAGAAGAATCCTCAAGTGGTAAATCTCTGTCTCATTACCATTGTAATGTACCCAATTCTCTGCTAAGCTAATATTTTCGACAAACCCAGAACCTTATCCAAATAGGTACCACCATGCTGACCTGAATTACCACCTGGATCTTCTTTTAATTTATTCCATACCATTCTACTCTTTAAAAATCTTACGAAATCCAACAAAGTAATACAGCGAGAACGCTAATGCCTGTAATTAGCAGTCGACTACAAAATGTGTACATTTAATTAAATTGAATTACAATTCTATGGCTGGTATTTAGTTAATATGATGGTAGCCGGATGAAAAACTCCTAAACGTACCTAATTTCAAAACGCATACACAATTCTCTTCCCATAAAACAAATCAATTTATCCCACATCCGTTCGGTACTTTATCTGAAACGTATCGCTAGATCAGTTTATCAGTTTCTCTCTCGAAAAAAGCAAACAACACGATCCTGCGATTCATGGAAATTGATCAGCCAGCATTGTGGCCGTCGCCCCCGGAAACGGCGCTATTTCGCCGAACTGATTCCCTCTTCCGTCAAGCGGGTCATCCAAGCCGAGGCCAGGTTGCAGCACGTCGGTCGAACGAATACCTACCCAGAACGATATATCAAATTCTTTTCTAATAACAGCGACGAGGCAGTGCGCGCGGAGGTCCGTGGAAGTGTCCAATATGGCGACACTCGGAGAACGACACCTGAGAAACGAGGGTGCGCGGCTAAGTTAAAGCGTCGGGTAATCCATGGGATTTAGTCCGGGTCCAGGGGACTCAGATTCAACTTATCCCGCTTTCTTCTCCCACAAGCCACGCCGCAAAAGGCCAGGATACAGGTATCCGTTGTCGTGACCGGTCACCAACGCTCGGCCATCATCCGGCAAATTAACCGGCCGAGATCGGCTTCAGTCTCCCGTCACACGAGAAACGCTTCGACCTACGCTTCGCCCTACGTTTCATCCTGCCCCCTCGCCCTTCGACTATATAGCCGAGGTCAGCTTATGAGAAATCCCTCCTGCCGCGCGATAGCATTACGCTTCAGTCCCCGCTTGGACCAGCTACTCCCTTACAGCGGTGTCTATTAAATACCTAATACCGACTCATGCTCGCGCCCTTCGCCGCCCTTTCCATCCCACGCACTGTATCTCGCTCTAGCAATCGTTGCTTCTTCCACCGTTTCGTCCTCTCCACCCTTCGTCCCTCTCGTTCTCGCTCTCGTTCGCTCCATCCTTCACCCGCCCTGTCTTCCCGCTCGTCGCAGTATCCTACGAAAACGACGCCCACCTTCTGCTAGCTCGAGCACCGATCCGAGGCTCTAGTCTCATCCCCCTACCCTTAGACGCCTCGGTCTTTCCTCTCGCGCCGCTCGCCGTCTCCTCGCCGCCCCCGTTGCGCGGCGGCGTTCACGAAACCTAATCCGAAACGTGCCGAACGCCTTCCGCATTATCATTCTTGTAGCAGACAACGGAAAGTTTGTTTAGACCCGGTTCTCTCTTTCGACACCCAGCCAGGGGCTTCGACGCGGCGCGCCGTTACCTCGCTCACAGTAGGAAACGGGTTGGGCGGTGGGTTGCGGGTCGGGGGAGGGGGACACGGAGCCACGTCTCATCCGGCAGTAATGTTATACGAGTTTCGAGCACTTTACACGCTAATCTCTGGCACGGGAGTTGGTTCCCTCGCGAAGCCTGTGCTTTCCTCCTCCTGTGCAGCTGTGTATAGGCCGCGATGACACCGACCGATTACGCCGCGTGCCAGATCTCGGCTGCAAGAATGCTCTTGTTGTGCGCGACCTCTTTACGACAATAGGTGGCAAACGTTCTTGCGACAGTTCCATTTTCGCTTTTGTTCCCTTTGGATGACGCGCTTTTCGTTTCGAACGGGGATCTCGGGTTTCTTGGTATTCGAAATCGTTGGGGGTTAATTCTTGAAGCGACCAAGGTTTGATGGTCCATCCGTCAATTTCGAGATTATACTTGTCGATACTTTGACCAATGACGCGTCAACGATCGATCAATAGTTGAACGACGAGTCCTCTGTCGCTGTTAATAAATTTTCACGCACACGCGGAATCTAGTCGGGAGATCAATAACCCATCAAACGTTGATTCACTGGAATATCAAGTAGGACTCGCTCGAGAATCAATCATTACCATGGTGGTTAAAGTTTTATCAAAGTCATGAATTTAATCGATTAATCAATACGTTTCAGCTAATGGATCAGTTCCTTCTAGGCTTAGAAATTTTTAATTTTGTGACCTCGTTTATTTATAATTATCCTGAGAAATAATTCATGGATGCATGTGGTGTGTGCCATGCATTTGTTAGAGGATATGCATACGTATACTATTCATAGTTAAAGCAACCGTCGCGTTGCTTTTGTTTTATGCTAGAAATAAACACAAGCATATAGTACGTTTCTGTTGCAGGTAGACTATAAACGGATTATAAATAAGTTGTGTCCTTATAGCAGATTCAAGAAGATTCATTATCGATTTTCACGAAATAGCTGGCAAAGCTTGGTCATTAGAGAATCATCCATCCTGGAAAGTTGTCACGTTACGCCGTAATAAATTGCTTTGACCTGCCCTTCTCCGTCGCTTCGGTGTCTTCCAAGTTCGCTAGATTACGCTTAAATTAGCACATCATTTGTGCATAATTTGATTGACTTACCGCTGAGGTTTTGCGAGCGATGTGACGAGCGATAATAATATCGCTGCTTCCCAAATTTCGTTTACCCATGGATTTTGGATCTCTTTCAAAACTGAACGAAAGCATATTTCACACGTAGCTACTCGTCAACATACACGTTTAACCCTTTTGATTTTATATCAAAAATTCGTCTGTCTCTAAATTAAAAATTTTTGATAGGTTCACAGAACTCGTCAATTTGAGAAAAATCTGCAAAAACAATTACTATTATTCTTAGCAGCTTTTGTTGATCTTTACTGATGAAGCGATACGAATATACCCTAATCTATATCCCCCTCAGCTCTGCAGTTTAAAATTCTGTACGACCTATACCTATTTCTTAGTATTAGGGGGACCGGAAAGTAATGTCGTTTCTGTCGTTATACCTTTTGATATTTTGCTCAAAAACCAATTGATTTTCATGGATCCGGCATTGAAAATTTGCATGCTAGATGGCAAAAGGTTGTTGACAATGAGGATGTCATGAGGATCATTGATTAAAAATAAAAGCTCGTTAAAAATTTATGTGTTCAAATTTAATGTACGAAAACGACGTTACTTTCCGGTCCCACTAATACAAGTATATTAAAAATAGATGTAGAAGAAATGTCCATAAATCTAGTGTTAATGAAATTCAAAAGCGATCAGTTTCAAAGGCTTCAAACTAAAACCTATCCCTGACAGAAGACTTAACGAAATCATCGAAAGCAGCGATTTCAACGCGAAGAAAAATACTAGTTTCCGGTTTCATCGGCCGCGTAGAGAAATGTTGGTTCCGTTTCACGCGGTTATTAGCGTGAAACGCGCAATATGATTAGGAAAGTGTAGGTCCGGCGTGCTGGCCATCCGAGTAATACGCGGGGATTACGTTTATCGAATCAACGGATTAAGAATCAATATGGCATGCATTTGCGGCACCGTTTATCCGGCCGGGTATTATCGCTTTTTGCCTCGATCGATTCCAACCTGTTCGCGTCTAATCATATTATACAAAACCGCAGCGCGGATCGTTCATCCGGCTCGGAGCTGGCTTGTTGAAAAGTCAAAGCGCATAGATTTTCCGCTCGTCCGAATTTATGACACGGACGTATCGAGTCCGCGAGTTTTAAAATTCAATTTCGGAGGTCGTCGGTTCGCTGCGAATTTATTCGACTGAACGCTCGGTGCTTGATGTTCGTAAGATTTATAGCTCGATCCTAAAACGGGGGCGTTTCCGAAGTTTTTCAAATTGAGCCGTGCAATATACATGCATTCCGTTCGTTGAAAGAGAGCGTGTTTTTAATTAGACGAATTTGACGGGCAGGTCGAGAATTACGCGGTTTATTTATGAACGAGGCACAGGATCAAGGGAAATTATAAAAAATTATTGACAACGATCCAGAACCGCGAAAAAATCAATTTTACATACGTTAAAAAAAAAAAAAATTTACTGAAAATCGGTTATTGTGAAAACTTCGAATACGAATTTTTGTTGAATATTAGCTGGAACAAAGAATTTGTGCGAATTTATAGTAAGAGATTTAAATGATTTAAGCTTGTTTTAAATGCAACTCCTTTTAACACGATCTTTCAATAATACAACAATAGGTACGTTATTTTAATCGAATAGTATAGGAATTTCGAGTTCGATTTCTCTTCGATAAAGAGACTATACGAATTTCTTCCCATACCTAACAGTTGCTTTGCTATCAACCAATCTAATCGTTCATTACCAAACAAATTCATCCGAATATTTCACTTATTTCACCCTTCCAGCGTAACATTTAACAATACAAAACCATCGTTGCCCCTTAATATCCAGGCCGCAAGAGGCTCCAGCGATTGGCAAACGTATTACGTGTCGTCTGCGCGTGTAATAGTCAGGGATTATGGACATCGGGCTAAGGAATTGGGAATCAATATTGCGGGTATTTACGGAAGGACTCGCCAAGCAGTTGCCTCGACCTCATCCTCTCTGTTCCTGGCACTAATTGCTCGCCTCTGCCGCTCGCGAATTGCTGCTGCTTTAATTAAATCGGTTTATTAAGTCTTCGAACGGATGCACCGCATTGTGATTCCTTCGTTCTTGTCTTTCCTAACCTCCTTCGATGTGGTCGTGTCTCCTTCTTCCTCTTCTCTACCCTTTTCCCCTCTCCCTCCCTTACACACTCTCTCTCTCTCTCTCTCTGTCTCTGTCCATGTTGCTTCCTCACTGGCTAACCTCCTCTCCTTCCATTTCCCTCGGGCAGTTTCTGCGGGATACGTATCGCGTTTATATCGCCGGCGAGCACGTTCGACTTTACGATCCGTGTTAATACCTCGTGGATAACCGCGTCGGGGAAAAAGGCGGTTCAACTTCGCGGAAAGTTTTTCGAGCGTCCGCGGCGCCGACGCCAGAGAGCTAAGCCCGGCTCGTTCTCATAAAGTAAAGATCGACGGTTGAATTAAACATTAGACTGCACACGCGACGACCGGAATTATTTCCCGAATTAACTCCCGTCGCGCCTGTAACTTCTCGATCGAGTATCTGTTCGCCGGAAGAACTTCGAGAGGTTGAAAAAAAGCAGGTGCATGTAACGAAGTTTGTTTCCTGGAATGACGGATTTTCTTCCATTTTTCTTCTTCGAGGCGCTGTGTTCGTTAATCTTTGAAGATCGGTGGCTGTTGCGAATTGAAGGTAGCGAGAAGGAAAAGGAATAAGGAAGGCGATGTTTTATCCAGGGCCTGCTAGTAAGGCTTACCTAGCAGATCTGTGTTTTAGACACAGAGATAGGAAGGGATATTTAGAAATTTGTATTTTATAGAAACCGTGACGGATTCGGGTATTTGAGAAAAAGATCGTCAGTTGATCATGTGAGGTTTGGTTTCGAGTATGCATGGAGTGTATGAAACGGTATGAGAGTGGTGGAAAAGGGAAAAGGTTGGTAATGAATGAGTGAGTGAATGGTTGGCAGTATGGTGAGAAGAGGGGGAATGTAGAAGAAAAAGGAAGTTGTGGGAAGTAACTACTCTAAGTGAATAACGAGAGCGAGTGAATTTAGATGTGGATAGAAGAAAGAATTAATTTGTTAAAGTTATTCTGTTAATATTAATAAATATATATCTATACGTATAAAAAAGTGTGTACACCTCTGATCCCTCATAGAGGGCAGGAAGGTCGTTACAAATGAGAAAAAAAAATCGGAAATTACTTGATGATGCGTGGGTAATATAATTTTTATCGTAATTGTGTAAAGCGACCATTTTTGAACATTTATTAGATTGACCGAGTTTAATTAAACACCGGCGTTCGCTGCTTTGAGGAAATTTAATTTCGTTTTTTACTTACATACGCGGAATCCTGTTGCAATTACGCGCATATACGTAGCGTAATGCAAATCGCTGACTATCAAGGAGAACGTGCGAGTACCGGGAGACGGTAAATTTACACAAATCTCTAGTGCACGAACACTGGCGCACGAGCTTAACCTAAAGCTTATCTAAGCTCCCGCTTACACGCGCAGCCATGTATTGTTTAATCATCGTTGATGTTCCTGGATTTATTGTGCCACGAATTACGCTTCGACAAAATTGGCGAATTATCCTTGGCTCCTATCCATATTCCTGATTACATGCCTCTCTCTCCTTGTAAATGGTGCAATCGCTGATACAATATTTCAAAGAACCCTCAATAATAAAAATGGTCGAAAAAGTATCGTGGTTTAACACATTTTTCTAATTCTTTCACTTTTTTCCGTATCCACAGCAGTGTATCAAATAAGAAATTTCGAATTTCAGTTATTTCAATTAAAAATGAGCGGAAGCTCAGATCGACGAACTACAATTTACAAAATTCTAACGTGTCCACTTAACTTCCGCTCAAATACCGAATTATATCCTGTTAGAACCATAAAACAGTTTTCTCTTAACGTACTTTGTCAAGGGCTTTTTCTAAGAACCCAAGTCACATCTGGCATTTTCGAAACTTCAAAAACGTTAAGAAATAAAACAAAGGGGCTGAAATACCTGAACGGAGTCGTAGAAATTTCGACCACTGCGTTTTGCTAGTCTCACGACAAAGCTTGCAAGGTTCGGCCCTTGCTCGTGCTATGTAATAAAGTATTATAATATTTCAAATAAGAATGTATTCTATTTAATCAATTAAGAAAACCCCATTTCCAATATATCCGCATAAAATTCTCGTAAAATTTCGACAAAAGCGAGACCCTTAATTAACACTACTATTCCTTCGTTGAACCCAGCTCCTCTGTTTCATTGCAGCACCGAACGTTCCCCGTGAAAAATTTTCAGCATGCACATCTAAAAGAACCTCTGCCGTGGAATAACAATAGCCAGAACAAAAATTCTCGACGACATAATCATCACGCGCCATCTCTCGCGATTCGCTTACCCGTAAACGGCGTGTTACTCGACGACGCCTGGCGTCGCGAGTCGAGGAATCGCGTGCCCTCGACAGAGGCGACCCAGTAAGAGGGAAGGGAACGGGTCGAGCGTCTCCTCTTGCTCTCTCCACCCCGTTTCTTTCATCTTCCGCTGCATCCAGCGGCCCGACATACATATTTATTCAACGTGCGTAGACTCTCGGTCGTAAAGCGACGCGACCGTCGACGTATCCTCTTTATTCAACGGGATACCGCGGGACATTTACGAAAATCCTGGATGGCGTGCTCGAACGTTCCGCGTATCGGGCACGGCAGCCGCCATTTGTATCGCTTGAAATTGGCAATGCTTCAAAGCCCGAGTTCCCCGTAATCTTACACTGTCATATTGCTGTAGAGCGGTGTGCGCGGACAGGAAACGTGGAAGCTCGATAAAGCCAACGATGATCGGGCAATAAATTCCACGTGATCGTTATCATTTCACGGTTCGAATTAACCCGTTGCCTTATGAATCGTGCGACGATTGTGTGCGCCAGTTTCGATGAAAGCTTTTCTCGTGCGTGGTGACCGGAAGCAGTGTCATCGGGGATAAATTTGTGGACATTAATAGTACTGCATTTACTATTTAATATTAGCCTCTTCAATGTACTATTAAGCTCTTTCAAAATATCAGTATTTAGGTTCAACTTAACCATAACCACATAATTATTAAGTTTTATCTTTTTTTTTGTCTTCTCTATTATTCTCTATATTATATATTAAGTTACGTTATTGTTATATACGTCTTATACTTATCCTGTATATCCTATATTCCTATTATTTATATTAAGTTAAGTTATTGTTATGTACGTCTTATACTTATTCTATATATCCTATATTTCCATTATTTATTTCAAACAACTTAACATAACTTAAGAGAAGTGTTACAATATTTTAATTAAAAGATAAAAAAAATGGTGAAAAATTAGAGTTTACAGTCTTGGCAAATGTTAAAAGATCTTGGCAGTTCTAGAATTCGTAAAATTGGCAGGGGTCGGTAGTCTATTAGACGAATGTTTAGTTTTCGTCCCGTATCATTCGCGACATCGGTGATCAGTATTATTTCTGATACACCTTTACATCAGTCATCCGTATCCTGTGATTCTGTTCGCTCAGGTATTGAGTCGGTATCGGAAATGAATGAATTTCGTTCCCGTTGTCACCCAGTCCCAGAGATTCGTTCTTTCCCGCGTGTACGCCGTCCCCGCGCCCGCCTACCGTTCGCACGAATACGTTTCCTCGCTGATTTATAAATATTTATAATATTAGCTGCCACCGCTGTGCAAGAAGCATCGCGTCCGAGGCAGCCGCGCAAAAAGTGGCTGGTCGTAAAAATTCAAGAGCGCACAAAGCTGACGATTTTGCATGCGCCTGTGCGAATTCGCGCTGGCGAATGTTTGCTCCACCTGCGCGGCATTCAGCGTGATAAGATACCAGTCCCTGAATAGGTGATGAGTTCGAAATGCATACGTGGTTAAATTTGAGGGATCTTACTTGCGCGGGAGCGACGCGATCAAATTTATTCGGAATTTTTTCGTGAAACAGAACGTTATCTACTTTCTGTCACCGTATTCATTATTATAAGTACACTTTGTTGGATACTAATTGTCTGAGTGTAATGACGACCAACGCAACTTGGATCTTCTAGGGTTGGCTGGTTCAATGATTGACGACACCTTACTTTGTACTTAGTTTAATGTGAACTAAGTGAATCGTTGTATTCAAATGCTTGTGGGTGAGTGTTGTTCAATTGCTTGCAGGGTGAATTCTGTTCGAATGCTTGCAGAGTTTTGTTCGATCGCTTGTTGGGATCTGAGGAGCAGGGAAAATCACAGCCGGGACAAAATGTGAAGGGTGGTGGACGGATGTTGTTAGTAGTGGGAATAAGAAATTCGTTTTTGTGTGTGTCCTCAAAAAGATAAATAGCACTCGGGATAATATTTCATTAACCGTAAAAGATCAAAGGTCTTAAAGGCAATAAAACCTTTGGCGATAGGACCTCATTGAGACCCTTAGTTTACAATTATGTCACTATCATAAGTCTTACTACCTAAGGACTGAACACACTTGTTTTATAATTACTTATTAAAGTAATCGACGCGTTTCTTATTACTGTTCGTTGCTTACCGATTTACGTAACCGGCCCGAGTTAAAAGATCTCAAAAGATGCTCAATGTTAACGTAACTAGACCGAGTTAAAAGATCCCAAAAGATGTTCAATGTTAACGTAACTAGACCGAGTTAAAAGATCCCAAAAGATGTTCAATGTTAATGTAACTAGACCGAATTAAAAGATCCTAGAAGATGTTCAATGTTAATGCTTTTTGGAGAATACGAAAGCGAAGGAGGCTAGATTTCGGTTCACGGTGCTTGAATAGAAACGCTTAATCAACATGGCCGACTCGTTTCATCAAGGTCGAGCGAGGAGCTTATACCTCCCATGAAACAGCTCGGTATCAGTTTCTCATCTAACTTTGACGACAATACTGCCGAAACGTTGGGATCCGAATTCTATCGCGCGTGGCTTACCCGGAAGCCCGGGATCCCCATTAACAGAGAACAAAACCCCCTAAGAAACGCGTCGATTTTGAAACGGTTTGACGGTCCAAGAGTTTCGGTGGTGTGAGAACGAACTAAAAAAAAAAGGGAGGAACAAGAGGAAAGTAGAAGCTAAAAAAAATGAGCGAGAGAGACAGGGAGAAACAGAGGAAGAGAAAGAGGGAGAGAAGGACGGAAAGAGAGAAAGAGAGAGATAGGAAGAAAAAGGAAAAGCCTGCAAGAGGCTACGAGATGAAATTCTCGAGTCATCCATTCTGCGTGTCAAGGGGGATTCCCGTGCGGCAAGAGGTACCGCCGCGTGGAATCGTTGTAGCCGAAGAAAAAGAGAAGAACCGGAAGACGAGGATGGTTAGAAGGTCGTGGAAGAGGACGGAGAACGAGTCGAACCAGAGATAGGGGCTAGTGATGGGCATTCGAATCTCTTTGTTGCACGTTTTCGAGCAATTCACTCGTGCGACTCTTCAAGTTGTTCGAAACTTTGATGTATGACCCCGAACTCAATCAACAACCCTTTGGTATTGACGTTATGAAAGTTTATTTTTTATCATACAGGTGTTATAAAGTTTGGTATTACATTTAACTTAAACACCGTTGTGATTTATTCTATTTTTCGTTGGATATAAATAATACAATAAAATTTGACATCAAAGGTAGTATATGTCATGGTTCCGTATTTAACGCTTGTTTTCAGGAAATTCTTTTATGATAATTTTAAACACTTCTGCAGCATCCTATTATAAGTGAAACGTGTGTTTCGTAAAGAAAAATTTCTCGATCTATATTTACATGTTTACTTCCTTTCATTCTTCAATTAAGCACAATATAGCAGAAAAATTAGGCCTTCTACTTCGATGTCATCCCGTGTATTATGTCGAAATCTTATTAGTCAATTATCGCAGGGAACTGAGTCGGCTATCTTTCTCGGTATCAATCCATATCTCTCAGGGTTACAACACCTGAAGTATCTTGAGGCTATCGCTAACCTCCACACGTGACGGAAAGCAGCGGACGATGAAGGCGTCGTCGATGGGACCGTGGTACGAGCACGGAAGGCACGAGAAACCGACAGAGATCCTTCGTGGGGAGGGTTCAAGCGAGAAAACTGTCAGCAAAGCTCAGATTGTATCACCGTTCCCAGAGGAAAGGTACACCGTCCACTTGAAAACCTCCGCCGGGCTCCTGGTAACCGCTCATGCTCATCAGTTTCTCGTCCGCTACATACAAATACTTCCTACCTGCTCTTCCCCTTTCCCTACGTCTTCCATCTTTTCTGTTTGGACGCGATGGAAGACGCGATGCTCGTCCAAAATCAAAATGTTCTTTCACGCAACTGTTAAAATGTCCAAGGAAATTGAGATTCTTCGAAGAATACGATGAATGCATTTTTACGCATTAATTAGGCATTTATGCAATTTTGACGTGGATGATTAGTTTTATTGGAGATTGAAGTGGACACTTAACACAGCCAATCAAACTTTACTTTTATTACTTTATTATTACTTTTATTACTATTATCTGTTACTTTACTTTTGTTAATAATTAGTCTTGATTCGGTGTTGTTCACGGTTCATTAAATCAATTTCCTGCTTTTCCAAAGTACAATTTTTAATCAATCCAACACTAGTCCAAGACTAACTAATAAAAAAAGTAAATAGAATCAATGGCAGAGGAAAGAATGGGAGATCTCCGCATTCGGTTGGCTAGGTTTTAATAAAGGTTTCGTGATAGGGAAAGTGTTGTTCAAAAAATTGTTTCGTTCAAACGGTGAACATTACGATATTCACTGAATTGATAGTATAGCCAGTTGAGATTTTATTCGGGAATAAATTTATTGAAAGACAAATTTAAATAATAATTCAGCAGTTATAATGTATTTGGTGATGTTATAAATGGTTTTTAAGCATCACAGATTTTGTTCGCTTCTCTATTAGGAAACCATTTGCAGCGACAACACATTTGAACAATTTTACGTACGCACTTTCAAAGTTCAATTACAGCTTTTTACTCGAGTCAATTTTAACTTCCGCGATCCCTCTGCGTCATTTCTCAGCAAACTTTTCGATCGGTATTTACAATTCTTCCAATCAGAAGTTCGACAGTTATTCATTGTATCCCCGTGTATTCCCGAATGTCATCGAAATTTTAACAGGACCAGTGGCGAAAAGAGGAACGATCGTCGCGAAATTTCTTTCTTGCCCCGCATAAGAATTGCCTATGAATTTATTATGGCAATTCGCGGCTGACTGCGCAGCACACCGAGGCCAAGACTTCAACGAATGTCCAGATCCATGACACGAAATCCTACAAGTTGCTCGACGGCTACGGATACTCTTGAGATTTTTCCAACAATTCTCCCTTGATCGCTTCGAAACTTTCGTTCGAGTGGCGTCGCGCTGTCGAAGCTTTCTATTATGTCCGTCAGCGAGACGAACAATCTGAAAAGGTGTAAGCATCGAAAACTGAAAATAATTAATTTTCCGCTAGGGTTCATCAGCTGGCTTTGAACACAATGTTAAAATTATCTTAACGATAAATTTTAATTAAAAGTTCAATTATTTTCTATTTTTTAAATTTGTTTGTTAATATAATTATTACTACACGATTAACGTTATTCTCTTCTTTTAACTTCAATTTCCATGCTTTGTTGGTCCAGGTGCACATAAATTTGCGATAATTTATTAATCTATGAAATGAATATGTAAGGATTCTCATTTTTCTTGGATACGAATTTTATTATTATTTATCGCAGTTATTTACGTTATTGCATTTGTTGCACACTTAATAATAAACATTAATGTTCCATGAAATTTGTATCACCGTTTCTATTCTGTCCTTTAGTTCTTATCAATTTGCGATAATTTATTAATCTATGAAATGAATATGTAAGGATTCTCATTTTTCTTGGATACGAATTTTATTATTATTTATCGCAGTTATTTACGTTATTGCATTTGTTGCACACTTAATAATAAACATTAATGTTCCATGAAATTTGTATCACCGTTTCTATTCTGTCCTTTAGTTCTTATCAATTTGCGATAATTTATTAATCTATGAAATAAATATGTAAGGATTCTCATTTTTCTTGGATACGAATTTTATTATTATTTATCGCAGTTATTTAAGCTATTGCATTTGTCTCATTCTTAATGATAAACATTAATGTTCCATGAAATTTGTATCACCGTTTCTATTCTGTCCTTTAGTTCCTATCAATTTGCGATAATTTATTAATCTATGAAATGAATATGTAAGAATCCTCATTTATCTTGGATACGAATTTTATTATTATTTATCGCAGTTATTTACGCTATTGCATTTGTCGCACACTTAATGATAAACATTAACGTTCCATGAAATTTGTATCACCGTTTCCATTCTGTCCTTTAGTTCCTATCCTTTCGCGAATGAAAAGAATGACAGCGCGCGTTTAATGCACGAGTTCCATCCGGAGTAATTACTAGAAATCCTGAAAACGAAGCAATACAATGAATCGCCTCCATTTTGGACGCATTCAACGGTACAGGCTCCCCAACAGAATATTGTATTATGCACCGTTGTATAACGCGAAATTACACAAGTCGGTTAACAACTTCGTAATTACAGATAAGTTTAACGAGTTTCTTCAAGGTATAAATTCGTAGAAACATTTCACGCGTCCCTATGAATTATAGGAAGTAAGTTAATTAAGCAGAGAAAGGTGGAGTTGCGTAATAAAAGTTATTCCACGGCAGTTGCGTTAATTGGTCTGCTTCTTAATTAATTATATCCGAAGGTTTCATGTTTAGAATGAGGCTCAAACATATAACGTGACGACAAAACCTAATAAAATTTAGTAAAAAATTGACTATCGCAGCAATTTTGAGTTACAGGTTCAGAAACTTTCTCTATACTCTGAAATACTCTGAAATAGGCAATCGCATGCTTATAAAAATTTTCGTACAAAAAACTAAATCTCTCATCCCATTTGATAATGTAATTTCCCCTAAAAACAACCATAAGTTTCAAATAACATTAGAATCTCTTCAACCCTATTTACAAAAGTAACTATGGTCGCTTAATTATCAGTAGTCGCTTCTCTTAATTCCAATCACAGTACTTTCTTGTCCTTGGCATTAATTTCTAATTAAACGTAACAGCACGAAAGATTTCGCTTAAATATGCACGTTTCCAGTTCGGTTGAAAGTTAAAGAACGGTCATCTATAAACAAGCGAATGAAATCGTTTGTTACACCGGTAACGAGACGATCTCGTTGCAAAAAGCAACATGGTAGTCCCGAGTATCTACCCGTCCGGGAAACAAAATGCTAATGGAGAGTGGTAACTGCGACTACGCGAAATGCATCGATATCTCGGCCAGTTTAAGAATGCTTGGTCTGGGTTGAAAGGGGGTTGAGGAGGGGGGGTGGAGAAAATGAGACGGAGAACGGGACAGACGGGGACTAGATAAGGAGAAGAAAAGTGTTCATTAAGACTGTAATGGGAGACGTTAAACAGGGTACATTAACGTTCGTGCTAAGCTTATAGCGCCTCGAAAAGCAAAGCTGTACATAACTATACGTACCTTCCCAGGGCTGAACTTTAACTGTTTCCTAATACGGTTGACAAGGGGTCGAAGTATCACGATAACAACCGCCTCGTATTTAAATGATAATATAACAAGTAGGAAACCAAGTTCTCGCCGTTTTTTAAATTTTATGAAAGTTTATTTTTTAATAAAAATTAACAACTAATTAATCAATAATATATTCTTCCTTGTTGTTTACAACTTCTTTCCAACGATTAGTAAGATTTTCAACACCTCGTTGGTAGAAATCACCAGGTTTTGACTTCAATCAAGCTCTCAATTTTGCATCAGTATTGAACAAAACTCCGTGCATGGCATTTGAAAGAGTTCGAAAGAAATGGAAATCATTTTTCTTGTTAAAAAAACGCCGGGAACTTAGTTGCCAACCTAATATTTGCGTATCGTTAAATTAGAGTAACGAAATACGCGGTTAAAAGAGTAAGTCGATATTCTGATAATAAAGTTTGTCAGCAATTTAATGGAAGATGTGTTACATTGAAAAAAGGAGTGTGCCTTTGAAGTAAATGTAATGAAACAAATTTAGTTGATGCTGCTGAAAGATTAATCTAGGGATAACTGAATCGAAATGTACTTCTTTCGTTTTTAGAATATTAAATTGCAGCGTCTGTAATATACAGTTCGTAATTCACAGCTCATAAATTATACCGGAGGGATCGGTAGGTATCGAATTATTTTGGATCGTTGTAAAATTATAATGCTATCCGTCTAGACAACGCTTCTTACATCGAGATCGGTTAAAACATTTATGCATTGCAACGTTTTTAAACTCTCGTACGTTGGAAAGAACTGTTTCGCTTCATTAAGAATTTATCTCGGGTAATTTTGTGACCGAAGTGAGTTATTCAACGCAACACGTTCAGTTTCAGAGCACAGCTTGGGCAAAGTAATGCTCGCATTGGATTATTTACGTTCATGCTTAACGCTTTTCATGCATTTCTCTCCATCTCGGGGGAACGTAGAATACAGCCACCGTTAAAGATCGTCCGATATTCGAGCAATGCGTCGTGAACACGTTCCTAGATGTTTAAAAATTTTCAAAATATTTAGTTCTCAATAAAACATCAGAAATATCTATATTATTCCATAATTTTATTACATCTTGTACGATGCATACAAAGTTTCATTAAAATAGAAGTTTTCGGGTCGAGTAAAATATGCCAGCAAAAACATGCATCTTACCTAATTATATTATGTCTAATTTATAGTTAATAAAATTTACACAATTAATAAACTAATTTAATAATCGAATTTATACAATTAATAGTGGATGTAATAAAAGATCGTGAATTACCATAACAAAAGTATATTAAAGTCAGTTTAAAAAGTACATTTATAATATTGCTACCAGTTTGAACGTTAGAATTTGTTTGACAAATAAATGCGTTAATTTATACCAATAACGCGTAAACACGTAAAACGTCACCGTGCAAAAGTACATTAAAGACTGGCCTCCCATTATCATCGAACGTTTACAGTAGCGGACAAAAGTGTAAGATCAAAGGATGAAAGAAAATGAATTACTTAATTAATAAGTAACAACGATATAAATATAATTTGTATTCTACGCTAATGAATAAATTGCGTCTCACCATAATGACGATAAAAATGAATAAATAAACAATATTCCCCAAACGTCAAATTATATTTTACATTGTCCTGCCGACCTAAACTTTTGTCCGCCACCGTATCATCATAGGCCTCGTGCAACGGTAACGATCTCGAAGGCGCGAACCTAATGCAGTTTTTCAACGCGGTCAAACCGAGGGTACGTATAACGTCCCGAATCGGTCGGCCTATCACGGCCAAGCGACGGATATTGCACGCGATTCAGCCGTTGGCCCCGAAAGGTTTCGAATAGAGAAGCGGTTCTCGATTCGGGCGAGATTAAAGCGATTTACCGAATCAGAACGAACTAGTTCTATGAGAGAAGGGAGGTTGCGCGGATTTCCGCGCTGGAAATCTGCAGAGGGCCGCATTATTTTGTGACCGGCTGGTTTCGCCGGCCCATTGTGCGGCATTATACGGATAAAAGCTCTTGCCCCCGTGTAGGTATAACGGAGGGATTTATTACGAATCGATAACTCCGGCCCTTGTCACTACTCCCCGATGAAATGTTTGCACCGGCGCCCGAAAAATAAATTCCCTCTTACGCGATGCGTGAAAACTTGCACGGCCCTCTGTCGATACGCGCTGTCGTCCACCGTTTCCTCTTTTTTCCTCCGACTCGGCCGGGCTACCCCGTTTCGTTTGATATTTCGTTTCTCTTCGACGATTGCCGGCCGGATTGACGGCCAACGAAAGGATGAAGGAACGACGCGTAACAATCGTATCGTATGGATGGAAAAGGCGTTTGGGAGGAATTTAGGGGAAAGAGATTACGCGTGTGGAATTTGTAACCGATTTGTAATTTGGATGCTCGAAGAATTTTGTTGCGAAAAATATTCATTTCTCGACGCTTTCTAAAGATCGTTAGAATGGAATAAGTATTGATGCAGTGCCCGAAAATATTCTCTACGAAATTTGTCCATCGATTAGTTGATTTTCACGCGAGGTTTAAGTATTTAAGTAGTTCAAGTCAATGTAATGTCAGACGCTGGGCGACATTGCTACAAATGTATAATTTAGAGCATCATAAAATAGGGTGCAGTGTTCGACAAATGAAAGCAATGAGTGGTAACTATTCCCGAGTTCGAATTTCCATGTGTGTCTGACTCTGCGCTGACCTAAACTACTTAACGCTAGATTCCTCTGTAAATGCGAGACTTTCTAACGCTCAATCGTGCTATTGAAAAATCATAGTAGTGTTTTACCCTGAACTTGAATACATCCTGAACACGAAATCAGTATTCAAGCTGAAATCCACTTAATTGTACAAAACTTTAGAAGCTTTGTGAAACAACCTTGTATTCCCTAAATTGCCTCCATTTTCTCCTACATCCTCACAAATCTCCCTTCTCCCTCGAGCTTGCCATTATCCTCAACCAGACAAGCACAGAAACTGTTATACATTAGCTTACAAGCAATCTATCGCGAACCACCGATCTCAGAACAACACTTACTCCTATCTGTTAATTAAAAACAGGTCGTTCACTGTTCTGCATATCGTAATTCGCGACGTTATCTCGGTTCTTCGCTCCCCCGTCTTCTTTTTTTTCTCACGTCAATTCGAGACCCGATAAGTTCTGAGTTTACGACGCATCGAGCTTGATGCACGAGAGACAAGGCTCGTTACGTGCACAAGGCGTCGCGGTTTTATCGTCGCGACGCTCGAAGCGGCGTTTACACTACAGGCTAGGCCAGTGTCGCGAAAATGGCTGCTAGTCGGATAACGCGCGGTTATCGAGATACGAGCGTGAAAAATTAAATGTATCAAACATCACGAGTTTCCAGGCTCGCAGATTCTGTGCATGATGCTGTGCATGATTTTGTGCATGATGCTGTGCATGCGTTGACAATTTCGACGTGGCTCCGGCTCTGTGTACACGAGTCGCTGTTCAAATTGGCTCAGTATTGGATCGATGCATAAGCAATGGAAACTCTGACTGGTATATGAAGGAACAACTGTATAGGACGATTAAATGATATTTTTTTCATTCTGTGATCGAGGCACGAAAAACTTGATGCGCGTTCGTTTGCAGGGAGATTGGAAATATTGTTGTATACAAATTTTGTTCGGCACTTTGTGTGTTTCAAAAACACACGAGCAAGAATTTCGGTAGAATTTTAAGCTGAAGAGTTAATTTCAGTAATTGATAAGCAGTATAATTTAATTTATTGTTAGAAGACTTAATTTATTGTTAGAAACTCTTGAGTAATTACGTCGAAGATTTAGTGGAAGTGTTGTTGATTTCATAGGTTTTAAATTCCTTCTCTGTCACTCTTATTTCTGTTGTCGATGTGATTGCTGTCAATGGTTTTGCAAAGCTTACAAATAGCGTTGATCAAACTGTAATCGTGAAATTAATGCAGGCTGTAATTTTTTTAAAGAGTGTTATCAAGCCTCTGATATCAGCGATGCAGGTTAGTTTAGTTCAGGATTTAACGCTGCACTGATATCAGCTCGTGCGCTTCATGGTTACGAGCTACTTAACGTGTATATACTTTCATCGTGAATTTTTTTGTTATCAAGTAGCAGACTATATTTTTAATCTGGAGTGTGAAAATTTTAACACGAAACATTAACGTATCGTGCACGATAAAGCTTAACAGAACAGAACAATTTTTTAAATACCTAAAAATTACATTATATAAATTTAGTTTCTATATGCTTTATTAATTTTCAGAGCATTTCTGTAAAACGGTATTGTATTTCAAAACCGTTTCATTTTAGCTAAGGAATAATCAGAAAATGAAGCACAACTGCGTGTGTAATAATCACGTATTGATAAAGCAAACAGCAATTGTTTGCGAGGTAACAGAGGGATTATTTGAAATATGCGCAATAATTAGATTGAAACAAAGGCGTGCGATCCGTATTAATTAAACGTTGCTTCATTTTGAATTCAATTCAGATATGTCGCTTCATATCATCGACGAACTTATAATTATTCTACGCTTTATTTATTCGCATATATTTGCGTTCTCCATTAGAGATATTATATTATTGTTAACGCTGTTCATTAAGTGGAACAATGAAACGCGAAATACGTGTTTCGCTTATCTGGAAGTGGCATAATTGCATAATTCCTTATCTCATTCAAAATCATACGTACTCAAGAACATAGTACCACTTTAACCTGCTAAATCCTAAATCTTTATTTAATTCCATTTTAAAGAAAACCAAAACCAACGTTGAAATTTTTGCAATAACATAAAAAAAGGAATAGCTATTATTCTATTATATACCTGTATTAAATACACACGGTTAGGTATTACCTCTTTCATAAAGAATACCCAAGTCAAATTTGTTATCGATCGCAACAACGTATCTTATTGTAATAGGCTACGTATTGCGCCAGCACTTGCAGATGATACCCCTTTCTTAACGATTACTTTGATTTTTAACATTTTAAAGAAAACCAAAACCAACGTTGAAATTTTTGCAATAACATAAGAAAAGGAATAGCTATTGTTCTATATACCTGTATTAAATATACACGGTTAGGTATTACCTCTTTCATAAAGAATACCCAAGTCAAATTTGTTATCGATCGCAACAATGTATCTTATTGTAATAGGCTACGTATTGCGCCGGCACTTGCAGATGATACCCCTTTCTTAACGATTACTTTGATTCTTAACACTATTTCTACCGACGCTTCACGTATACCTATTCCTACCGCGACATTCCCACGCAAGACAGACTACAAATTTTTCTCAAAAAATAAACAATGAAAAAAGAAGTGAATATTGAAAAATGTACTATACGTATATTTGAGAAAAATTCTGAAGTTTAAAGCCGATTCAATTGCGTTGTATCTATGAAATTCTAATCGAAATTTTAAAAGCGGTCATTTGACCGGTTGTGGTAGGAATAATGTTAATACTCGGGTGTCAGACTTGGCTGTTCTGAAGTTATTCTTTTACGTTCTTTCTTCTTATAGTGGGCGAATACCGATCGCCTCTTAAAGTATCGAAAAAATGGTAGGTGGGAGAGGGAAGTGAACAACTTGAAGGTGAAGGGAAAAGTTCTGTAAAGGGAATTCATTGGCAGAAAAGTGGTGGTCACCTGGATGGGTTAGGCTCTGACCCAGGGGATTCGCGATGGTCAGGCCCAGACCCAGCGGTTACAAACCAAAATAAATATAAAGTTTCCACAATAAATATAAACGGTTATCAATCTCTAACAGAATCAAATGAAACAAAAAGAATTTTATTTTAAACATTCAAATACTGGAACAGAGTTTCCTATTAAAACATGATCGATCTACATTTACGAGTCGGTTGCGCGAATTAATTCACTTTCTCGGCTCATCCACCGCTTGAGCATTCAGCGAGCAACTAGTCTCAGCTGGCTAACAGGTTGCTCAGACTGCTTCGATCATCGTGCGAATCTCGACAAGATGAAAAATCGTAGCTGTCCATTAGCCGTGAGGCACGTGTCCCCTTTTGATCAGACCCCGGCCACGGATCCGACGATCGCGATAGACATTAACGGTGGGCTGCGAATCAGCCTTATCTACCCCGGCTATAGTCCCGGCACAGTTAAGGTAGTTAATCATCCCGAAGTTTACAAGGTGTTAGGCGGTTAGCAACGCGGGAATTAATTTGTCGTGCGCGACGTCGCGGTAAATTGTCGCCACGGCGATGCTGTTACCGCTAACAGCGACGCCCTCCTTCGATCCCGAAGACGTTATAATTGCTGCGAACGCATCTAAGATTCAGCTTCGAGGTGCAGGACACGCGAAATCCCACGGAGCAGATTGCAAGCGGAAACGTGTACGATTGACGAAACTGTTAACGCGTGTCGGAAGATATTGCCAATTATGTTGTTGATTTTCCTTGTACGTGTGATCGTTTTGTAGATTGCATTTAGGAATAACAATTCTTATAATCGAATACGTTTGAATCCTTTTTGCACTTCCTTGCTGAGTGTGACTCGACGCCAGGTTTTATCACAGTGATTCCTATGTCGAGTTACACTCGACACTTTTAAAGTGCCGTTTTAAATAGAGAAACGGACAAATGTTTAAGAAATTAAACGAATTTAATTTACAACAAAGCTTGAGAGCTATGTTTAATGTAATTAATAAAAAAGTGAGTATCACTCAAGGAATTGTTCGTTAAAATAAATTTCAAATAAAGCACCTAAAATGTTAGGGAGTTATTGGCAACAAAATTGAAAAATAATTTGGAGTGCAAAGGGTTAAGAAAAGGTGAAAAAGTAAAAATTTGCAAGAAATAATTTAATTTGTGCATTTTTCACTCTACATTGAAATGTTCGCTGAGATATGAGTAGATTTGTATCGTAAGCTATTATTTGTGGCAATAACGGGTTAGAAAATTCTAAGTAGCGGCGCCAATGAGTAGAAACCTTTATTCAAAATTTAGGATATAGAATAAGTAAATTTTAATTATCTAGAAACTATTATATCATTTTCAGTTTTTATCTTCTTATCGAATTCTATTTAAATCACGAAACTAACCGGTCTCAATGAACATCGACCATGCTCGCGACTCAGGGAACGTGTTGAGGAATAACGAATGCCGAGGATTTAAATTTAAATTCGAAGGCAATCGATCGAATTTTAATTTGGATCGACGAGGATCTCGTAATTATTTCTCACGAGTTAGGAAGGCTTTGAAATAATAGAACCGACGACGGTGCTCCCGTGCAGCCGAGCTTAAAATTTCTTCCATTTCCTCCGTCCTTCTTAATTCTGAATCTTTCCCGAGATCCTCCTGATAAGATTTCGAACCGAGCCGTATTATAGCCGACGACGCACGCATCGGGAAACTGGTATTCTTCGAAAGTGCATGGCGCCGGAACGAAAACGCTGGTGATAAGGTGGAAGGGGAGGGTAGATGAGATGGCGGAGCATGGTTCACTCGAATATGCTCCGAATTGAGACTTTGAAACGTCTAAATTGAAAATATTTGGAGTTCAGGGAAACTGTTGCAGCTGAATCACTTTAATATATCTCAGAAATAAAATTAGCATTTATCTTGCTATAGAATAGATCGTGTGCGATTTATATTTGCACGAAATTTCGAAGAAAATTTTTGATCGATTTAAAATCATTGTACACGTGTTTTCGATCAATTTTTAGCCGAAAATTTGTTTCGGGTGATAGAATTCTAAATTTTTTTATTTCTTAAGTTTCTTCGATTTTAAATTCTTAGACAATGGTGTGCTTTAATAATCTTAGGTTAGTAATAAAATCTTGTACGCAGCTGGCATTTATACAAGCAGCAAATGGAGCGGTTCGTTTAAGTATAAAAGGAAAGTGCAACGCGTTTATGGTCATCAGGGTGGCGTATGTGAGAAGCTTTAAACGCTATTAACGCCGTTAAAGCTTTCTACGTCTTCAAACGTATCAAAGCATTTGAAGCTTTTAACACTTACAAAGCTTTCAAGATCCTCAAGACTTTTGTTTCTCTTTCATCACGAAACACTTCGGTGTCCCGGAGACTCTCAAGACTTCCAAGATTTTTTTACACTTCCGAAGCTTTCGATACTTCTCCAACCTTCAAAGCCGTTATAAACTTTAATACGTTTAAAGCTTTCAACGCTCTGACAGCTTATAAAGACCTTCATTCACTTACAAATAAATCAATTGTTTAAACCTTCTGAAATTTTGAAACACTTCGAAAGTGTTTAAGCAAAGATTTCCAGAATATGCCACAAATCTTGTTACAGTAACATACGAACTCTCGAGCGCTTTGGAAACTTTCAGAATTTCTTAAACTTTTCAAATTGCCATAGATATTCAAATTGTGGTATCGTAATTAATTTTAGATTTTACAGCGAGAGTCCAGGCTCGCTAGGGGAAAACTCTTGACGACGCGCGAGGCCCTGGAAAAATACCCAAATATGGGCATACTCGAAGGATTTTTTTGAGGTACGTGGTGAGAGAAAAGCCAAGGGCCCGCGAGAAATTTCTAAAATTTCTAAGAGTTAGAATTATACACAGTACTGTAATCACTTTCAATTCTCAACCAGTAATAATAAATTTTTATTTTTGTAACACTACAAAAATTTAATAGAACATTACAATTTATAAAAGTCTGAAGTATCACAGATATCTATCAGAATCTTGTCGGTAAGAGGATTTAGTTAATTCTTGAAAGTTCATTTCATCGTCTGGAATATGCTGTTGAGAATTATACATGCACTAGGTGCGCGTAACCGACAGTTGGCCAACAAGCGTTTAATCAATTCGAATGCACATAATGAATTGTAGTAAACGGAGTATGTTCTGTTATTAATCTACTGCAATTGTCGGAGATGGTGGTATTTCAAGTCTTCGGGCTATCAGACGTGTTACGTAGCTCCCCTACGCATTAATACGTCTGTTGAGAATATACAGTTAGTTCATATCCCCCGGTTATATCATTATAACTAAAACAACATACTGTGTCCACAAAAACTGCATGAATATTCCCATTTATAATCGTATTTGCTTATCGAAACTTGATTACCCGCTATCAAGTCGGATTCTTATAAATTAAGCATGATCTTCAAAGCTTAGAGCATGGAATTCTATTCAAAATTTCGTAAACTTCGAAACTTTTAATTTCCATGACAAAAAATATTGTGTCTCATTACATCTAGTTTTGCATCTGCATATCTAATTTATCCTTCTACAGCATAATAAGAATAAAATATAGCTTATAACAATAAACATAATAAGAATGAAATATAACTTATAACGATACTGTAAAAGAAACGGAATAAAACGAATGAAATTGTCTACCTTTTACAATATCACCTTCCAAACCACGCACAGCGTATACGATAAAACTGAAAGCACCTACCTAAAAGGAGTCACCTTTCACAGAATCAAAATCGCTCGCATTCATCTCCTTTCGCCATTTGACCGTTTCCAGGCCTCTCGAACGCTTCTCCAGTCGAACAATCCGCCAAGCGAATTAACCCTTTGAGCGTTTCGATAGCTTGCAAGGGCTGCAACAGACAGAAGCCATCAGTAGGTCCTGGTATGATTACGTCGTTCGATGCAACTCCCTCCCTCCATCTCTCCCTCTCTCTCTCTCTCCACCCATCCCTCACCCACCCTCTCTCTCTTTCTCTCTCTCGTGTTACGTACCTCTTGGAAATTCCGCTCGACCGGTCCGCGGAGTCGCTGGGCTACAGTTGCTGCGGTTTGCCGTTGTACGAAACCGGAAGACCGCGTGCCGATGTAACTTTCCTGCCCTGTTACGTGCCACGTATCTACGTACGTACGACGGATCTCCCTGCAGGCAGGAGGAGAGTTTTCGCGAAACGAAACTGCTGCAACGTGTGCAACGGGAATGCGTGCACTTCTGGGGATCGCAATTGCGGCAGGTACGCGAGAGCACAGCGTGGGAATAATCGCAGATACGGGGGAGGGTTTCCTTTTTGTTGAATCTCGACGGTTCTTAGGTTAGTCGGCGCTTGTTGCCGAGCACGTTTTCAGAACTCTGAAACAAGTGCTTAACTTCTTGAATAGTGAGCAATTTGTGGGAGCCCGCAGGTCTCGCGGTTTGTTTCGGGCGCGAGTTCGGCGTAGCGATCGAGAGAAGCGTTTGCAGCTTGCCGCTCAATTTATTTTCGTGTATTTCATAGAATCAATCTTTGTACAGAGACACGCTTCTCTTTTTTTCTTGCCTCTTTTTCGACGTAGAGAGCGATTCTTTGCAATGAAGCGTAAATTAACGCGTTGAATGCCACGGGGGTGGTATGTAGTGAATGCAACTTAATGGTGGGGCTGTGGGGGTCACCGGTGACAGGCAAATCCAGATTGGTAGAAATACATAATTTGGACAAATGGCAATACTTATGAATTTTTTCATTATTGCCATCGTTAACACGTTCAATGCCATAGGGATCACAGGTGACCGGCGAGTCCAGATTGGTAGAAATACATAATTTGGATAAATGGCAATACTTATGAATTTTTTCATTGCCATCGTTAACACGTTCAATGCCATAGGGATCACCGGTGATCGGAGAGTCTAGATTGGTAGAAATACATAATTTGGACAAATGGCAATACTTATCAATTTTTGTGGGAGTCACTGATGACCGGCGAGCCGAAATTGGTAAGAGTACACAATTTGGAAAGATGTCAATATTTATGAATTTTTTTATGAACGTGACCGAATGCCTGGAATGAGAAGGGTTTAGAATTAGAAAAAAAGAAAACGAGTGTTTGGAAGAATATATAACGGGGAGAATGCGAGCACGGAGCAGAAAGATTGTGACTGTGAAAGAAGCAAGACCGTCGGGAGTTGTTAAGTGGAAAAGTGGAAAAGTGGTTTGTACTATTAAACTACATACTATTAAAGTTGTTACCATTAAACTATGTTAAACATATAATATCTAAGAACTTCACCTTGTTTAACTACACCTGAACCCTACCATCTCACTAAATAAAATAAAATTCCTATATACATATTTGTTAACGTTTCCTTTGAAAGCTTTCTTTCAGCGATCAAATAGGATTATCTTGTTATTCCTAGAATTTTCCGTCATACTGGCAATTTAATTGTAGTGATCGACAAACTCAGAGATTTCTCAATATCTTGTGCCAACGACAATTAGTCGTCGTTAAAGGGGAACGTCACACACATTTCCCTGCACGTCACGTTTGCCGTTTAAGTATACACCCGAACGGATACGCATTTATTTGAGCATATGCACGAACGTCGATTCCGTTTCGCTGATAAACCATTTTGAATACCGTTACGGATAGATGGTAATCCGTGTCGCCGTTCCTTCGTTGCATGCAGCACTTCCGTCGCAATCAGTTCCTTAAATTATTCCGCCGTCTTATTAAATGTAAATACAGGTTAACTGATACGAGGTCCCTTATTGTACGAAGCATAAACGCGGAAACGCGTGATAAATAGAATCAGTCCATGGAATCTGGAATAATTCAGCGTTCAAGTGGTACTGACGTTGCCAAATTAACGAGGCAGTTGCATAAACTTCGCGGCAGTAATTCGTGTGTCTGGAATCGATTATGTTTGCTGGCTGGTGCCCTAAACACAGCCACTTCACAGTTAGTTTCAGCATGTCGATAGAATTTCCGACGTTTCACGTTTGATTGCAAAATTCAGTTTCATTGTACAATTCTTTTATTTCGTTACATGGTTTCGCGAATAACGCGAACATTTTTTAAACTTATTTTAGATATTTCAAGATTTATTTATTTATTTTTTTTTGCTTATTCAACAGTTGGAGATCGAATTATATGAAATGAGATACATGAAAAATTATTGGAATGAAATACTCTTTTTTCATACAAGCAAATTAACTGAGAATTTTTGTTCGCCTGTATGTGTTCTTAGCGAGGAGCGGCGTTAAACACTTTAATACCGAGGATTTAACGGTAAAAGCAGTGATTTTTCAATCTTGCCAGCACTGTCGAGCGTCCATTCCTAAAAAGAAGAATTTGGATCCTTAAGCTGTATTCCACGGTAAAGAGTGCACGGAGATTACATTTGAAAAGATTACACGAAACCAACGTAACGTCTATACTTTTCAAAGAAGATTACGTTTATCCTATCAACTTTTCTTTAAATTTCTGCGTTTCACCAGGGGCTTCAAATTCTGTAAATTCTTTTAACCTTCCGTAGTGTAACCTGAATTAGGACAAATAATTCCTTCCCTTAAACATTACTCTCGACCAACGTCATTTAACATAATTTAATTAAAGAAAAACGAAGGATTTGCTGAATAAAAATCAATATCATTCAACTATTTCCAACAAGATATTGACACCTCTTCCGTTAATCAGTTTCGAATATTTTCGTAAAAGCAATGAATGAAAAATAGATGGAAGAAAATTCTTATATTTCTTAAATCAGTGTTATAGTTTTGTCCCGTAGTGTACATAACAGTATTCCTCTCTAAAGCAGTACTCCGTCTAGAATTAATTACGTTCTTTACTAAAAACTTATAAAAAAAACAGATGAAAAGGAAGAGAAGTCTACAGAAGTTGTAATTGAACCATACATATTTTCGTTGCTTGTTAATAATCCAAGTGAAGTCCCTAAAACACGACCACTCAAAACGATCATCCACTTCCGTCAACGAATTCAAGTCTCGAACTTCCTCCCTGATTTCACGCATTCTCAACGACCATACGAGCGCTCGAAATCCCCCGCAGGAAACGCAAGAGGCGCAAACAGGGGCGAGAACGAGAAACGAGTACGGAGAAGTCAGGGAAAGGGTTAACGCGAGAAAAGGTGAATACAAGGCGATCCGCCACGGATATTGTGAAAGCCCGGGCCAGGGCGAAACTCGAGACCTCTCCGGCCCCTATTTCTTCTTGGCCCCTGTTGCTACGTGGGCAGCATGCACATTATCGGGATATCCTATCCTAAGAGATCTCGATTCCCTCATATTTATCTCGTTAAACGACGTCTCGTGTACAGGTGCGACGGCGGAAAAGCGCGAGACTTCAACGTCTATCGATCGAAGCGAACTGTGAGATTAACTTCAACCATTTTGTCGATTCTCGGTTTTTTTCAAGCGCGTTTGATATTTGTTTGAAGGAATTCGAGTGACAGCAGGGAAAAAGCAACTAGTCTTGAGTACTTCGATGGTGGATGTTTCAAGTGTGAGCAATGTTGAGTTGAAAATTTAGTCCATCCGATGTAGACGATTATGTTCTCTGATGGAGAGGTACTTTAAAGTGAAAAGTGTATTTCAGTTTCTTAAAGAAATCTGAATTTTTTCGAGGTAAACTTAAAGGCACAGCTTTGTATGTACTTCGTTTACAAAATACTTAAAATTCAAGAGAGACAATTTAGATACAAATTTTCTACCATCGCACTTCGTGCTTTATGTGGATTTCATACTTCACTCGTTACTCTTCACACTTTACAGTTTACACTTCAACTTTCACGCGCTCTGCGCCCTATTTCATACTCCCCAAGTTTCACACCCCACTTCATGTTCGACACACGTACCTACCTCTTCGTTACTCACGCCTCAATCACATTTTACGCTTACCCTATCAAAATGCCTGTGAACTGAGAATGAATTATAATATTTTAAGGTTTATACATATTTAAATAAATTAATAATCTCTTCCGCTACGAAACACCGATTCCCAAACAAAAATATTTTGCACGCCGCAAAATGGAATCCTAGAAATCGCTTGAACTTCTTTTGCTCCTAAACATTATTAACAGATGAATAACAATTAAAGTATATCTATTCGCACCAAACCAAAAGTGATAACAAAAAATACCTAATGTAATGGAAATAAATTCTGCTCATATTTCGTTACAGAAAATTATAGCAAATTTTCAAAATCGTGCTAGGATATCTAAATTCACAGAATTTCCGCGAAAAGCTACGAATTGGTTATTTCCACCGTTTCGCAATTAACGAATTAAATCCGTGCCAGGGAACTCGAGGTTCTCCGCCCGTTCAATATCTACCTTTCCCGATCGATTATGCGTGACGGCAATCTTCAGAACGGCCACGTTCTGCCCCCTTGCCACGGATAATCGACCCACCCGGTCCTAACGCTTTACGTCTCGATCGCATCCCTTTCTTTCGACCGAACCGCACATTTATCTAAGCTATTCGTCCTTGGCCTCCGTGGAAAAATAAGGGAGAATAGAAGGAGGAGGGGGGGGGGCAGGACGCACCTACTCGGGATCCCCGAAACGACCTTTTATCGAGTGGCTTTCGGGGCCACCCTCGTATCGAGCCGTCCTCGCGCGTTCGTTCCCGTACCCGTGGCCATTTTCGTTGCCATTGTACGTCGAAGGGTTCACGGCTAAGACGTGCAAAGAACGACGCGACGAGCTGAAGGGAGCTCGTGGATTTTAGCACCTCGGCGCCCTGGCCAGCGCGATCGATATACCTTGGACGGCGGGCAATTTAGATTAGACGCTTTAAATTTTCAAATCGACCCTTTGCACGGGGATAAAATTAGCTTATGCTTGAGATACTTAAGCTATTTAGTCTGTCTTCGAGGCTGTCGTATTTGATTCAGTAGCACTTATTTACAATAGGTTTAATACGTACATGTAGTAGATCATTGAACCTAAATGTCGACGGTAATCTTTTGTAGTCGATCTTGGGTTAATGTTAACCCTTTGCGCTCGAATGGTCATCAAGTGATTGGTATCGCAAATTTTCAGACTTTAGTTAGTACGTCTATTAGACAGATTTAAAGGTTAAATAGTCATATGTGTAAATTTTAGTATATCACTTAATTAAACTAAATAACGTTTCATATAGGTAAATCTTAGTAAATATTTTGAATATGAAAATTTTCAAAGTTAGTATCATTAGATGACGCCTCTTAGAATCGCCTCTCAAGTGCAAAGGGTTAATTCTCGCAGATCTCTGTTTTGTAAATAAATGAGTGTAACTTCCAATATTTCGAAAGTAAGCCCAAAACGTAGACGTCGAACAGATTACAAAAGTTTTAGGGTAATCTGGTTACAGGTAGCAACGAAGTAATGCAGAATTGATTTCCTTCTTTGCAAGTAAATAATTTCTATTTTAGTAAGCTTTCAAATCTGCACTTCTACAAACTGTAATTCGATCGCTCATCCACTTATTTCGCAAGATTTCATCAAGTTCGGACGCTAGAAGTTTTCCCGGCGATTATATCACTAGGATGTGAGTTTAAATATATTTCCTTAGAACGCGCACTTTTTGTTCGCAGCCAGTTCAGCGGCAGCGCAGTTTAAAATCGGAGAGATGGAACTGGCAAGCTGGAATACTTTGCACGTGTTCCAGTTTCCTGAGCCCGATAAATTTCGGCCGCGGATGCAAATAAATGCAAACCCCGAACTTTCTTTCGCCGGGCTCGCGATGAAGGGAAACGAAGATGATAATAGTAATAATAATAATAAAGATAACGATAAAAATAATGTATGGTTTACGATTCGGATTCTTGCCGGCATCGCGGTTCGAAAATCAATGTTCTGCAGGAGGAAAGCTGGCGATAATAACCGGAAACGAAGAGAAAGAACAACGAACCCGAAGTTAGCTACCGTATTGACGTGTACAGGTAGTTTCGTAGTGAGCGCCGCGGAATGAATTTTATCGATGGTGAACCGGAAATGTTAAAATTTCGACAAATTTATTTATCGACCGATAATTAAATTTAGAGAATACGAGGATACAGGTTAGATTCGGGTAAGGTTCGGTTCTATACATTTGAATGTCGATGAAAGTTAATTGGTTTCAATCTAAAGCGAAGTAAGGTAGAAATTTGTTAGTTTGTTGATTGAAAAGCGTTCGACTATTTTTATCGAATCCAGTATCCGTGAATTGCGCTTCTTCTATTATTTTTCGCCTCGCATTGGAACAATTTCTTCTTCGTTCATCGAGTTTTCAATAGTCTTAAATTGAATAGCGTTTTCTGCAAACTATGCGTGCAATGAGTAATTAATTTAGCGTGCGAATTTGTAAAACAAGTCGGTATTTGCGCTTTGGATCGAAATTTTCTATTTGGAACTGTGCCACTTATTGTGGAACGTCTTGTAGCCCGCTAATTAGAATTCATACTTGCAATCACGATTTCTGCAGCACGAAATGGGCAATCCACCGAGGAGGAAGAGAAATGACACGGAAAAAGGAGCGAGCGGGGAAAGAAAAAGGAAACCGGAGTGCATAAAAAGTTTTGCGCCAGAGGAATCTATTTTCCGCGACTTAATGATGAAATTAGCAAAAAATTAACAGGGAACGTTAAAGAACGCTATTTAATTGAATAATATTCCCGGCATAATAATCTTTTCTTTTTCACGCTACATTAATTGCGAAATCTAAGGCAACATTTAAAATAACAATTTCCCTTGCAATTACTTCCTTCAAATATTAATTTCCTTTATCCTTTGCGTTCGTTCTTTCGTACCGTTAACTCGACTAAATTATAAATAAATATTCTATGACATATATACAGAGGAGAATTTTTTTTTATAAAAATCGTTTCAAGGTATCAATGTACTTCCGCGAAGTTTCTTCTTTAATACTGTAAGTCGAAGCTCAGAGGCAAAAAAAGTTGTTTTAATCCCTTAAACCTTGCACCTTCCACGTAGATAAACTCTTAAGCTTTCGAAACCTACAAAAGGTACACGATACTTCTTAACTCCGTTATATATCGTATTAGAGTGAGAAATCTGAAGATTCTTATTTCCTACAACATTAACTGCTAGCTAATAATACGATTGGATAAATGAAGATTAATTCAATATCCTTTTAATGTAAATATCCATAAATGCTTCTTCTAAATCTTCTCTTTGTCCCAATATTTTCAGCTCCCTCGCCAATACTAAAATTCTAAAATTATTTCACCAATACTTAACAAAATTCATCCACCGTAAAAATCATCAATTTGTCAATTTCAACGTTACGATTAATAAATCAAAGCTTCCCAATTTAACGCAATTCGAGGACACAACGATCGAAATCAATCTTACAGTTTCCAAATTACTTCTCTATTCATTTAGAAAATATCTTACAACCAATCACAAAATCACCCCATCAATACCATCAACAAATAATTATATTCTCGCCCTAATCTTACATGTTAAACCCTCCAAGGATCACCCTGAAGGTTCATCCCCGTGCATCGACCATCGAGTGACAGCCGTTCCTTTCATTCGGAGACTTTCATTTACGAGTACCAATCTCCCCGTCCCCCTCGTGTCCTCGAACCTATTCTTTTTTTTTTCCCCGTGGAAAACAACTCGTTAGCCGTCCCTCGCTGGCCGCTCATTTTTGCGAAATAACGGGCCACGGCTTGGATTGGCTGTCGTCGGGCCGAGCGACAGGGAGGCGGGCGAAAATTTTTTAGAAAATTGAAATATTTCAGGTAGAGACCCCGGCCAGACCGGGGACTCCAGGAGAACGTGGAGAGGCGCACGCTGGAGTATTTGGCTCGCGTGTATGCGCCCCGTCGTTGGCGACACAATAGATTTACGTATTCGGCCGAAAGAGGTGGAACAGTGGTACTACGATAGCCGCGGGGAATCAGCAATCTTGGCAGCGGACCAACTGTCGCAAATAGGTATGCACCACTGTGCTAACAGTGGGGAGGGGCACGCGATTCTTTTTTCCCATTTCGCTTTTTTTCTCCACTTCTTTCTTTCGCCTCCTCCACCTACTCCTGCTCCTCTTTTTCCTAGCTACCTTTCTTTTTTTCTATGACTCGCCATTTCTTGAACGGACGCTGGTGTACCGGTTATAATTATTCAAGCCATACCGAATTCAATTTTATGATCAGACACGATTTTTACGAGATCGTTAGAAATTTTTGTGTAGGTACATTGTGAAGAAGAAGATATAATGCTTTGATGAAAGAACTTAAATTTTGAGTTTAAAATCTTCCTTTTCTGTACAAAATAGTACAAATATCACGTGGTATACACTTTTGTGTGAAGCAACTGTTTTGAACATACTTTTTATCATCTTTGGCTCTTTATTAAGTATTCTACCGTTTCTGTTTAAAATAAAACACTCTATACATAGATTAAGAAATTTCTCTGGCTAAGGTGCAATGCCGTGTACTCGTTAAGAGGGAAACCATAATGCTTCCAACATTCTTAATTAGATTATTTGCATAAGTTTAGGTCAACGATATGCGAAAGCACGTGACTATGTAATTCTTTAACGAAAGCCATTTCGTCAAAATGCATAATCAGTGTGATTCGTTATATTTAGTCATTAGTTTTACGTGCATCCTACCCGATGGTATCATTGCAATCTGAAATATGCACTGATCTGGGAAAATTTCGACCGATTCAAGGCTGAGAGCTCCATCGAAACTCAGCCTGTCAGAAAATTTCGATGATTATAATATCCTATAAAGGTCAGCTTATGATTTACGACAGTTCAGCAATCCTTACGCTGTTCACGACTGCCTAAAATGGCGGACAAGTCATACTTAATTTCCAGGTTCACCGTTGAATTCGTTTCGCTGCGTAAAATACCTGCGAAATTCGCTGGAACTGGAGCGGCGTGCAACGTTGTTGTGAAAAGGGGTAATTATGCAGCGGCCAAAGTTAATAGAGGTCCATTTATTAGCAAACAACCATCGTTTAGCTCATTTATTTATTATTAAGGGCAGTTCCTGGAGTGGTGCGCTCAACCTGGCCCTTAATCGACGATTATTTTATTTTTAGCAATTACTACACGGAACGAACTTTTACCTCCTTTCGACAAATTTTTGTTCCATTCTCTTCGATCTAAACTGCAATGATGTTTTGAAGGGTCAATAAGAAACTTTCGCGCGTAATTTTTAATAACGAGCTCTCTAACGTTCGATCCGTCGAATTTTTCGTTTGAAAGATTCATTGAATTTTCGAAGTGTTATTCGTTACGGATTCTTTATCTGTAACACAAGTTATTTTTTCTGTTTTTTTTTTCTTGTATTTTTGTTGCATCGATGGAGCATATTTTACTTTATTACCTGTCGGTAGAAACGGCGAAACACGTTTCATTGAAACTGTCGGATAGCAAGAGTAGTTCATTATTTCTAACCAGCAGCATCGATATTTCACGCGCGTATAATTGTCGAGCGATTACCCGAGACGGGTAAATATTTATCAGGGATAATATAAGCAGAACGGCGATTCTACGAAATAAATCTGTTAAATATGCATGAAATATGCACTCGTTTGTGTACCACTTAAGCGAAATATGCAGATTGTATGCATTATTGAAAGTATGCAAAGTAAAAATACATTTTGAAAGCCTTCTAATCGCCAAGCAAATTTCTAGTTCCACTTTATATTCGGTAAAAATTATTCTCGCAAACTAGCACAATATATTCCCTTTTTTTTTATTGCAAATACATCCAGCGAATTAACAAATATTTCTCAAATGAACATTTACCGCGGAATAAGTATTTTTTTACCGTATATAGGATAGGATATATATTTTTCATTTCTCTTTATTCTCCTACAATTTGGTTAACTTTCCATTAATCCGAAAATTAAATCGATTTTTTCTAACTTCAAACAAGTACTTCTCAAAGAGGACAAACACGATGCTTCGTAGAACTTTCACAATTTAAAAAAAGATTTAACCCCTTGACATACAAATAAAACGAAATTTGATGCGTCCGAAAAATACCATTAAATTTGGCTCAGCTGAACAGTTATGTGCAAGCTCAAAAATAGAACATTTTGTTCTGAAATTTGCATTGCTGTGTAACATTTAATTAGGTTGATACATTAAGCAACATTATAAAATAATAAATTAGCAGTTCTGTAAAGTACGAAACATTTCGAAACATTCCGGAACATGTAGACAGTTCTTGACGTCTCGTAGACATCATTGTATGTCAAGGAGTTAATTATTGTTCTGCTCTATGGAACTGAATAGGGATAGTAATACGATTTCCATGCAATATTTATTGTACAAATAAAAATTGTTGACGAATAATTTTGTGTAATTTGCATTAACCCTTTCGTTTCGGCTGTCCAGTCCGCTGAAGTACCGTCATTGAACGGAAGCGCGCGACAGAAATGTGCACAATGCGCGTGGTTTCAGTATATACGTTTCTCAAAGTCTTAAATAACAACTGTGTTGAATAAAAGAATCATTGCTCTAATCTAACAAGTATATTTACAGTTTTAAATATGAAAAGGCTTACAAAATTATTAGAATATAAAATTATTAAAATACAAAGTACATTTGGATGCCGCCTACAAGCGGCGCTCGAAGCGAAAGGGTTAAGGGGGGTCAATAGAGCACCCTGTGTTCCATACCTCCGCAAAACACTCTCGTTCTAACGTCCAATTCTGTCTCCCTCGCACGGGGAGATTTACCACGGCCCGGTTTTGCTATTGGAAATTGTTAACGGTGGCCGAACGCAATGGCCGCACATAAAGGATACGTAATACGAGTTACGTATTTGGCAAAGGCGACGGAAACGCTTCGAATTTATATCCGGTTAGCTTTCGCCACGGCAGAGATTTAATCAGGATTAAAGGTCGCCGATACGGGGTCAAGCTCCGCGTGGAACGTATCAAATTGAACTCGAGATTCCTGGGTTTCTGTACACGCAAGGAGAGACCGGCGCGGCGTTCCGCGCTAAAAAGTTTACACGCTCCGCTTTCCGGCAAGTGGGTACACGAAAATCCTCTTACACGCCAAACGAACCCGAATGATGTATACATTCTTGCTTGTGTACGTGTGCCACGACACGGTTCCGCGGATCCCTCATGTAAAAGACCACGCCAAGTGCTACCGTCGTGTTGCAGTTCGGAAACTATGGTGTTAACTACGGCGAAATATGGCGAATCGAAGAAAACGATTAAGCTTCGTGATTTTTTACATTCTTCAATTATTCTTTTTTTTTTTTTTATTCTGTGTTCTCGTGGAAATGGAAAAGTTGAATTTTATGCAAATACAAGGTTGATTACGTTTTTCGATGGTCAAACTGAGGTCTTTTTATGCATGATCGTGAGGAGGGATAGAGAAACTGTCTAAATTATGCATTTTTATTTTTTCCTTATAAATATTTGATTTTGCATATAAATTTGTAGTTCAGTAACGATGAATTGATTATGTGTAAGCTTTCTATTGAAGTAAGTGCAGTGCAAGCGTAAAATTTGAAAATCGTTAAGTAACCATTGAAAAGAATAAAGCAATCTTATTTCATTAATTGTCAGAAGAAAATTGCGATATTTATTATATGTGTTAATGATTTAACTTTGTTGTTTATGTTAAATACCGAAGCGTTATTAAAAAATGAAGGACGCGCGAGTATTTTTTGAACCGGACTGTACAAGGTATCACGCGAGTGGTTGTATAATTGGCAACCAAATAATTCTACGCGAAAAAAATAAATCAGAAACGTAGAATAAAACTTCATCGTTTTGCGGAGAAAATTGGGTTTGAAAATTCATTAAACGCGCGTGCGTTCGACTGTCTCTACTTGACGAGTTTCATGATACTGCTCGCGTCCCAATAATTTATAAGTTAATGAAATAAATTGTTTTAAAAATATATGCTTTGTTTTATTGAACAGTAACAGTGGGTTCACAGTGAGATCCATGAAGTGCAGCCAATCAAATGCATGTATATGTAACGAACCTTTTCGAAATATTTTTTTAAGAGAATATTAATTTATGAATCATTGTAAAATTCCATTCTGTTTCAA
This sequence comes from Tetrapedia diversipes, assembly GCA_033822845.1. Classification (NCBI taxonomy): domain Eukaryota; kingdom Metazoa; phylum Arthropoda; class Insecta; order Hymenoptera; family Apidae; genus Tetrapedia; species Tetrapedia diversipes. The sequence continues at coordinate 641,860 of JAOPTO010001065.1, read as the reverse complement.
GTCAATTACAACGGTATTTAAATACCCTTTTATATTAAAAAATACTGCAATTAATTTAATTTTGTCAATCAGTTTCACAGCTATAGTAATACAATTAAAAATTGTACAAACAACAACTTGAACGTTTTATTAACGTTTAACGTTTTCGTGATATTGTATGAAACTGACCGTATCCTTGCCTATTGTAACAAGACCGTCATAGAACCACGCTTTTAGATGTGACTTTATTAACGTTTGCTTTACAAATATGCCGGTTACACGTGTACGAGCTCACAACGTACAAAGATTCGTTTGACCGTGGCATTGTCCAATTTATCTTCCGCGTATCTTTACGAATAAACTCACTGCAATGTTTCCTTTGCCTAATGAAGGCAAACACCAAATTCAGTCACGGTATCCGCCGAATGATATGCAAACAGTCACGTTAAAATCTGTAACCAGTCAATTCTATGTTATTTCGATAACAGAACTTAAACCAACCATCTCACCAATTTACAAAAAGACGAAACTTTATAAAGCTCTATCCAATATTATCATATTCATTCAGAGTGATTCGTCGAGTTTAACATGTTTTTATACAAAATCAGGCGAAACAGTCCACGTTCAAAGTATCATGAAACCATGACAAAAAATCGTACGTCAATGTTTAGACGGGTCATTGCAAACAGAAAACTTTGATCTTTATTACAATTGTTGTTTCAAATTTATAAAAAATTTTCTTAATCTCTCAGAAAAGTTTGAATTCGCACACTCGTTTTAAAGAAAACATTCCTCGTTTTCACGATCGTAACTAACCGCAAAGAAATCTCAGGGGAAATTGAACTTAAGAGTGTAAAAGTACAAGATTCAGCCTTTAAAATGAGCTCGAAATGATTGCTGTACGACTTCTTTTCACGAAATTACAATAATTCAAACGTTGACAATGTTGTGGTCTACTGTAGGAATACGAGTAATTGTACATCGCGTTCGGCCTCAAAATCGCGAGGACGAAATTTCACGAATATTCCCCGAGTCCAATGAAAAAATGATCGCGTTCTCGTTGAATAAAGGAAATTACACCAGATTGAATATTACCCCGCAACGTCTTATCATCGCAACCTGACCCGCCTACAGCGCGCGCAATCTCTTTCGACGGCGGTGCCTTTGGACGTTACTTAACGTATTAGAATGCAAATTCTGTTTACGAGGAGGCGTAGAGGAGCGTTCGGGGTCCCCCGACGAGACTCATTCATCACTCGGCTGGATGAGGATAGGTGCGCATCCGGGGCACGCGCGCGCACGGCCTTAAAGAACGCGCCGCATCCGGCGACGCGGAAGTTCGCCGCTTTTCCTAAGACCGAAACGAATGAGCCCATGTGTCTCTCGCCGGAGTTTCGAAAACCCCGGAAGTCTAACCCTCGCTAATTTGTCCTGGCCGCGAAGCTTTCGACGAGTCCGAGCTCCGCAAGATAAACGCACTCGATGTTGAAGAATCTTTGAACATTGTGAAAGGTCGCAAAGCGTCGCACAGTGGACGAAAACGGCTGTCTGGCCGCGAGAAAGTTCAATATCCTGGCTAACTTGGATAATTTAATTCTTGAGGTCATTCGATTCGTAAATTCTTGTAGATCTTTGTTTGAAGTTTCGTTTACACATTTTTTATGTCAAAGTTTGGCAATTTTCACCGTCTCTAAAAATACTGTTCATTAAGCTTACTTAATTTTTTAGCTATTCATTAAGCTACTTAGTTTTTCTTAGCAGAAAATATTGTTAACCTACGGTTATTACGTGTTTCGTGGATTCTATAGAGGAAAATATTTTATTCACGTAATAAAAAGATTTTTATAATTTATCACATTTTCGAATTACAGACGCTCAAAAATAGCTAATGTTTTTAACGAATTCATCTTAGTGCTTAGAGTAGAACTTGTCGCGTTGGTCCAACTTGGTCAAAATTTTACTACTAGCTTATTGCATAGTCTTAGTTCTAGAGATTCTATAAAAAGTCAGCTGCTATTTTTTAATACTTTTTATGTAGTATTACGACCTGCGAACCGCTACCTACAGATTTGACTCGCCGGTCGATCGGTTATTTTAAACTGACAAAAAAAATGCATCGTTCTGGAATTATAACATTTCAAAGACAACAGTTATTTACAAATAAAGCTTCAAACAAACATAATTATCACCGTTTTCTACTAAGAAGGATATAAAATAACATTGAAAAATAACATTTTTAGAGATGGTAAAAATTTCCAACTCTGGTGTTAAAAAAATGTACAAATGAAGCTTCAAACAAAGATCTGCAAGGATTTACGAATCGAATAACACCAAGAATTAAATTATCCGGGTTAGTCAAGATTTTGAAGTTTTTTGCAGGCCAGACAGCCGTTTTCGTCCACTGTGCGTCGCGTCGTCCCTTCATGTAGGACAAGTTTCGTCGGGACAGCGAGCACTGTTAGCACAGAGCGGTTCCTATTAATGTTGCAGGGCCCGCGAGCCGAATACGAGATTGTCCGCGAAATTGTACAGGACAATGGGAATACGATTCCTGCCGGGTTGAAAAATGGACGAAGTTTGGGAGTCAGATCTGGAAGAGCCTGCTCGTGACGTTCACAGCCGTTTCGCTGGAAGTCGAAGTTGGAGCATTTCTAACACCATTTGTGTAGAGTCCCGTGTTGATTTATGCTACGGTTATCTTTGTCGTCGCTTTTCTGAGAAATGGAAATCGGTAATAGACTTGATCTGTATAAATCGTAGTTCCGAATCAAGCGGAAATTGATTGTTCGTTTAACCTCTTAACGCTCTTGGCCATATTTGTGAACATTTAGATTTGTATAATTATAACGGTCAGTGGCCACAAATGTAGATGTTAATTTTTTTTGTTTTTATAATTTTTCTTGCTTTTTGAATTCCTTTTAATATAAAATGAATAAATCGTAAAAAAAAACAAAAGATTAGGTCACTTTTTTTCTTACTATAAAAAATCGTCCCTGAAGAGAGTAAGGTAAAATAAGACGGAGGGGAATCATTTCTAATTCTATAATCTCTAACATGATCGATGTATCATACTTGTCGTAATTCTATTATTATTATCTCTGGATCTACTTTGTATTCAAAGCCCACTTCTCATTTTAACCGACACCTTTTTTCCTACTTACTTTAATCTGGAACTACACGTCCTGTTTAACTAAACTTCCTATTTATCAGATAACTAAACTTCTTTCTGTTCTGACTTAATGATTAAACACGATACTCTAAAAGTACTATTTAGAGGCACGACACCGAGCTTAAAATGCAACAACATCGTAATAAAGCGATTTGTTTCCATGGGATCGATGAAACGATGACTTCGTTAAGCGCGAAACAAAAGGGAACAGAGAAACAGAACAGAGTGTAGCTCCGAATAAGCGGCAGGTTTTGCGTTCTTAAATATTCAAGCGTGAAAATAAAGCGGCCGGTAGCAGCGCGCGTTGGCGAATGTAAAACAATCCGCGGCGCATGAAACGCGGCGAAAAACACGAGGGGGGTTCGGTCGGCATAGGGAAAAGAGAGAAAAGCGGGGAAAAAGGAAGGAAAAAGTGTACCAGACTGAATTTTTCTCCTCTTCCGCGGTTGAAACTTCGCTTATTTTCGCGTATGATAAATTTCCAGGTGATTACACCGCAAGCTTCTTATTAGATTCAGCCACTCATTAATTACACGTTAATTAATCAAGCTGCTTCAGTTAGCCGGCTTTTCTAACGTAACGGAGGTGGCTATTCATCTGGAGGAGACTGCTCGAGAGACTGCGTAGTGGGAGCCATTTTCCGGAAAAACGAAACCGGCTCTCCCTCCTCCCTTCCCATCGTTGTCCGCTTTCAACCCTTTCTGTCCATGAATTTATTAATTAAGCCTGCAATTCTGTCGCACGATATTCACAGGTTATACGTTCGTGCAGTAACTTTCCCAGCATTCGTTTATTTCTTTTTATCGTTCATCTGCATTGATTTCATTATTCGTTGTCGACGTGATCCCCCACTGCGAGTTTTAAAGTTGATACAAAATTCAGTTCCGAATGAAATTAATATATTAAAAATGGTATACCTCTTGATAGATGGTGTCTCGAATTAGCCGTGTCTGTTGTAAGAAAGTGGTGACTAAATTTATCGTAGCTAAAATTCAGTTAAACCGGTCACACGGTTAATGGCTCCGAGTATCAGGAAAATGTATACTAATGGGCTAAATGAATTGACGATCATAAAATTATGATCGAAGGTACACGCACCTATCTACTTTAAACGTGGTGATCATAGAGGCGTTAAATTGTTACAACTAACACGTAATTAACAGCCATTAACACTCAGCTACGTGCTCAGTTTACCAATTGCATTAGTTCTTCGCTTTTCGCTAGAACGTCACCTTCGACATTCAACCTGTTCAACTCGTAAAAGGTACCTCGGTCGAACCTATCGTTTAATCGCTGCTACGGTCTTCGGGACATTTTCTGTCCCAGGCATGGTTCCATTTCACTAAAGAGTCTCACTAATTTTAAGCGATAGATAAGGAGACTCTATCATTAAAGAACAATTTTTCTACAAATTAACCCTTTGCACTCAAGAGGTGGCTGTTAGTCGCCCAATGATATTAACTTCAAAAATTTTCAAATTCAAAATATTTACTAAGATTCGCCTGTATTAAACGTCATTTAGCTTAGTTAAGTGATATACTAAAATTCACATTTTGACTAACAAACAAACTTACTAAAGTTTGAAAATTTGTAATACTATCATTTGGTGACTAACAGTCATCTCTCGAGCGCAAAGGGTTGACAGTTCCTTTTCTCGAAACTGGAGAACAATCGAGTGCAAGAATGTTCGAGGAACGCAACCAGGGTTAATATATCACACGAATCACCCTATTTCCGAATCTTCAAACCAACCCCTCCCACGAACTTCGCGTTCGCTTATTGTTAATCAAACTGTACGTACGTCGTCTTGGTCCCCATGCTCGTTCTCAATGTCGACGTTGTCGTCGTCGTCGTCGTCGTCTACGTCGTACAGACCATTGGTTGGCTGCGCGATAACAATGCAAGCGAGGAAACCAATATCGACTCGGTCCGGAGCAGGTTCGGATTGATGAGCTCGCGGTCTCCGTTGTAAACGTAGTCATCGAGAAGCTCGCCACGGTATTGGAGATTTGATTGATCCTGGCCTATATCGCGCCAGAGACAGTATTGTGCCACTGGTGCTAATTCCTATTAGTGGATGCCCCTCGTGTGCGCAGCGAGCGCAGACCCAGGCCGCCACCTCCCGGCTATAAACGCTCGCTGAATCTCGTCCGTGCATTCGTTATCGTCCGGCTCACCTTACCATAATTAAGATGGGTCCTCCGGGATAGTCTGGTGTATCCGACCAGTGTATATCTGTCTTGATTTTCCTGGTAATTGCTACTTGGACCGTGCCGCGTTTTCGAGCATCGAACACGGCAGTCCTAAATACTGTATGAATGCGATTGAGTGGATACGATTGCTAGGAAAATGTGAAGAGTTAGTAGAACGACAGGCGTGCGGACGTAGAATATTTTGGATTAGAGTGTTTCTAAGGCGCGAAAGATGAGTACTTCGGACAACGTCGCGACTGAAGAATTTTGGATGAACCTGACCGGATTGGTAGAAATGCATAATTTGGACAAATGTCAATATTTATGAATTTTTCATTATTACCATTGTTAATGCAGTAGTGTGAAGAAATTAATACAGTATAAATATAAGAGTGCGATCGAATGGTTACGATTCTGGAAATATGTGAAGAGTGAGTTGAGCGATAGGCGGGTGAACATAGAATATTTTGGACTAAAGTGTTTCTGATTGTGAGACGCGAAAGATGAGTACTTGAGATAATGTTGCAATTGAGGAATTTTGACTGAACTAATGTATCGACCTAATGTATCAAGTGAGAAAGAAAATAGAATTTAGAATTAGAAAGAAAGGAAATGAGTGTTTGGAAGAATATATAACGAGGAGAATGCGAGTATGATCGTGAGAGAATCAAGAACGTTGAAGTTGCTAAGTAGAAAAGTCGTTTATACGTTACTGTTAAATTATTTTAAATATATATTATCTAACTTTACTTTGTTTCACCTACACCTGAACCCTACCATCTCTCTCTAAATTAAAGTAAGACTCTTATAATACCGGTCCTCGGTTCCAGTGGACGATCGAAGAATTCGGTTGAAATACGTTGGATTAAAAATGACGATGGAAGTCGTTGCTGTTGCCTGGCAAATAGCAGAGAGAGAAAGGGGTCGGCTCGTTCGACGGTTTTTACATGTCGCTGGAAACGGAAATTAACGGTGAATTTCCTTTTTTGTCGCGAATATCTGAGTGGAAATTCTGGAAAAAATAGAGGATTTTTTCGGGGGCAACGTAAAGCTGATGGAATTTTCGACTCAAAATTCGACCACGGTGAACGGTCCGCGAGATGGGGTCGCATTGTTGTTTCGCTTCAATTTGGAGAAAAATGAAAAATTGTTCCCGTACCTGTATACGATTTCGTGCTTAGATTTCAAGGTAATGATAGGCAAAATCGAAAAACAAAAGAAACGATAAAACCAACAAACGATTGGTGTAAATTGTCAAACATAAATTCGGCTCGTAAACTGTAATGATCGGCAACGCTGGCAGTGTTAACCCTTTGGTACCAGTCGAAACATACACAAAAATTTCCTTAACGCGCGTTTCCAGTTCATAACCACCGAAATAAATCGCTGGACCCACCAATTTTCCAGAATGGCCCATCACTTGCCACCAAGACTTTCAGAACTCTTATCAACCTTCCTCACCGTTTAACCCGACTGTCCAAAACCCAAATTAAGAAGCGTCCGTCCCTGTTGCCCGCTCGGTCGACCGTTTTCCATGAAAATGTCCCGGCAGTGCCATCTAATCCTCATCATTCGCCGAATTAGGAGCCGTAAGGGACATTGATTGCAGCATGTGCCTCGACGCACGCATGATTAGGACCGCATCGGTGTAATTGAGTGGGCGGATTTCCGATTTGCATTACCGGCGAAGATGTTGCTGCGCCCTCCGTTACTAATGGCACGGACACAGGCAAATGGTCCGTCCAGCCAGCCCCACCGATTTGGCTCAGCGACCAGCAACCAGTACCGTGCTGATGCTGATGCTGCTGCTCGGCTGCAGGTGTGTACCTGGCTGGCGTTTCTCAAGAGGAACCCGGTGGAAGGACCTGAAGGGAACCGGGCGTAGGGAGGGGAACGAGGGGTGTCGTAACCGCAGCCCGTGAGTGATATACCCTCAATATCCACACTTTACCCTAAGATCTCGGTAAATCTCCCGGCTGCTTGCCTGGCCGTCTCCTCGACGCGGCCGTAAGCCTGCATACACAGTGTTCTCAAGTTTATGAGATGTAATACTTTCCGGAGTGCAGCGGCGAGAATCGACGGAGTGTGCTTCGGTCAATTCGCTTGATTCATGTTTATGTGGCGCGTTATATGCTTCTTTATTATACCGGCTGGTTCACCGGCTCTCGGACACACGGACGGGGTTACGGTGGTGCGCGTTAGAAGAACGATGACGATCGTTCGTTCGAGGGCCGACGCGAAGTCTTGATATGGCTTAAGATTTAATTTGACGGGTTTCGGACTTCAGGAAAAAGATTTGCAAAAATAATTACTATTACTCTTAACAATTTTTGCTAACATTTATCGATGGAACGATATAAATATAGCCAAATCTGTTTCCCTCTCAGTTCTGCAATTTCAAATGCTGTTCGATGTATACCTTATTCCTTAGTATATGGATATTGAAAATAAATTTACAAGAAATGTCTGTAAACGTAGTGTTAAAGGGTTAAAAAAAATAAAACGTTTTTTTTCATCTTTTGTCACCCTTTAAATACGGATGAGGAATGGTGTTTCAGAAGCCAATATGTTTTTTTTTTTTGAGGAATAGTGTTTCAGACGTTAATATGTTTTTTTTTTAGTACACGAGATAAATATCACTATATTTAGAACTTTTTCTATTGTAGTCATTCAATAATAATGTTCTCGTAATAGTAAATTATACATTAGTGAAATTTTGGGAAGGTTTGTCATATGGCGGTCTTTGTAGGTATTCAATTGGGAGGAGGGGGTTAGAAGTACAGATTCTAATCAGATGTGAAACACTTGGGGGCTCTTTTGCTTGTGCCAATAGCAATTAACGCATCGTGCGCCCACATGAATGTGGGTGATCAATGACGGATCAAACGATTCGCACAGTCTGGGCCTCTGGAAATTAAGGACGTGTGCAATGAGCATGTATCGTGTGTGTACAAATTATACGCATCGGCGTTTCACACGGTGCGCATAGAAAGTTTAGGAAATTCCTACCGCAAGTATCGATTTCCGTATAATTCCAATTATGCCTGTAATCTTCGAAAAATGTTCCATGGAATAGAAACCGAGGGACGGAATTTCCCACTGCTCGAGATAATATTCGAAATATTACGCTGTCGAAAACTGCGGAATTGGAACCTTTGAACTTTAATCAAATTTATACATTGAAGTACAAAAATTCTAAACTTTGTGTAATTGAACGTTTTACTTAAAATTAAAGATTTGTTCGTAATTTCATCGAAATCATTTCCAATGCATTCCACGGATAACTAAACATATTTGTACATAATTAAATATTGAAAACAAAATGTAGAACAAAATCAAGTGTACTATACTTAATGCAATGAATTGTTACAATATAATTTCTTAATTTGACGTTTTCAATCTTTCGAATGCATTTTCATTTTTCATCTAAGAAGGTGAATTACTCACCTACTAATATTCCTGTTTTATACATCAAAGGGTTTCCGGCCGTAAATAAATAAATAAATAAATAAATAATTAATTAAAAGGCAAGACGATATGACAATGCAGCGTTGCTTATGCCATCCTCGACCTATTAAATAAAATACAATAGATCCGAATATTTGTCGCGATCTTAAAACTCGACGGGAGATACAGTTACCTAAACGGCAAGAGGGTGCTCGATAAGATACTCCTCGTAAACATCTGTCGGGATGGAAAATTAATATAGCTCGCTCCGTCGAGCTATCCGCAAGAGCGAAGATAAAGAGTCGAAGCACAGCGCGTTTCCTCCCTATAACTTCGTATTTCTTTTAGGACTGTCTTTCACAACAGCTGTTACCAGCTGTCGAAGATCGACAGGAGGGAGAGGAAGAAAGTGAGAGAGAAAGAGAAAGAGACGCTTGGAAACGGCAGCGTAAACGTGAAAAGAATTTCATAGCGGAACGATCCTCGGCTTCCGGCGAGAGGGTTCCATCCCCCAACCCCCCAACCCCCCCATCCCTCCTCGTCCCTTCTGTTCGCGCGTTACCGTGTTAAAAAATTACACGGCCGTGCGTGTTCCCGTGGAGCAACAGGCGTTTCGCGAGCCGGAAGAAACGAGAAAGACAGATTTCGTTTTAAATGAAACCACGTGAATGCGTTCAAATTGCGCCGGTCTTTCGACATTTTCGCCATCCGCAGCCGGAACCGCCGCCATCGTTAAATACCGTTTCATTTCGACGAGAAATTTCTGTGCACGCCGCCTCGTGCAGGGGTATTATGTTGTAACACTTTTCACGATTGAAGTGTTCGGCTGGTAAAAACGTGGCGCTGTTCCAATTGAGAAGTGGAAATTGTTAAAAACTGTGAGATTGAATTGTATCGTACGACAGATTTCTGTGGCTCTTCCGATCCACCGTTAGGTTGTACGAATAAATTTGTGCAAATGAGCGAAGTTGTGAGTTTGAAAGTTTCGGGATTCAAATGAATAATTTCGTATGAATTTAATATCGACTAGTGGCAGGGTGAACGCGAGAAAAATAGAACGTAGGATGCAATAAAAAGTTTAATTCGAAAACTGAGTGTCCGAGTAATTTCGGTAAAAAACAAAAAAAAAAAAAGGAGAGTGTGGAATATTAAATTCTCCGAATCGAATATTATATTTTCCAGAATTAAAATCCAAAGAGTGGCTCCGATTCTATAAAAGATCTATGCATTTGTTAAAACGTATTGGACGATTCATGCAATTGGAACGAGTCGTATCTCTCGTTTTGGCCGAAGCCGCCAAAAAAAAAAAAAAAGAAAAAAATACGGCGAAAGAGTAAAATGGAATAACAAGGTTTATCCTCCTATGACCGCACTTTTTTCGTTAGTACAGCGATGCACCGGCAAAGTGCAATTGCACTCATCTTTTTAATGGAACTGCATACGTTTTTCCAAGCAAATTGGTTCTTCTGTACGTCCAGCGTGTAAAAGTGTCAGGGAAAGATGCACGAAAAACGAGTTCTTCGCCCCGCGTGATTATCCGCGGTTAAAGGGAGGAAAACGGGTTGGAGGAAAATAAATCCAGTTATATCGTTTAACTTTTTCCTCGCATTCGTTCACCCCCCGAACAAATAAATTACACCGCAATCCTTGACTCGGAACCAAAGCAAATTTATGCTTAAAGCTTGGAGCAACTTTCTGGAAACGAATTATTTTCACGTCTATACAATCGAAAATTCTCAGATATTCGTTTGCATCGAGCGTTTTACCCGTTGCTCGAAAAAAAAAACGAGTAATGCGAAAATAACACGTTGACGTTAGAAATTATATTTCAACGTTACGTTTCAATAAAACTGAATATCAAGCTTTAATCATTTTTACGGTCCGCGATTTAAACCGCAATACCTCAGCAGACAGAATTCTGCTGCCAGCTCACGTCAAAGATATCAAAAACGTATTATATTGATCCGTTTAACAGAAAAGCTTTCACGCGGAATGTTGAATCCTCAAATTTTCAATCTTCCAGGCAGTTCTCCAATTAGCGAATTCAATCGTTCGATGGTTTTACATTTTTTCGGCCTGAAACGCGTGTAGAAAGAAACTTGTCGTTCCCTTGCTTCGACAACCCATGCCACTCACCCTTTTCCCTCCCATACCCAACGAAACAGCCTCGGAAACACTTTGCTCCATCACTCTGACGTATTTCGCAGGCAACGATTATCCGTTTCGCAATTATACCGCGTTTTCTGGTCCGCTTCTCGCGTCCCGGCGTGTATCGAAATATTGGAAAGTAATAATAACACAACAGCGTTTCAGCGGATAACATTTTTCGACGGCGCTGATGCGATAATTATTGAATAACAATCGCAGCGTTCCCGATATTATGCGGCCGCGTACCTTTCCCTGCTGCCGGCGCATCGCCAAGCGATTCCGTTCGCGATAATCACTTAACGGTGAGTAACAGGAGGGGGGGGGGGGGAAAAAAATCGGGGCGAAAAACCGGTGAACGCGATGACGCAAGTAAGTACACTGTCGCTTGAAAATTGCATTCGAATACTTTGATCGATTTGTAACACAAGAACGTTATTAAATGTTAAGTTAACGAGTAGATTATTCATGATTGCACATTTTATTAGACCATTTGAACGCGAATATAAAATGTAAATTTAGAAAATTTTTATAGGTTGTCACCTATTTAGGGACGAGCGAAGCAACCAATGTTGATATTGCGGAGTGTGTGTGTGTGTGTGTGTATTAAGACGTGTGAATGACAATAGGAAACGAGGAACAAACTATAACCGGTAGTGTGTGTGAAAGAGACATAAATGAGCGGATATATCAAACAAGAAAACTAATTGCATCGTCTATTTCAAATATATATGGGTGAAACGTATAAATCTCGGTGTCATCATTTACAACAATTCTTTTCATATATTTTACAATTAAGAAATTAAAAGCTTTAGAAACAAAGAATCTTGGAGTTTCAATGTTAATTTTACCGACTTGCAAAAATCAATTTTACCACACATTATAAGAGTATTTCTAAATTGCACCTCTAAATTTCATCCCATACCCGCCCATCAAGCACAGTTAAATCAACGTATAATCAAAAATTAAATAATCTCGCATTTCTCATGGTCAACTTCGTAACAGTACCCTGTTAAACAAATGAATATCTGCGAAGGTAAATCACTTTTGTCTTCCACTGTACATTCCTCGCCGATGGTAACACATCCGGTTACGCGCGATCCGGCCGCCCGGTTTTAAAATAATCGGAGCGCCGATAATCGATGCAAATGAAAGTGCAAAATGTACATCCATTAACGGCACGACAAGACGCATCGATACGTTCGCCGGTGAATCATGTGGAATCGGGGCCGGGATCGTGCGGGCCGGGAAAACCTCTGAACGAAATCACGAGAGCTGAAACGAGCCGCTTGAAGCACGCGGCGCGGCGTCGAGCCTGCACGGCCATTTACGTCACCGGTGTACCGAAAGCTGGCCTGCAACAGCCGTGGCTCGAGCACACTTGATTCAGCACTGTCGACTCGTGAATGGATTCCCACTTGACAGCCAGTTAAAACGCCTGCTGCTTAAAGGAACACGCATATGAACGCACCACTAATCCGTGGAGTATTCCACCGGAAGACTGTTTCTCTCTCTCCCTCTTTCTCTCTCTTCTGTTCACCTGCTCGCACCCCGGAAGAAAGTCAACACGCGCTGCCTGGAACCGCTGCGCCACCGGAAGAATTTTCATAGGCAAACATCAAATATTAGCCGCTCAACGGGAGACGATATTAAAACGCGATCAATTTCAGCTTGTTAACCGAGTCATTGCTTAGTGAAGACCTCCTTCATGGTTGTTACAGAATTACGAATTGATAGCTGGATCGTACTTAGCTTTCGCGAACTATATGTGAAACGCTTTTGGTGTATATCAAAGGATGGAGAATTTATGAGAAAAATTATTACGGTTAACGTTTGAAGCGTAGTTGGTCGTTACTGAATCGCAACATTCTTCATATTTCTTGGATCTATGTGTAGTTTGCAGCATTCCTAAAGTTTCTTTGTACTTTCTTCCAAACAATCCAAGCAATCAGCAACAGTGATTGAACGCTAACAACAGTCACGTCAATAGATATTCACAAGAATAATTGTAAAGGATTGAAAGATAAATTTACGAAAAACAGAACGGTTAGAGTTTCTATCGGAGAGACCCGATTGAAAGCCGCAGGATTAACAGAAAAAGGAACCCGCTGCAAATTTGTTTCTTAAATAACCGTAACCTCCAGCATCGTTGCAGCTGCCTCGTCCAAAGCACCGGGCCTTCACCGTTCAATTTCATTCATCGATACGGGGAACGCGTTCGCTCTGGGAACTACCCTAATCAAGGATACACGGTCTCCCGGGCAATTTGGCAGAACAAATAAGCAAATCCTCCCAGGGAGCCCGGCGGGTCCCGCAACGTCGACTTGTTTCCTCCTTTCCCCTCTGGAGGAGCCGTCGCGTTTCCCGATCGCCGCAATCGCTCGTGTATTCGAACGGCCATCGAAAATCGTTTCCACGACGCGTAACCTCTCGGGGTGTCCACGAGAGAAAAGGCAAAAAACAAAATCCGAGACCCGTTTCTTTCGGGTCGTCGAATAAATACTTCCCGCGGGCTTTAAAACAAGACCAGACCTCCCTGTTTCCAAGGAGCGGGTCGGAAAAAAGGTCGCCAACGGGAACGACAACAGGCAACGGAGGGGGAAGAACAGAGAAAGAGGGCTACTGGAAATGGGGTTTTATAATTACTAAATAAAATACACTTTTATTTGGAATACTATAATAGATAAAAGGTTCTTAGGATTAATTATTATTATTAACCCTTTGCACTCGAGGCCTTCCTCGTTGGGGCGAACCAGCAACTCGAGACAATTTCGGCTATTATTAGAGAAACATTTTATAGGTATTTCAAAATTATTTTATACTGAAACAAACGTATAGAAATAATAAAATTTTACCAATTTAGTTATTTTTATATTGAATACAACAAAATCTGTTAAATATTATACTTTGGACGCATCAAACCTCCTGGACGCCGTAGCGGCGCCGTTCGACTGTAAAGGGTTAATATGAATAACGGTATACAGTGAATTCTAATTCTACTCTGCCACGCGACTCTATGTTTAATTCTCAGCTCTTTTTGTGACTCTACAACTCGGTTTTCTATTCAACACTGGTCCCTTTCCTCTTTCGAGGAAATTATAGAGCTTATAGGGCTTTTCCTCTTTCCATCTCGCGCCAGCTAAATATTGCCGACCCATCGGTGAATCGTCTATCGTTAACGGCTTTCGTCTACTCGACCCACACTTTCACTTTTCTGGTCCTTAAAACTACAATACTCTATTATACAACACGAGGGAGGTATAACTCTGACCGAACCTCGCGAGCTTTGTCACGAGACCAGTAAAACGCAGTGGTCGAATTTCCAACGACTCCGTCCAGGTTCTTCAATCTTTTTGTACGGTTCCTTAACGTTTTCGTATTTTCTAAAATGCCAGGCATGAAAATACGTTAAGGAAAAAAAGCCTTGGTTTTCCGTTAATTTTTGCTTCGTACCATTTCTGTATTCAATTCCTAACAGAGGCGGAAGCAAACGCGAGACGAGAACTGAAAAGAATGGTGTAGCCGGAAGTTCGTGTCCCATTAGGTATTCCCGGTGTATCCGAAAAAAATTACACCACCGCCCGCAATAAGTTCCATTTTACTTCTGGGCAGCGTCCAATTCCCGGCGTCCCGAACTTCAACGATGACTCCGCGTAATCGCCTACTCTGCGGCCCGATACGAATACGAGGCGGGGCACGGCGGTGGGGCGGTTGTGCAGTTGTAGAAAGTTTTAAAGCGGCCGGCGTGATCTTGCAAATAGCCGTCGTAAATCAATAGCAAAAGGGCGTTGGGCGGCCGGGTGACGGGGAGGCGGTGGCGGAAGGGCTGACTGGTGGAATCCGGCTGGAGGGGCGAGGAGAATTGGTAAGGAGAGGGGCAAGAGGGGGGTAAGAGGGACGGGTAAACGAGAAATTGAAGGAGCTAGTCGTAAATGGATGTTCGCGATTACGAGAAAAATCGTGTATAAATGGCACGGTGGTGTGAGAAACGAACCGCGTTGGATGAAGTTTTATCTGTGGGGGGTGGGCGGCGAACCGGGGGCGACAAAGAGAGCAAACGGGATGCGTGGGAGGGAGGAGGAGAGGGAAGGAATTTGTCTGTTTGACGGCGTCGCACGTTCTCCAGCCGGGAAAGATTTTGAATCAAAAATCGATTACCGAGGAAACGCGCGCGACGATCGATGGTGGCTCGCGAACTTTTAACTCAGCGGATGGTGTGCCTGCAGCAAAATTATTCGCTTGTTTATGGATAAATTGACATTATTTTTGTCGCGGATGCTAAACTTCTTGAAATAACTTAATGTACTCATTAAGAGTCATATGTATTTATTAATAAATTCAACGAAAGTGATTAATTTCTAACTTTCAAATCAAAACAATGAATATGAACCAACCTGTGATACTGCACTTACTACGAAATTTTACAAAATTAAAATTGTAAATCATCAAATCAATATTGTACAAAGTTTTGGTTACAAACAATTAAGCATATTTTTCTACCCCTTAGCCAGCATTGAAATAAACTGCTACGATAGCGAACTCATTTTCCCCGACGCTCTGTGTACCATCAAACGGTGGCTAGAAAGTGGTTGCAGAGACGTTCGACAGAGGGTTGTTTTCGGTGGCGCAGCAAGTACGTAATGCCCTCGCGTTTCATTTGTCGCGAAAGTTTATCGACCGCGTCGACCCGGCTAGATTGAGACAGGAAGGTGTTCGAATTGTAATCGCTTCACCGATGGGGTTCCACGCATTTGCTTGCTGAAAGATTCAAGCCGAGGGTTTCGTGCTCCCGGCGAGCACTGTTACGTTCCTGAATGAGTACGGGGGTAAGAGTGGTAGTGCTATTCTGCGCTGGTATCGCTAGTCTCTTGATCGGTGGAAATTGAGAGCTGCTCGGCGGTAGCTCACGCGTTCTCATAAATTATGTTCAACCCTTTCGCTGCAGAGTAGCTGATTACGCTGCTGCTGCTGCCGCTGCCGTTGCACGGAACAACGAAACGTTTGTGTACACTTCGCTATGAATACCTGTCGAAGATAATTTTACTTGTCTAGTGGAAATTTATTCTTTGGATAGCTTTCTGTATGGTGAGCCGTTGCCGAGTTGTCGGGTGCTTAGGTGCGAAAACAATCTTTAACTAGAGATTTAGGGACATTTCTTGTGGATCTATTTCTAGTATACATATCCTAAGAAATGGGTATATATCATACATATTTTGAAACTCCAAAGCTGAGAGGGAAATAGATTAAGATATACTTGTATCAGTCCATTAATAAAAGTCGACAAAAATTATTAGGAATAATAGCTATCTTTTTTGCAAATTTTGCTCTTGAAGTATCGTAAACCTAATATTAATCGAAGACTCATTTGTCGTAGGGAGTTCTTCTCAATAATTTGACCTTTGAAACTCGAAGTCAAACCGAAAGCTTAGTTTTTGAGAAGGCGATCAAGGATTCGGAGCTAACCAGCTTCGCTCATTAATTTTGCACTCAACAAATTCCTTTTGTCTGTTCTCGAAATTTTTTACTATAAGCGTACCGTTTATTCTGTATATATTGTTAGAATAACAATAAACAATAAATCGCATCTCATTTCTGGAATTATAATAGGATGTCAGCTAAAATAACGTCGGTGAAGCGCGGATAAAAAAGTGATGCTTGCTGTTTAAATACCCGCCTGAATTTCCAATCGAACGGGTGTGACACCGAATACTCGGGGATCATTAAGATTCATCGCTCAACAAAAATTGCATCACGATCGTTCGTTGACACAACAAACGGCTGCATTCGATCACCTATTTTTCGCCGGAGCCAGCCGCTAATCACACGCGATACATCCAGATGAACTTGATTACAGCGAACCGGATAGTTATCGTATTTCACGTCCGCCAGCCGATAATCAAATTTTGCGCGCTCGGTCGCGTGAACAGGCAGAAGTTAATTTCCTAAAGCGATTCACGCGTCACAGTGATCCACCAATTGACATAGTTCCGAGCGGGAGCGGCTGCTATGTGTTTTTGAATAAAAAATAAAACAGTAAAGTAAAAAAAAAAAAAGGGCGTTTGTAGATAGATAGATAGATAGATAGATAGATAGATATTCGTTTTTCACGCGGCCAATAAATCATGCGTGTCAGCCAATCAGAGACAGAAGTCCTGTAAATATGCTGGAACGAGAGCACGGGCGCAGAACGAATTGCATTCGCCGCGGTTATACCGTCAAGAGCAAAATTTTTTTTCATAAAATGCGAGCCAGCCATTCGGAAGGACAAAATATAAACGGGCGGCTATTTTTTTTTTTTTTCCTTTACTCTCACCCTGGCCTGGAATTAATTGCGTCAATTCGCGCATCGTCCGTTAGTTGTCAATTGATGTTCCAGTGACGTAGGAGGTTGGTCCTCGGTTCTGTTCGAAACTCGAAGCTAACGAATGGGAAAATTGCGATATTTTAGGAAATGATATCGACATTGGAAGTAGCTTATGCTCTGGAGATAACTCTGAATTAAGTACTTCTATAATAATTTGTATTTGTCGATAAATTGCATGTTTGAAGGAACTAAAATTATTTACCTCTAAAGAGGTGTTGAATTATTTACCCGTAAATAAATAAGTGAAAAGAAAAATAAAGAGAGGTCTGGACTATTTAACAGTGAAATTTGTATTTTCAAGTGATTAGACCGCGTTATTCTTTTCTTCGTTATACACTCCATTCTTCGTGTTTCAATGCATCCGTTCAATCAATCAAACGTTACAAGAAAGTTGTAGACATGAAATTCTACCCACGCGAACCTTCGTGCAAATGCACAAAATGTAAGGTAGTTAGTATTGCAGTATTTCTTGATGCAAGTACAATGTTGCATACTGCAGTCGTTATTTCTGGAATAATACTTCCTAATGACCGCTTTTTATAATTAACATTAATTTTGAATATTAAAAAATGTTATATATACATCTATTTGCTATTGACGATAAAGTAAAAGATTGATCGTCTTAAGAAACGATATATAATAAATTAAATCAATTTATATTTAAAATGCTTTTTTTCGCATCGAATACGGTCCCGATCATTTCGAGATAATCCAGTTGAATTACTCTGTTTGCATCTTATTCCGCTTTGACGCTTTGTCAGCAATAGGTGAACTAATTTAAGCAGTAATGTACACAATAATTCGCTCGATCATACTCGTTAAACGATCCTGTGCACATGCACGAGTACGCAAACCCATTAGGTACATCATTTTGCTATATTATCTATTAATTTCACCAGATCTGTGCAACATCGAATTTAATCCATCAAAGTTTGTTGATTAACGATATTTTACTTCCACGACAATTAAATATTTTACTTCCAGCAATAAAATATACGACTTATTATTCATAACAAAAGGATATTCATAAACCGCTGTTTCCGGTCCTTTGAAAATACTAGGTTTCTTCCCTTATCGGATCGAAAGAAATTCACGGCAAACTCTATTTAGCGTATTCAACAGCACAGCTATTAGTCATATTTCACACACGCTTCATCGATTCGACGGACCGATTTAAATTATGCAAGTCGGCCAAAAAAAAAACGTTCCTTCTCGCGTTCCGAAATAAACTTGCCCCAGTCTGCTATTATAAGAAAGCATTAAGTTCTCTTTCCTTTTCGCATCCATGCAACCATTCTACCAAACCTAACACGCTCCTCAAATATAACTTTGAACTGTGTCATTAAATCTTGCAACCGACCTACTGAACAAATTTCTCGCTCGCGCGTAGATAACGTCTACAATTCCAGACCCCGTACATTCCGAAGCATGCAAAGAAGTTTCCCTCAACTCCAAAACTTCGAGGGCTGTTTTCACCCTTCTTGTCCAGATTCAAGTGAGCGGAAAAAGCTGCTTATCAAATATAGGAAAATTTTACTTTACTTTTATTTATGTAGAGCGAGATGATAAGGCTCAGGTGTGAATAAAATAAAGTGAAATGCTTAGAATATAATAAATGTATATATTTAAAACAATTTTAATAGTTAATACAACTTAGCAACTACTACATTCTTCCTTCAGAATCACACTCTTTCTTCCTCGTGCTCACATTTTTCCCGTCATATATTCTTCCAAACACTCGTTTCCTTTCTTTCTAATTATCAACCTTTCTCACTCGATGCTTTCGGTCGCGTTCACCCAAAATTCCTCAGTCGCTCATCTTTCGCGCCTCAAAAACACTCGAATCCAAACATTTTATGTTCACACGACTATCGCTTAATTCAAGTCCTTTTCACATTTTCCTAAACTCGCATCCACTCGATCGTATTCCTACACAAACGATACCTCGTCGAGGACCACGACACACATGCGTTTCGCCAAAACCTTCGGCCTGCATGTTAATACGAATTCCTACGCACGCGGTGTCCCGCTTTTTATCACGAACGCCATATGGTCGTTTCGAACCACCCCTTGCCTTCTGCGAACAGGCGTCCTCCGACGGGGGGATGAAAAGCAGAGGGAGGGGTTAGCAAAAAGGTTATTCGCCCGCCTGATCCGTCATAGGGCTGGACGGGCGACGGAGGTTTTTACGTTTCCGCCGTTCCGTGGGGGAACGGGTATAAGCTCGACCACTGTCCTGTCTCTCAGGTCGCCAGGTAATCCCTGATTATCGTGATCGAATTGCGGCCTCCCCTGGCAAAGGATGCCGTCGCGGATATAGACGCCTCCGCTATCCATTCAGTCTTCTCCCTGGTGACGAACGAGCTCGCCTGGCGATGCCACGCTAACCTGTCGCGCTGAAGGTGGAAGAGAAAAAGGGACGAAACGAGGAAGTTCCTTGGAGAGCTTGGATAATTTTCTCGGAATAGAGGGAGCGAACGAGAGGCGAGGGTTTATTTAGCTGCTGACAGAGGGAACGCTAAAGCGTGGTGGATGTTACGCGTTTGCGTTCGTTAATTTGCCGGGTATTCGTTGAGATATCTTCGTGTAACATGGTTGGCTAGTAAAATCGTTGGAAAAATGGAACGGAAAGATTAGTTTCTTTACTCGTTAAACAATTCTAATAGACAGACGATTTTTACGTGGACTATTCAGATTCGAGCAACAAGTGCGGTAAAATATTTACGTTACACGCGATAGTTAATAATCAATGTAAATCGTTAAAAATTGATCGCTTCATTGGCGCAGAACTATCAGCGTTCATTATTCAGAACCAGCTGTGTTGTTTGTTTACCAATAACAAATCATTTATTCGTCGTTTTACCAATTGATATCAATGACGGAACCATAGTTCCATTAAAGCACGATCGCTCTCGGATCGCGTGTATCCGTTACCATCGATCCGCTCCCGTTGAAAGAAACTGACAATCAGCCATATGGTGTCGAGGATAAAAACCGATATACTTACGACACGGCGCCGAGGCGAAGGTATCCAAAGTAAGCCAGGGGGTTCGCTCGGAAAAAAAGCCCATCTCCTGACCGTGGCGAGGCGAAAAACTCGATCCCGGTGTTCCACGGACATCCGAGGATCCGGATAATAAAATCAATTGGAATCGAGGAGGAAAAAATCATCCGACAGATGGGAGGACGTACGTTGAATCATTTATAAGGATCGTCCGAGGGATGTAGCTCGTGCCGTTTACAATATTCAAGGTGTCGACGACGGTTCTTTCTCTCTCGCAATCTCCAACCCTCTCCTTTCCCTCTCCCCCGACCCCTTCCTCGTCCCGTCCCTCCTTTTTCCATTTCAATTTTCTCCGTTCGCCCGTCGAGAGAAGGCTCCGCTCGAAATCGCTTTGATTTATGACCTTAATCCGCGGTTGATTTAGCAAATGCGGCGATGCAGGCGCGCAGATTGCGCTTCTTACACGTTATAAAGTTCCCCGGGGATTAATATCGAATATTATTCCGTAAACAAGAATTCGCTTAACCGGAAAGCCTCGAAGAGCTTGATGAGCGTATCAAGCTCTCTGTGAGGAAAGCTGCGTCGGTTTGTTTGTGTGTGTGTGTGTGTGTGTGCGCGCGCGCGTGCGTGTGTATGTGTACACTCTCCGCGGTGCTGGAATTAAAATTCGTTCTCGATTCACTCGACGAGATGCTGTTGGTGTGTTTGCTCGCGAGTGCATCTTTCTGTCGTGTTTTTATTGGTCGCGTCGATTGATTCCGTTTGGTTACGATGTTTGCAATTTTTATACGGTCGAGGGCCAAGCTTTTGGTTAGCTCCGTTTTAAAATAAATGTACGGCATGCGATTCGTGAGTACGTTCTCTCGATGCAATGTTAATCGATGCAATGCAATGCAGTTTTGCTTCGACTTCGTGCAATTCTCTCTTCGACTGGAGAACAATGGCGGTGGTCGCGCCTTTCGAGTTTGTTTTATTATCGAATGCGTTACTACACACTTGATCTTGTTTCCCGATCACATTCACAGCCAAGCTAATTATCGGAATGTATGCAGGTACTGCTGCTTTTCCGGTAAACACAGCCAGCGATAAATATTGGCGTCGATCAGCAATATTAAGAGCAACGTTTTACGTAAAACGGTTTCGATCGAACGGCAAATTTTATGCAACAATTTTTATCGCAGTACACTGGATTTCAATAGGAAAATATTGCGCGTAAATAGCGTTCAACATATCAGTTTCGTTGTTTGAATTTTATTATCTCGCAGCTGGTTTTATATTGTCCGCGACTCGAACGTCATTCAATTTCGTCTTCCTGTCTATGCACAGTTTTAATGTTTCAGATGTTTCGGAAATATACAGTGCGAAAACACGATGAATATTTCGATAGAAATTAAATCACAGTTCCGAAATAAACTCTTCTTTTCTGGGAAAAGTCTCATTTAAATTCCTCATTTAAATATACAAATATTTAAATGACATTTAAAAGCTTCCATTCGTAGCATCTGTATATCCCGTAATATTTTCGTACCCTTAGATATTACTTAAGCGAGTCGTGAAACTTTTAAAAAACTTTTTCCAAAATTATTTCATCAAATATACAATTTAGTAATCTTCCGATTTCTGTACACTTATTTCTATCACTTGTGCCTCAAAATACAACCCCTCGTCATCAAAATTTTTCAAACGCAGAATATTGAAACGAAACAACACAACCTAAATACTGCAAAATTTAATTATTTCAAACAAATAACACCGAAACATTTAAATACGATTATTTGCTTTCGGAATTTTATGAAAATGGTATCATTCGACTGTCGAGAATCCATTTTCGAATGCATCGAATTAACGCTTAGCCAATCGAATGGCGAGATCTCCCATTTTTTCCTCGACAAAGCCCTGTCGTTGATTCTATTTACTTTTGTTATTAGTTAATCCGGAGCTAGTGTTGAATTTATTAAATATTGCACTTTGGAAAAGAGGAAAATGCATGAGATGCACTGTGAACAATACTAATTCAAGACCAAGTAATAACAAAAGCTTTGTTGAGGAAAAAATGGGAGATCTCTCCATTTGATCGGCTAAGTGTTAAGAATATCTATACAGACATAAACACCGAATACCAATCTATCAAAAATAAATCGTATCGCTATTATCACACTGTTTTAACTACTGTTTACAAGCGAAAGGTTCGATCCCCAATCCCTGCGTCTCTCGCATCTCGCGTTCTCACCCCAATAACCGATTTGCCTGGTCACGGCAGAAAACAATCTCCAGTCGATTCGCACTTCGCGGGCTCGTGGAATAAATAATTCCCGGCCACGGCACTCGAGACAATGCAAATAATCCGCTCGATAAATGGCGCGTGCGTTCGTAAGCGCGGTAAGCCCGGCCGCCTCGGAAAAGGCTGCTCGGCTTAATAGAAATTTAATTGATCCTTCGGCTATGCGCGGTCGGACGTAATGCAAATTGAAGTGGGCCGTTGAACGAGCCTGTACGAGAGCCTCAGCGGGATGAGAACCATGGCCGTAGAAAACGGGGCAGACGAAGGTGTGAGACGTCAGCGAAGGGCGTGAACGAGGAGACAGGGGGGGTAGTGAGAGGGGAGGGGTAGCTCTTGAGTAGAGCCTGCGATGGACAGAGTTTCTGTGCACGCGCCTGGACACGGAGACACGGGTGAACAGCACCCTTGTCCCACGCGGCTCAGTTCTCTGCTACTATACTAGATATATATCTATATATATATATACCCGTCTCTCTTCGTCCTTCATCATATTCACCTCTTACGGCCACTCCCTCTTCATTTCGTGCCATTTCTAGCACACCTCCGGGCGAGCTACTGCGATCTACTTGGATCCTTTCATTCGATGATTTTCTTTGTCTTCCGCTCGGTCGATGCCTCGTATTTCCAGGACGTTTCGAGGAGATTTCAGCGGCACGACCGATGCAAGCAGTTAACCAAAGGGTTATTTGGCTAATGCTGTATTCAGGTTTTTTCGAAGTAAAGTAGATTCATAGGATTTATTGGTTCACAGTGTCGTAAAGAAAGCCATTTCTACTTAAACGGACAACATTTAACCTTTACGGAAATTTAACAAAGTATTAACGAGGATCGATTATCCTAAATGGTTACAAATTCTTCATCACGATTTCTCAAATTTCCAACTGTAGGACACGTTTTATCGACAGCTTTCGCTCGATCGTTCTCTCCCTGGAGTTGTCTGCGACGTCTACGAGATCTCCGTCCTCGTCTCCTGCACAAGCTACTCGACGAACTTCATCACGAACTCCTGGGCAGCCTGTGCACAGCATCAGCCTATACCCACGTGTCCGGGCTCTCACACGTCCGAGTAAAACCCGTTCACATGGTCTGGTAGCACCGTTAATCCTCTCTGCGTCGACAGGATCACATAGCGGCGGCGACCTCGGGACGCAAGGCGAGCCGATGCCCACAGGATACATTGTCCCGTGGCAACGATGTCGTCCTCCGTGGGCCGTCGCCACCAGGTCCGGGCGGAGAGGACACGAGGAGCTGCAGGGAAGGTTTATGGCTGCATAAACCAACAACTTCGTTGCGGATCCGAAATTACCGCCCGGTATGGCCCGCCGTTCGCCGATTTGATGCTCGCCACGGGGGACTGCTCTTTCGAAACTGTGGTGTTTCATTGCAAATGAGTCCGACACTGAAACGGTTGCCTGATAAACTGAATCATGGAGACGCGCGATGAAATTAGCACGGTGTACAGGGAGTATACTTGTAACGTGTGCGTCGAAGAAGGTGTTGGTGATAGTAACGAGCAGCGAGCGGTATTTGAAGGGCATTGTTTATTGCGTTTATAATTATAGAAAGAGTTTGAAATGTGTGAAAACATGATTCTTAGAAAAAAAGTCTTCTTCATCGCAGTATTCGATG
Source organism: Tetrapedia diversipes (assembly GCA_033822845.1). Lineage (NCBI taxonomy): Eukaryota > Metazoa > Arthropoda > Insecta > Hymenoptera > Apidae > Tetrapedia > Tetrapedia diversipes. The sequence goes on along the minus strand of JAOPTO010001065.1, from coordinate 617,650 downwards.
TAATATCTGTAAAAGCGACGTTAACCGCAACGGAAGGTATTTCAGAATTAACATCGGATGTTTAGCCATTATATCAAATTTCAAATTCAATAATATTAAAAAAACCACTTACAGAGTTTAGAAATAATGTTTATTGAATGGATCCTTATAAAATAGGCACACTGAATAATAATAATAATATTTTTAATAATATAATAATAATATTATTGGTAGTCAAAAGTTTTATAATAAACAACGAAGAAGAGAAAACACGTATCGTACACAGTACACATAAGAAAAGGATGAAAGAAGGAACTTTGTAGAAAAAAAAATAAAAAGAATACGTAACACAGAACTCCCAACGCACTCAACGCATTTTCCGATTTCGCGGCAAATTCAACGCCGAACCTCACTCTCCTTTTCTCACGTAATACAAAATCACGCATATCTTAACAAATGATGTTCTCAAAATTCGCCATCGAACACCGTGTATATCCGTGAATCGAGTCCCAGAGAAAACTCGCGCAGAACATCAGAAACAATCTCTCATTTTAACGAGAGAAAAATATTGCGCGTCGACGTTCGTTTTTAAAAGGACAACAGAAGCGTCGTGTATCAAGGTTAAGTGCCGGTGAACAATTTCTGAAGTCAACGCCGCCATTAAACGTGCGTCCAAGAAACACGCGGATGATGTATTAAGATAAACATTTTCCCAGATTCATCATGCTTTCACGAAACATATTTTATTTTCGTTCGGGCCGCCCGATGGATCGGCTGCATTCCCAGATAAACGATCCCTCTCCACGCTACCTCGCGTGAAGGATTAGCGGTGAAGGCACATCGTATATTTTCCGGGGCGCCGCCCCTCAAAGGTAATGAAAATCGAAATAAGGCCCCTGCTCGCGGGGAAGAATCGACGGAAGCTGAACGAAAAGCGGCGTCGTGGTTTCCAAGGGCGTGCGATAACCTCGCAAGATCACGTATTGCTTTGTACGTTCGGTGATTTGATTTCCTCGAAGGAGTCGAACGTAATAATCGCGCGTGCCGCTGCTTGCGCTCGAAAAATGGAAACGCGTCGATGCACGAGTCTCGATGTTTCATGATTTTCATCGGCGATGTTCGTTCTGTGGGTAGTACAAGGATCCTTAAATTGGAGGGTACTCAGAACTTTTCTTCTTCTTTTTTTTTTATTCATTTATTTAACCTTTTAGGTACGACTGAATTGTGCGCGAGGCCTATTCCCTGGTGATCAATGTCAATAACCAAATGTAACTTTAGCATAATAGATTTCAGTTTCAATTGCACAGCATTTTTCACCGTGAAAGAGAAGCATTACCATTCTTTGATACCGAAGTTTCATTTATAAAATAACATAATCTAACCAAGCATTAATAAATCTCCAGAATAAATTGCTGATGATATATTTTCTCCTGCGTTCGTAAATAACCGCAAAATATAAATTTTTATCTGTAAGAACAATTTACACCGGTTCCAATGAAGCAGCGCCTCGTAAATTAATGCTCGAGAGTGGAGCACGTGAATTACTCATTCAAACGAGCTAATATACTCGAAACACGCCGATAAATTAGAGCATAGATTCGCATGGGACGAGCGTGGCATCGTAAACGAAAATATGAAACCAACTATAAAAAGAGGAGTTTAATTTTAACACTTTCATCGCTCTCGCCAACCATATTTCGACGTTAATCACGAACAAGTGATCGATTTACGTCCCATAAACAATTTCATCGCACAAATATAATACGATAAAGTTAACTTGATCCACATTTTTGGCAAAACACTGCATCGTTATTGTCAAGCTGAGAATTTTAGATAACTATAAGCTTCGATTCATACGAGACTATTCAAGATTAATATCGATACTGTAGGATATGAGGATGAAGGGGAAAAACACACGAGTCATAAACAAATAGAAACAACAGTTTATTAAAAGAAAAACACACAAGAAAGGTTAATTTATTTGAACACGCAAGAAAAAGAATAAGACCCTGAGCGGCACTGTTTTCCGCGACTCTTCTTCTTATGCACGCAAGAAAACGACTGCCGCTAAATTTGCCGATCGCAACAAGTTTATCAAAAACAATTGATTATCGACACGGCGGCGAGCCGTGTCATCTTTGTAACGGCTATTTTACGGACAAATACAATGTATCTCCAACGGTTATTCCGTGGGAGAATCCTACAATACTCATTTAAAAACTCGCGTTACATTAAAAATCAACGGTACACGCTCAAAGGGTTAATAAAGAGTTCGTAAAGGTGAGCGTAGCCTCTACAAATGAAATTATCGTCGCAATGTCGCGTTATCAGCAACTTTTCACATTTACCCTCGTTGCGCACCCCCTCGAAGACGGCGCGGCGTCGTCTGCAGTCTGGTCGTTTAACATAAACGCGGCTGTATAGGCAATAACCGTGGGAATAAATCAAAGCGCGTGTAGATACAGGCGCGATGGGAAATAAAGGGGTAATAATCGTAAAACATGTACGAGTCAAGCGTGAAATACATTTAGAGCGAAATCAAGCGGTATAACGGGGGATCAATTCTGCGACTACGTACCTATGCGCCCTCGAGGAAGGAGCGTTTCGTGCCACCTAACTCGTAAAATAACTCCAAACAAGTTCTGATAAATTGTAGCCGTCACAGCACGTGCGAAGCGTTCCCCATTAGTTACACCGTTTCCCGCCCAGAATGTGCCCTTGTCTTTTTCGTGAAACACGTGCTCTAGCTGCTATCACGCGTCAAAATTTGTAGCACACGTGCTACCAACTATTGGATACGACGATATATTTCATTAATAAATTTATGCCCCGGATAGACACCTGCCAGGCGAGGGTGCGTTTGATTTTTGTAAAAATTGACGAGAAACTGATTTTTCATGCTTTATGGAGCGCTCGATTGGCTTTAAAAGCTACTGTGATTTGAAGATTAAACGATTTAGGCAACCGAACCTTTGAATGGTCGAGAAATGACTGATTTATCGGTTATACCTTCCGCTTGTACCTTTAGTTGTTTAACTATTACACTTTTCGCAGTGAGGAGAAAATATTGAACGCTGATAACAGCTATTGCAAGGAATATGCACATTATCGAACTCATTATACTAGCGTTAATAAGATTCGCTAACAAGCGGTTTTCTACAAACTACCTCGCAAATTCGATATGGAGATTCTAAAGATTTGATCGAATCGCAACCTTGTTACAAAGGATCATCTTATAAGCACTTTAACATTCTATAGAATTGCAATCTGCTTAAGCTTTCATCAATTTCTTGCTTCGTATGAATACAAAGAAAATCGGTTTAAGAATAACGCTCCAAGAATAAAGTCTGAATTTCAAAATTAGACACATATCGTTTCACCAAACATCAAATTCGTCACTTATCTCAATAATCACGGACAGCGTTCGATTCATCGATCAATCTCTCACCGAACAACTGTTTCGCACCGTATTACTTTCCGTAGGACCCGACTCGTTAACGAGGATATCTACCGGTCGTAAATAACCGCCGTCACACGATTGGCGCTTGTGCGTACACGAGTTAGTACAAAGGATAGAATTGAATTAATTAATTATGGACGCGGCATAGGGGAAACGGGGCTCGCGCAAAGCTGGATGCCTGCCCCTACTTTGATACGAGATAGCTTGCTCATATTCCGTATTAGCGATCGACGGGATGGCAGCTTGTCATTCTATCAACGTCGACTCGGCAAAACGCGTCAAAATTTGAGGTTCGACCGAGAGCAATCACTATGCAGGCGCAAGGGATACCGCGGGATGTGTGTTCCATTCGTATGCGTTTGTGTTTGTGCCGGAGGCGGGCCTGATTCAGGATACCACAGATACCGTGTACGGGGGCGAGGTATAGCGTGTCGGCTAATTGATGCCGGTTTATTAGCTGCCTCTTTCGGCCATGAAGGCGTGAACTGCCGGAATATTACTCGACGCCTGCCTACTGGCGGCCGTTGTAGTTCGATGCATAATTAATTTGAAATTGCACTGCAGGAGGAAGCAAGCGAGCTGGCTGCCAGATGAAAGGGAACGAAGGCTTACAGCAGTGGTGGGCAACTCCGTTGGTTCTGGCTGAAGTCGAGAGCACTGGGGAACCTCCTTTAGAGAGTAATGGCGAGGGCGTTCGAGAAAATGGCGGAGAGCGTTAGGTCCTTTGATGCATACTGCAGCTAGTACAAATGGTGTACGTAAACTACACCACGACTCCGAGGAGTTTTTGTGTTAAGACAATTTGCAATGCTTTTCGATCAAGTATTTTTAAATGGCTGCGCGGATGAGCTTACGCACGAAACAGTCACAATATGTAAATTTCTAATCATTTTTGTTCTATTTCATCCTAAGTTAACCAATGAATAGGTTTTGGGAGCAAGGGTATTTGCCTATTAGACAACCAAGCGCAGCTATTGCACGCAAGTCAGAGTGGGGATATTAAGCGGCCTGACGGGCCTGACGGAGTGGGGGAAACGGGTCCGCTTACCCCCACCCAGTACATCGGTTCAGTGTGCTCTCAGTCGACAAACTGAGAAGTTGCCCACCACTGAGTCGCGCGAAGACATGAATGTATCGGCGTGGGGCCGGAACCAAGCGGGTGTAATACGCGGCTCGTTCCGTTTCCCGAACTGACTGACACGCTTTACCGTTGTTCCTTGCACGGTCGTTTTAAAGTAGCGTACCCTTTCCGATCCCTCCTTACTCATCCTTCCCCTCGACCTCTTTTGTAACTGTTGAGGTAAATAATATTTGTTCATTCTTCGTGGAAAACTCTACACACTAAAGGCATTGGGAAATAATGCATTCTGTTTCTCCGACTGTTTTATAGTACGTCATCTTCTTAGGGTTTCGAGATGCTGTTATTACTTCCAGGTATGAATGTCTGCACTGTCGCCATGTTTGCAGTTTTGTCAGTTCCTATTTTTTACGTCGGTCTTGTAGACGTCACCGAGATTATCATTTTTACGAAATATATATAATTATTTACACGAGTTCCTTTTCATTTTACCTAACACCCTCCCCCCGCCTTCAACAGTAACCTATCGCGCCAACAGCGAGGTTAGGTTCGAGCAACGCTTTCAGCGGCAAGTCGTCGCGGACCACCATTTGTATGCACACGGCACGTGAGTCAGCTACAGAGTTAAATTGCTGGTACATTGTGGTTCAAGACGTTGAACCGGCCAGGTGATACGTCGACCGGTCTGCTCGAGAAGGTGTTTCCGCATCCGGCACACGTTCGCCGGAGGTTAAGGACGCCTTGAATCGCTGCATCAACTCTGCGCCTCCGTTGCCGCGCTTTTCGCTCGTTTCTACCAACGCGACGGTTTCATCTTTCTTATGTCGGAATGAAAATTTTAAGGGGCCGTGCTTGTAAGGGTTTTTATCGCTGAAACCGTTTTCGGGTTGATTAAACGTTTGAATAATTTTGCAGATGCAAACATAGCGCGTACTGTAGTTCTAACGTTTTTAAAAAGGAAGGGAATTGAGTTAGACAAATTTAAAAGGTTAATTGAATTTAAATGTGCGTTGGAAAACTGTAGCTTCTAAAATAAGGCTCGTATTCTAAGCATAAATTAGATGAAGGTTTTCCACGGATTAACATCGAATTTCACAGGAAAATCTGTTCTACCCGATTTCATTCTGTGTTTTTACAATCACTTTGTTTGTACGATTTCAACACTTTCAAGTGGTTCGAGCGTCCAATAAACCGATTAGCCTAAATGTTCTCCCACCGCACTCTACATGAGTACATGTAACCCCCAATCAATCGGTCGCCAGCTGTACAATAAATACCGGTCGCGGTGCCGGCATGCTGGATCGATTTCGACGGTGCTTTCGCCGTCGATCGACCCAAATCGAGAAAAGCAACTGGCGGATGGAAACAATGGGCTGGCGAAAAAAAGAGATTGCGAAAGAACGCGTGTGATGGGGCGGAAGCGGTGGCCGCAGGGAGGAACCGAAATGGACGCGCGCGTGAAAAGCGACAAAGATGGCGACACAATAGCAATCCAGTGAAAAGGTACAGAGTGTTGCAGAAGTAGCAACACGCTGAAATATACTAAAACGAATATATACCAGTATATATAAATTCTTGGTGGACTCTAGGGTTGGTTCTAAACTTTGGTTAGGTTAAAGACTGCGATGGAACTGATGTTCTAAGTATTTATCTTAAACATTTACTTGGTACGATAAATTCTGATAAAGTTGGAAGACTTATCTGACAAAAAATTATCTAAATTTTTTATCTTGTAATGCTCTCTGAAATGTTTCTTTATTTAACCACAAAAAAATACAAAAAAATAAGTGAAAATCGCAAGGTTTCTTACAATAAATGGACTTTACGACACCTAAAACACTACAGAGCATACACTTATAAACTCCTAAAAAATACTTCACAGCATTACCGCATACTACTTCACCATGTAGTTATCTTTGAAGCACCCTATAGGCGAAAGAAAGAAACAAAGGATAAAGAACGTGACCAGTCGAATTAGAAGAATGGCGAAAATGGGATGACGGTAAGCTGGATACGAGCGGTCGAGGGTAGCTTAAATCAACTTGATTTAAATCGCTAAAGCTAAATTGAACGAACGTGGCCTGCGTAGCGCAGACGCGTCGCTGTGTCGGTGGTAGTTTCTGGCTGGTAACAGGGAACTATTTAAATTGGGTGGAGGGAATTTCGACCGGCGGCGCGTTTTAAAAAGTCAAGCCTGTCGACTGGCAGCGGAGAGGAGGCGATTCGGTCGCGACAGGACAGCTTTGTCGACCACCGCGCACCAAAAATGTCGACCGACTTCATCGTCACGAACGGTGCAAACCACTTCCACCACCACCATCGCCGCCACCAACACCGTTACACCATCATCTACATCAGGCTTGGCAACCCTTTCCACGAGAACAGGGGAGAACGAACCGTTGTACGTCGCGTTTTTAAATGACGACACGATCAAGCCGATTACCGATCGTACAGCTCGCGTGTCCTGTCCAATAAAAACGTTCCGTTCCGCATCAATTATTAACGGGGACGATGAAACAGATTAATCTCCGTGTGACGAGCTACGGATACGCCAAAAACGATTCGCTTCTTGTCACGTCGCTCCCGTTGATTGCCGCGCGAGGTAATGGGATTTGTTGCTGCTTTACGGCTGTACAGGCGCGAAAGAAGGGTTCCTGTTTATTATGTACGCGTGGACAAGAGGGAGGGGGGTGTATTGAAAATTGTTACGATTACAACTGATTGTACACTGTATATCACTGCTGATTATTTTGCTCTTTCCGAAAGTGCGATGTTAACAGTAGGTTTACGGGACCCGTCAATTTGACAGGTTTTAAGCTTCACGAGCAAAATTTGCAAAAACAATAACTATTATTTCTAGCAATTTTTGTTGACGTTTATTGATAGACTGATACAAATATACCCAAATCTATTTCTCTCTTAGCTCTGAGGTTTCAAATTCTGTGTGATGTATACCTATTTTTTAGTACATGGGTATTAGAAATAGATGTACAAGAAATGTCCGTAAATCTAGTGTTAACATTGGTTTACAAATTTATAAAGCATGAAAGGCAAACAATTACGAATTTGTCTTCGAACGCTGTACTGAACTGCGAAGGATCTGTGACGTATAATGAACAATGGAAATACAAAGTGGGAAGAAAACATATCATGCAATAAAGGAATTAGATAAGGTTCGAGGCCCCATGCAGATCAGGAAAATCTTTTCCTCCCTCTCTTGATATTTCCCCAATTTTCGAGGACGACAAGGCGGTAGGCCTGCGAAAGGGATTTTGGGCTGACATTCCTGCCGCCAGTCTCGAACTGTTTAAACCTCGTCACACGATATTTTAACTAAACGTTATATACAATAAAGTTTAATATACGATGAATTATTACGGGTTAATTACTTCCATTACGCCCTTACAGATCTATCAATTTGATGTTACATTGTTTTCACGTACGTAATAAAGTATCGATCTGTTTCCAATCGTTGCAGCTTTGATCTCCTTGGAACAATTATCCGGAAAAACCGTTTACCGGAACCTGTTTGCCGCTCGCGGATAATCGACGTTCCACCGTGAACCCTTAACACAAACCATTCGTTCACAGTTTCAATTTCCTGTGCCCCCTTCCCGGCTCACCCGGTTTCCACGCTGTGTACCTGCGCAGCTCCTTATCAGCGTTTCGCTTAGCTCATCGACTAATTGTAAACAACCGGTTGCTGGAATCCAGGCGGTATCGCGTATCGCGCGAAGGCCAGGGAGCACGTTAGCGGGGAAGCGGTCCCAACAGCCAAGAAGAAACTCTCGGTTGGGAAAGTTTGCCACGGCCGGAACTTTCCTGTTTTTCCACTCGTTGCTATTCATGACCGGACGGAAAAATCGTGGCTAGGGCGCGAGCCGTCGTGCAACGAGCTGGGCAAACAGCTCGACGGAGACAGAACCACCGTTAGGCAGAGGGGGTGAGAGAGAAAGAGAGAGGGTGGTGCAACTTCCATGGAAGTATTATCCCCGGGGTTTTTCCGTTCGATGGCCGGTCGCACTTTCAAGTCAAAGCGGGCTGTCCTCGACGAAAGCGTCGTCGTCGTCGTCGTTGGCTTCGCCACCCCTTAGTCGTATTGGTCGTTGTCGTCGGCGACGTCAGCCTTCGGCCGTAGTTGTCTTCGCGTCATCGAAGAACTCATTAAAATTATAGCGAGCCACTCGATTACTTATCCTCACCCCTACCCCCCTCTCCCTCCCCTATCCCGCCGTGCAACGTTCCCCGACCTGCTCCCATTCCCCTGGCTGGCGTACAAGTACGTACTGAATTAATGAGACGACTCTTTCGAGCAACCTCTCGTCGATGAAGTATCGTTAAAAAATCCTTTTCACCGTCTTCGACGCGATTCTTTCCCGGGGTGAGGATGGGGTGACAGTGCTGGGCGATAATAATCAGAGGTGTTCTCGCGGCTACGGTCTTCATATACGAGCGGCCTTTGTGAATATTTAGAGACCATGCGACGCGTTATCCATCAATATTTATCGTTCCTGATCGGCTTGGAATAAAAGTGACACAGACCACCGGGAATACGATAAATATTGCGCTCTATTGATTTATTCGGCCGTTGCCTCGGCCAGGTGGCGTCTAAGAGCTGTAGGTGATTGCCAGGCCTCGAAGAACTCGTTGTGTGTCGAAAATATTTGTTCTACGGTCTCTGTTCAGTTTTCGAGGCTCCCGGTGAACTGGGTCAGACGCACGGGATGAATTAATGAGCCGAAGTGTGAAGGTTGTAGACCAAAATGGAGGGGTTATTGACATTCTACGATTAATAGTTCGAGGAAACAAAGCTTTCGGAAGGGAGCGTCGCGCTTTTTAATTAATGAGCCTTTTTGTGTTAACGGGTTAGCGGTAATTGTCAAACTGAGTACTTAAGTTCTATAAAAATTCGCTGCCACTTAGAGCGCTTTGAGATGGGCAAAACCAACGCAACAAATTTTTCAGCTGCCACATAGGGCAGTTATGAAAGATTTTATAAGTGAAAGTTTTATTCAAAATTAAATGAACCATAAATTTTTTACGCAGTTCTTAGGTTGGTATGGTTTTCCATTGAATAATCATGAGTCACTTGATAATTCCAGGTGGTTCCTTATAACTACATATTTCATAAATTGTTATTAATGCAAGCTATTAATTTTCGTTACGATAGAAACGTGAAGGAGAATAGTAAGATCATACGAAGCACCACTTTATGCAGTTTTCTTGGGAATGAAACATACTTTACTCGAGTAAATACATGGTTTCTTTCGTAACACGGGATTTCACGGTTACATTTCGGATTTAGATTTCCGTGGATTGAAGCTAAGGAAAACGAATAACGTTTCATCTAAAAATAAATCGCAAGCGTATTCCACGATCCGGCTTTCTTCTCTTGAACGTTACGCTCCTGCGCATTGTCTCTTCGTATCATGAACAACCACGGCCACTTTCGGCGACCCCAAAGCTAAATTCCAGATTTCCTAATGCAACGCTATCGATTGCAAGCGGCACTCAGCAATGACAGCTTACAGCCCCGACGACAGCCAAACCCTCCTCGGTCACGGAATCCATCCGGCGAACTGAAATCGTCGAGCTGAAATCGGAAGCGACATTAACACCGTGTTCTTTTATTACGGTTCACCGCCGGGCATCATCCCTGTTGGCGTTTACACGGCGGCCCGGTGTTGAAAATAAATTTCCAGGGAAATCAGCTCGTCATGGCGTGACTGGCTAACACGGAGGTGCGACGTGGAGCGAACAGTTTCCTGAAGGGGTAACTTTGACGTTGAATTGATTGGGCCGAGCGTGTCTGTTTCAGCGGCCGACGTTGGGCTCGCGGACGGGTGTTAAAGGTGACGGTGCTGATAGCGTACAGTGTACCGTCGTCACGCAACTATCTTTCTACAGCACGTGTGTGCAACCGGGTCGAGCAATCGTGAGTAGAAAGTTCAAGTCGAAAAGCTGGAGGCGAAGGTATTTACCACCATCTTACGCGATTCATCCGCTTTTTGTTCGGAAGCATCGCCTTCGTTCGGTTAAGCGACACCCTTTCGAGTATTAAAATTAAAATTAAAAAGAGAAATCAAACACGATGACCTACCCCTATGAACGTAATACTTATTTCTGTTCTTTGTTTTATAAAATCGATCGTCTCCTCGTTACAACCCCTGACTGAACTCTACCGCTTTTATTCTAATTTTCCTCGTTGACAGCAGTCTAGAAAAGACTTGTGGTGATATGGAATCTCTGCCAGTGTTCTAAAGAGCTGCATCAAACAATTTACAATAGGATTGCAGTCTTACAGAGTCCGGAAAACACTCGCAGAGTCTTTTCCATGTCTCCACATTTCTCCGCTCTCAACAATCCCAGGGTATATAAAAGTCTAAACTTTCCTGGGGCTCGACACTGTCAAGGGAGTTTTCTTGAAAAATTTGCTTCCCTTATCTCAAGTAATTAAATATTTTAATTATCACCTCCCTTGGTAACACCAATTATCTCTCTTCGCCGATAAGTTTGGATCACAAACAGAAGCGGCACCATAATCACCTAATCAACAAAAAAAGGGCTCGACACGGTCAATCAGTGCCTTATTGACATAACACAGTAAAGTAACAGTGTATCAAAACTACAAATAAAGACCCTACAGGTTTAATGCATGGCATTCTATGAGTCGACTCGCCTCGCAGACGCCTTGAACGATTATCCGCTAACGCGCGTCTGCCGCGTGTCCCTCGTGAGGCGAAAAGTGAAACGAAGTGGCGCTGGAGAAATCGCGTCGAAAACTTTTCCCGAAATCCGCCGTATAATGTATCCGTCGTGGGTGGAGGACCGGATGCGACGACTGGCTCGCGTGTTCGATCTGTACCTGGAGTTCGGTGCACGTTCCCCGACAACGAGCGACGCTACCGTAGAAGCCTCCAACCCTGTCGCCGTCCCCTGCTTCCTCTTCCACCCCCCGCGTTCCCAACGCCCGATATTCTCCGCGCGATAAAGAACAAACTTTCGACGCGATGTCGTTGATTCGCGCCGACTTCTCGCATTGTCTCCGCACCCCACCTCCCTCCACGACCCGTCGCTTGGCCCCCGTCGTCGAGTTCCCGAGCTTTCAGCGCTCGAGGAAGGGCGATCCAGCCAGATCGTTTCGCAGTTACGATCGCCCAAAAAGCGGGCTTCTTGCCAGAGGAGGTCGGTCGTTCCTTCTTCGAGGGTGTCGCTCGCCTCTCCCTCTCGAAGATTATCGCGGACAATAAAAGTCAGCCCGTCGTGATTCTCTCGTCGATCCCGCTTGTAAGTGGGTGCGTAAGAAGCGGAGTAGAATGGGGTGGGTGGGTAAAAGGAATCGCGATGAAATCGTACGCAAGCGTGCTGGAAAGACGAAGAGGCGATGCTAGAAGACCAAGGAACTAGGAGAGAAGGTGACGAAAAAGAAAGACGAAGGGACGAGGAGAGAAGGTGACGAAGAAGGAAGACGAAGGAACGAGGAGAGAAAGTAACGAAGAAGAAATACGAAGGAACGAGGAGAGAAGGTAACGAAGAAGGAAAACGAAGGAACTGGGAGAGAAGGTGACGAAAAAGGAAGACGAAGGAACGAGGAGAGAAGGTGACGAAGAAGAAAGACGAAGGAACGAGGAGAGAAGGTGACGAAGAAGGAAGACGAAGGAACGAGGAGAGAAGGTGACGAAGAAGGAAGACGAAGGAGAGAAGGTGGAGGAGGGAAGCAATAAGTACGATGGCAACGAAGAGAAACAAAGACGAAAGGGTTGGCAGAAGGTGACAGGGTTGGAGGGGTTGGGAAGAGAGAAGGATCGGCTGGCTGGGTTGGCGGAGAGTTGTTCGGTGACGACTTTACTCCTACCATTAATCAACTCTCTCCGCTTTTGTCGCTCTTACCGTTGCCAGCGGCGGCGTAGCGCCGCTCGAAGAGCAACGGGGCGGGAGAAGGGTGGGTGGCTGCTGTAAGCCACGCTCTGTAGCCACGTTGTTCTATTGCTCTTAACGCTAATGCTACCCACCGCCCGACTACCGAAGAAAAACGAAGAAAAGCCCGCTACCCGCCGCTGCCTGCGGAAGTGCCTCCACCTACGGAGAAGGCGTAGATCGATTGGTAATTCTTGCCAAACTTCCCTTCGCTGGACATTTTCGGACCTCCACCTTCCACGATCGGCGACTTTCGATTCCTCAGGACCAGCATTAGTGGCAAGATGGATTCGTCTTTATACTTGGAGTTGAACTCGTTTTGTGGTTATTCGCAAGTGGGGTAATTGTCCCTCACAAGTGTTTCAGGGTAGTTTTACGAATTATTTTGAAAGAGAAAAAATCGGCTTTCGGTTGCATCAATTGGAATATGTAATCTTTAAATTTAACCAAAATATTCAAACTGTTGCAAAATTAGGGAAAGTTCGAGAGGACAAAGTTAGTTTTATTACGTGGAAATAAGGTACTTCGTTTTAAAATTGGATTTGAAAATTTTTATTCGTCCAGTTTGTACGAGGATTGTCGTTTATTCCGGAAGGTGCGATCTAATTGTGAGCCGAATTATTACGCCAACGGTTAGCCACGAAGAACCATTCGCCGCGGTGTCTCGTAATTCGAATTTGCATCCCTGCACCCTCTACATTATTTTCGCATTATTCAAATTGCGTAACTCATTTCAATTATACGGCTCCGTCCAGGCCGGTTGTCACCTGTACGGTAAGTCATCCGGTTTCCCCCGTTCATTTTCAAGTTATCATCGTGGTCTCTGTTTCCGTTTCGTCCGCCATGTTGGCGCTGTCCCGTTGCGAAACTTTCGCGAATAATATTCCCTTCGTTTCTCGAGACATTCTTATGTTTTCGAGTCGAACAACGCTCGCCTCTTCCGTCTTTCCGTCTACGGTTCCTCGGGTGTCTCTCTTTCTCGACCACGTCCTTTAAAACCTTTCTCTCCATTCCATCTTCACTCCGTTGCTCGAGCATCTTGACGCTTTAGAAAATTTTCTTGCGCTTCTTAAACTTTCCGTCAGTGCCAATTTGGCCTGCTTTGCTTGTCTTTGTGCGTCCGTAAAAGTTGCGCACTGTTTCTCGACGCAGAGTCCCCTCGTTTCGTTCGTGCAACCCTCTTAAACAAGTCCGTCTAATCGCGCTTGCCGCGTCTTTCTCGCGAAATCCGAAACGTCAGAGACGCGAACAGCAGTTACCAGTTCGCAGAAGATCGTTTAGGCCGACGTTACAGTTTAGGTTGCAGCTTCGGTGGGATACGAACACTTTTAACCCCTTCGAGATGCAATAAAGTCGTATGAGATCTGAGAAACGTTGGATCACCACTGTTGCGAGCAACAAGTGAAGCTGCTCCTAACGTAAACGCATTAATTAAAATCGCTTACGTTCCGAGATTAATTATTGGCATGTTGCATTGCAAATTTGAAACGTTGCAAATTACACAAAATTACCTCGCGCGACAGTTTGAGCAAAGCGGCTCAAGCAAAGTTACTTAACTACGTGTAACTGTGCATCGAAAGCAACCGATGCATTGTGAAAATAGTTCGTCAACAATTTACCAATTACGGTCCTGCGCTATTCGAAACCTGACGGCATGTTGTACACGCGAACGGTAACACAGTTCACACGAACGAAGCTAGTTAAATTTACAAACATTATCACGGTTATTTATAATTTGGCAGTCAAATGTTTGCAATCAACCATATGTATAACACCATATATCGAAGTCGACAAAATTTGAAACTCTAACGTTCGCTAAAGCAACCAACCACATCATTTCCAATCACTTAACCAAGCAAACCCAGAAGTAGAGCTAGAGCAAAGGTGCTCTATCTCATCTTACGATATCGCTATCTCTCTCTCTTCCCCTCTCGAACTCGACTCACCAGATGACCGCGCTTCAATCCCTTCCAATATCAGCAACAATCCATGTCCCAGGGAGCATAGATTTCTGTTCCGGTTATTTTTCCAGGCGAAACCCGAGTGCCTCGCAGAACGCCACCCCCGTGGTCGTTGGATCCGCGAGGAAGCCGGCGTTCGCCGGTGGTGGCTCTGCGATTCAGACAAAAATAACGCTGATATCCGATCACAATAGGAGCACAATGGGCGTCGGGGACGATGACTGGGCCGGCTTGGACCACTCAAAGAAATTGGCTGGTGGTTTCCTGACCCCGGCCGGACCTTCACGGATAGTTGGAAAGTCCGGGAGCAGGTGGCTTTCGAATCGTTCCCCGAATCAAACCGTTTCAACAGCCCCGTTCCCGAATCCTCTCTCTCACCTACGGGACTTTCCGCTCCCTGGCAGCCGTCGTGAGGACGGCCATTCTTTTCGCATCGCGTCCGACAAAGAACTTGCCCGGGACTTCCTTTAAATCCCGAATACTTTTCTCGCCCTCCACCTCGTCCCCACGACCCACTAGATAGACGCGTGTGTACACTCTTCCGTCCCTGTTTCATCCTTGTTCCGTTCCTGATCGTGCGACTCTTTGAGCTAGCGACGATCCCTCATCCGCTCCCGTGTCCCCGTCGAGAAGTTTTTTCCTTGTAAACACGACTCGAGGACAAGAAGCCGTTATCGAGGGGGGCATGGAAGGCGCGAGAGGCGCTTTTATCGAGGCCCGTTTTTCTCGCGAGCACTTCCGAACTGGCGGCCGCCAGATCCGATAGCGTTCCCTCGAGATCGCTCGCGACGATATTAGCGCGAGGATAGGGCGATCGAGCTGGTTAACTGTCTGGATCGGGTACCGGCTCTGGATGATGCTGCCGGATTATGAGGAGAGGGACGAGGTCCCGATCGAGTCTCTGTAGTTCTTGCGACGATGGAAGTCTTGGTGGGGGGTTGGCAATCGGGTGGTAACTGATGGAATTTATCCATCGATTGGTATTTATGTATGGATTATGAGGTGCATGTAGGGACAATCGCAACTCATGTCGATCTCGGAGAACGTGTGACGAAAGAGTAATGTTTTATTAATAAAGTGTCAGTACAGGTAAATACAAATGCTTCGGTAATGTTTTTGGTTTCACGATGAGTTCATTTTTATGAGTCACACTGATCTTCGATGGACGATTATGGAGATAACAGAGGACGAATGTAAATTAACACTAGAATTACCAGATCCGTCAAAATGATGGATTGATGATTATTCATAGCAACCTTATGAATTCACTTTACCAGACTTCCAAAATTTACTATGATTTTCTGCAGAAAGTATAAATAAAGATTTGTTTTCTGTGTATTCGATATCTTTTGATGTAATTTTCAATTTGACCTGTTCCATACAAATAAGTACACTGTAATCGTCGGTAGTTATAGTGTTAATTTTTCTTAACAAGTTCGAGGTCAAGTTGTTACAAATACAAGTGGTGTGATATTCGTCGGAGTTAATTTAACACTAGAACTACCACAGCAGTCAAAATGACTGGTTGATGATTACTTATAGCAACCTTATAAATTCACTGTGGTAAAGCTTCCAAAATTTCCTATGATTTTCCGTAGAAGGTATAAATAAAGATTTATTTCTTATGTATTCCGTATTTTTTCATGTAATTTCCAATGTGATCTCTTCCGTGCAAATAAGTACGCTTTGATTGTCGGTAGTTCTAGTGTTAATGCAGTTTACGATTCCATGGCAATCGTCGCATGGTAAAATCGTGTTTCAATCAACGCGCAACAGCGGGAAACGAAATTTAGATTAAAAAATCTCGCCCTTCGTTGGCGATTCCGTGGAAATAAGGGAACCGTATACGCGGGGTAACAATTAGTTTCCACCTTTTTTCCTGAATAATTCCGGGAAATCCGCATGTACGAAATTAAACGGAAAAGCTACGGCGGCACGTGTATCGAAATTCATGCAGAAGAAAGCCGGATAGGTGGAAATTGCGGCGTGCACGTAATCATAACTTGAAATAGTGCGTTCAGCAATAGCGGCTACAGGAGCGTCCAAGCGTAGCATTAAATTTCACGGGAAGAGAGAGAAAGAGGGAGACAGAGATACAGCGGGACAGAGAGAGAGAGGGAATGAGAGAGGAGAAAAAAGAGGACGCAACGCGGGAAGTGAAATTGCTGTGCACTCGTTTCTGCCCTCGTACGAATCCGTGAAATTTAGAAAAAATAGCGAAGCTTCGCGACCGCGCGACAGTTGAAAACGTAACGGTTAAAATGATCGGTCAGTAGCTGAAACGTTACGCAATTACTACTGATTCTTTATACAACCTACCTTCGCTTAAATTCTATTTTAAACGTTACGATATTCAAAAAAACCTTCGAACGAAAAATAAAATACTTTTTCTCTTATTGGATTTGGAATGTGGAGTACTTTTTAAAGGTATTTCAATATAAGACAGATTAACGGTTAGCCCTTGCTTAAATTACATGTTTCGCATAGGACACTATGAGAGTACACTGCTAGATACAATATTTTATAGAAATTAATCTTTTACTGCCGATGTTCTAAAAAAAATTTTTAATTGTTCAATGGGTCACGCCGAAATCATATGTTTCGCTCAGAACGCCATGGCAGTACACCGCTAGATGGAATATTTCATAAAAATTAATCTTTTATTTTCGATGTTTTAATAACAATTTTTAATTGTCCAATGGGGCACTTTTTACTTCAAAGCATCCTTTAATTAGCGGTAATATTCAAAATGCAATTACAATTATAAAAATTGACAGTCAAAGTGTTAACACCTACCCAACCGAACAGGGAAATCTCCCATTTTTTCCTCGACAAAGCGTTGTCATTGATCCTACTTACTTTCGTCATTAGTCTTCGACCAATGTTGAACTGATTAAAAATTGTACTTTGGAAAAGCAGAAAATGCATTTGATGAACCGTGAACAAGACCAGTTCAAGACTAACTAATACCAAAAGTAAATAGAATCAATGACACGACTTTGTTAAATAAAAAATGGTAGATCCTCCCGTTTGGTTAGTTAAGTGTTAACGAAGATCTAAAAAAGCTCGAAAACTGTTTAGTATTCGCGCGTTAAAATATACGAGGGTGAAAACCGTGTTCAAGTACCTTTTATTTCTCGCCCGTTACCGAAGTGATCTATAGAAAGAACGTCGGAGTGCTTAGCGCCATAAAAAACGCGGAATTTATCACGGGTTATTGTCGACACTGTTATTACGTTCTTGTTATTGCTTCGCACTTTATATTCCTGCTGACCCGCCGCGCAATATTGGATATTCCGATGCCGACTGTTTACGTGCCGATAGCAGAGAACGCCTTCCGCCACCGTAATACATTCGTAGGAGGGCGTAATTTGTTAAGGCTCGCGCCGCCGCTTGTTTCATAAAGGAACGATTAAGTCGGGAGTGTTTAACGCGAGATAAAAATAAATTGGCGCCGTTGATGCGTGTTCAATGATTTACGGAGCGATCGGGGTTATCTTTGAATTGCCGTTGCCGGTTATAATAGGTTTTAACGGCACGGAATCACGGTGGCTAAGGGAATCTTAAAAATACGACGCTGTAACCTTTTTCCGTTTAAGTTAAAAACGGTATCAATACCGAAACCGAAGAAGAAAATATAAATTAAACCCAAACATCGTTTTGATCTCTCAGAAACATAAAAAAAATATTATCAGCTATATAAAAGAAATTCAACTGTTTGATAAAATAGAAAGGGGAGAGTCCAGTAAGTCGCTAAAGATCTTGAAATCGTTGCGACTCTAAACTTTATAATAAAAAAAAGTAATTTTCTCTTTATTGAAGATTTGTTTAGAACTGTGGTTGAGCTTGTTAACGTATTACAAAAAATATGTGCTGTAATTATGTTCATTAATTATATTGTGTAGTGCTTTAAAATTATTTGATTAAGATGATCGATTACTGTAATTTTTGACAGTACTGAAGTGTCCGGGTACTAAATTTAATTGAACCATTCTCGTTGGTTTTACTGAAACCACGATTAAATTGCGAGCAGCCTGTCAAAAACGGGAAAATCTTATCAAACAGGTTATAGCATTGCGAATTTATTTGAAATGCGAAGAAAAATGTTTGCGCTGCTGCGTTGAAACGTCGACATCGCGCATGAAAGGGGTTGGAAATATTTTTCTGATGAAAAAGTTCGTGTTAATTCGTGAAAATGTAGGAATTTCAATGTTTTCAAATATTTCGTTCGTTTCCTTATAATTTCTTTCTTTTTCTCGGCAGCCACGCAAATTTGCCTAACACGAATCGGTAGAAATTTAAAATCGCGACAAACCATTTCAGGAACAGTGCAAGATGTTTTACAATTACACGACTGTGTCTGTTCAACCCCTTCCTTTCTTCGCAGCGATAAATATTCGCTAACAATACAATAGTACAGCATTTACACCACAGTAAAACGTTTAAAGTTGCACCAGCGCGTGTGCGAGACGCTATGTTCTAATGAATGTGAATTCAAGGAATCAAGAAACCGTGGCCCGCTGATTTGTGCACCGTGAAGCAGGAAAACCTGAACTACCCCGGCGAAAATGCACCTCGTACTTTTAGTTCCGAGCGTATCGTGAATGTTGTTTAAAAAACGCGATGCTATACACGAACGTTATTTTAAATACTGCTTTCAATAAAAAATGGCGCGGACGTAACGTTATGTTGATTAATAGCTTCAAGCATGCGATGTGGTAGAAAATTGAACTTAAAATAATACATTAACAAGTATAATAAATTGTGGGGTATGCAGAAATCTAAACAATTTAAATATCGAACTTATTAATTTAAAAAATAATATTATAAATTAATTTAACAGATAAAAATTAAAAAATTGAAATTCTTGATTCGTAGCAGGTATTCCATAATGTCACAAATTATATACACCTGCAATAATTCTAATAAAACAAAATTCGCTGAATATATAAGCTACGTCAACGTGAACAAATTTTAATAGGAAACGAACGTCGCATACGTCAAATATCTAACAATTTTATTCTACTAATCAGCTACTCAGCATTCAACTGTTAACTCAATTACTCATCCACTTAGCGATCAACATTACATCTCCCACAAATATCGCGTTAAACTCAAACGATTTCGGTACTTGCACGCGGATTCATCATCGACACGATGGCCGACACGATGGCCATTAACTTCATATCGATTAACCTGATCATCTTCTGATCGAGAGCGTGGCCGACTACAAGTGGATACACGCGTTAGACTTGCCGTGGTTTCAGCGGTAAATCCGAGTTTACGGAGGATCCTGCGGGGCCTGGCTTCTCGCGGAATTTATGTGCAGTCGTTCCATTCGCGCGCCTGTTATGCAGCTAGATGCAACGCCGCCGCAGCGCAGCGTGCATCAGTCTTTGTAATGCATAGTAATCGATAGACGCCCGCTATCTGGGCGCCCGCTTTCAGGATACTTTCCCCCAAAGAACCACTTGTTCGCCGGCTCCGTTGTTAGGTAAATTTCGCACGCCATCCGTCACGATCTTCGAGGTAGAGGGAAAATTGACCGCCAATTATTGAAAATGCAGTTTAATATTACTAAATAAAATACAGGCGTCCCTCGACTTTTTCACATTCTACTTTCGCACAATTCGCTATTTCGCACATTTTTAAAAATTCAACTTTTTAAGCCTTTGCGGTCGAATGTCCCCTCTTAAGGGACGTCGTGAGTCGAGCAAGCTACTCAGCTGCCTCCTCTCAGGGTGCATCAGACTTTAGCCATCAGACTATAATGTTGTTCCGATCAATACTTTAAAACACAATTTTTGGTACATATTTTTTTACATCCCTCTATAATTAACAATGATTGAGCTCGTCGTTGCATGAATCTTATCGAAACTATGTAGGTACGCGTCTGATGATTGGAATTTATGGGAAATTGGAAGAGTATATGGAAAGTTGGAAGGAAATTCGGCGATATCGTGCAGCTTTCAACTTTGGGAAACAGTTATAGTAGATTGGGTAAAGAAATCCAGATTTACCAATGTTATGAAGACTTTAGACACAGTTCAAGTTTTGTCCTGGAGTAATTCTTTTGTGAAACTCAAGAAAATCACGTGACAATATTTATTAACTAAATATTTATTAATAGGAATCCTTCAGATACTCAGATCCTTCTTCATTTTTTACAGAACTATATCATAAAGGTACCTACTTTGTAGGAGCACCTTTGAAAGAAGGTACATTATAAAATGTTCCTTTCCATCGTTTTTTATCGTTTTCCGGGTACCCGGTGTGGAAGCTAGCGATAGATCTACTTTTAACGAGAAGCTGATGAAAATACCGAAATGGCCGTGTATACAACGCGAGGGTAAGTGTAAATAAATATTATTCGACGTGGAGGCGCACGTTGCGGCGCTCGTTAATCTTCACTAGATGCGTCCCTCTAATGATGAGAATCCCTCTGTTATCTCGTTGGTCGCCCCCCATGAGCGCACTCAGTCTCAAATTAACCATAATGAAATAACGATCTCACGTTCCCGACGTCGAGAGGATGCTGACAAAACGGTCTCGGAGCTCTGTTATCTTAGACAAAAGGGCCGCCGAGGTTGCGGAGATATTACAAGGAACTAGCGGCGCATATTCCCGAAAATTCGACGCGAAATTCTTCGAAGTTTCGTTAAAGCGTTAATTACTGGTTAATGTACCGTTGAATCTTTTCCTTCTAACTTTTTTTACGGTGTCCCTATAAGAACGATCGCGTTGTATCGGTGAACAAACGCTGAAAACTAAACAGTTTGCAAAAATTGTATTAGGAATGGAAGAAAAAAATCAGGTTGTCGAGTTTTTCATTGCCAACTCTTAACTCGTATTATAAATTACACGAATACATTAATCTTGTGTGTGATCAAACATGAAACAGCACCTGTGGTCACTCAAACCGTTGCGTACCTGAAAAATCTTGCAATTTATTTATAATTTAATTCAATTCAATTTTATTTTATAAATTTTACCTGGTATAAACCCAGTAGTGTGTACGTGATGGAATAAAAAGTAATTATAATGGTTCAACTGAAATGAGCAGATTGATTGCAATAAAGAAGTCGATTAAACTTGATTCGAGATAAGACGCTAAAATGTAGACTAACCACGCCAGAATAGCTTAATAGATTTTACATTTAATAACAATTATTATTTGGTAATAATTAAAGCAAAAGAATTTGATGATGAGCGTCACCGAATATTTGATAGAAAGTAGATAAGTACGCTAACATTACGACTACACGGTTGATTTGCAAGCGTGTATCTCATGACGCGAGCAATTTTTCCCGCGCGATAGGCATCGTGAGCAAATGAAGCGCTGTTAACTCCTTCCGAGGTTAGGTTCGACGAACAATGCCCCGAGAATTACGTAAAGCCGACGAGGAAAGGTAGAGGTTACCGATTGTCAAGCTATCGATCCATCGCCGTGCCGTTGCCCTTCGCGCACCTCTAGGTAAGTAGGTAACTGGAGTTTCAAGCTGTGAAGTAGTATAACCGTGGTATGCCGCGACGCGATTCACTGCTTCACGCAACGTATGTACATTTCCCCTCAAAAGTGTTAGGAAATCGGTTCTTTTCAACTAAATTAAGCTTACTTTTAAGCAAGATCATTAACGATATTTACGCAGTGTGCGTTTTACATCGAATAAAATGCTTTTGAATGATTATCTACAGTGGTTCCAAAAAGTATTCGTACACTAAGTCACAAATAAATTCGTTTAATCCTGAAATTCTGAGTCTGATAGAAGTATTTGATAAAACTTTGTGGGTATGTAGATCGTAATAGTATACGTATGAATTAATCTCTTGTTTTCATCTAAATGCCATTTTAAAGGGGTGAAACCAGCGTTGAAATTTCTGAGTTTTCTCTCATTTTTTAAAGATAACTTTGTAATGGTACTTGATGAAGCAAAACCTTTCAAATAGAACATGTTTAATTTTTAATACTCTATCGCCCTGTCATAAAAAAAGAACACAGAAAAGCTTGTATTCAAAGCGTGAAAAATCGCTGAAACTTTGAGATTCGTTATCAGTTCCCTTAAAAGATATTTTGCCGCCAAAAAAATTGCTCCATGCAGAATAAACCATGCTCTGTACACACATGAAGTTTCATTAAAATCAGAATTTCAGAAGTAGATGAATTTGTTTATAATACAGTGTACGAATACTTTTTGGAGCCACTGTAATTCTTTCTGGATTCGTAGGGAATATAAGTGCTTCTTTATACTTCTAACCAGGAATGTACAGTATTTTGCAAACGGAAAGGAGATTCTAGAGAACGATTCTGCAGATGTAGTTGTACTTTTGATTAATGCATAGTACTGCGAGAATTAATGCGAGAATGTTTACTTAAAAGCTGTTCTGTTTGCTAGAAAATCGGTGTTACGTACATCGGCAATTATCGTTTCTGCGGTTTATCGAATGCTTTTGTAATTGACATGCGGTCGCTGTACTTGCCGCATCGAGCTGTCTACAAAAATTAGTCGCAGATCCAGTGACAGGGATAAGCTCCAGCGTCCATACGGCGGAGCCGGTGTCGAAACCTATGATTGGACGAATTTCTCTGTCGAGGAATAGGGTTACAATCCCGACGCCAATATTGGTTTGGAGGATTGGCTGATCAAGTCGTGTTCCCGCACGGGATCTTGTTTGTCCCACGTGGCTTTTATATTGAATTGCTAGTATTCCCTGCGAATCCTACAAATTCTTCGGCAAATTGGATTAGACAACATCTGTCGAGGAAGGTAGGTGTGTATTGTTCTGGCGTGCCAGATGTTTGCTTAACTTTCGATATCGTTAATTATTTCCCCAAGAAACGATTACCATTCCCGTTTATTGTTCGTACAAAATATTTGATCACGTTAAAGGTTTCGAGCGTCTCGTTAATTTATAGTTGACAGTGAAACCGAAGTGAACTATTTGGATCGATCATGCGTCATATCGATTAGAAGTAGCTTAATCCTTTGAGTGCTGAATACTCCTGGTCTAAGTGCTCCACGTGGATGGCACTCTATTGGTAACTGTGTGTTGCTCTAAACGGGAGCTTGGAAGAATTGATAAACGCATATACGCGTCCATAATCCACGCAAGTAACTTTCGCCAAAGATGCAGTTCATACGAGTAGCTTTCGTGAGACACGTATACCTGCCTATAGCAGTCAAAGGGTTAATTTACGTTTCTCAGATGTTATAAACCATTAGATCGAAACATGTAAAATTTTTAAAGTCAGTATCACAACCATAGCGTTTTAAGTTTAGTATATCGATGTAGTAAATTGTGAAACACGAATCCTTTCTTTCTTCTTCCCCAATTCACCGAGTAACTCTCCGTTCCCTCGAACTTCTACGAGCGTATTCTCCTCCGGAGCGCTGTGACGTTAGTCGGCGACACTTCAAACATCTTCAATGGGACATCGATATCTTGGATAGAGAGCTCGATCGCGTTTACCGAATACTCTGTAGGTATCTACTTTGGTCTATCCGGCTGCTGGGCTCAGCCGAGCGCCTATAATTAACGAACAAAGGTAACAGGCACAGAGATGGTGAAACGGGGGACCAGTTCTCAACCTGAGCGATATTAATAGAAAACGGGGAGTTGTAATCTGTAATTAATTAATTTTTCTTTTCATTCATTTATTTATTTAATTCAACGAAACGAACCCTTTGTGTTACAATAAAAATAAAAATAAAAGTAGCT
Organism: Tetrapedia diversipes; assembly: GCA_033822845.1. Classification (NCBI taxonomy): domain Eukaryota; kingdom Metazoa; phylum Arthropoda; class Insecta; order Hymenoptera; family Apidae; genus Tetrapedia; species Tetrapedia diversipes. Next base: position 593,538 of record JAOPTO010001065.1, on the reverse strand, counting down.
GTCTGAAGTGAATTTAATTTGATAAGTAATTATAAATAATGATGTAAGTAATGATAAATATTAGGGGGGCCAGGAAAGTAACGTCGTTTTCTTACATTAAATTCAGACACATCAATTTTTAACGAGTTTTTGTTTTTAATCAGTGATGTAATCGCCCTCATTATCAGCAACCTTTTGCCGTTTAGTGTGCAAATTTTCATTGTCGGATCGATAAAAATCAATTGGTTTTTGAGCAAAATATCTAACGATGGAATGACAGAAACGACGTTACTTTCCGGTCCCCCTAATAATTATAGTCCTTCGAGCGGACAGCGAGCGTAAGAAGCGCCGTGGTACCCGTGGAACGTTCTTACACGCTCTTATGCTACCTGCCAGCTTATGTGCATGCACTTTAAACACCTTGTCGCGCGATCCCGGAGTAGTTCCAGCGAGTTTCAGCCCCAGAGTTGCCCGGCGGAACGCATTCGAACTCCTTAATAGATTCCCCGAGGTGGCGTGTGAACTCGATTAAAATTTCACCGCGTAACGAAATATTTCCGGAATCGCTTCCGCTTTTTTTTTACATTCAGCGGGTTTCAACGATCGACGAGCTGTCGAACGTTTATCTTTTGAGGTCACACCTCTTGGAATCGATTCCGGAACCGGAACTTCGTGCAATTATCGACGTGACCGTTTTCGAGTGAGCGTCGAAGTGGCTTACTTCCGTGAAAGGTGCAATTTTGGATGAATCGCGACCTCGTGAATAGTGCAAATTGATGTGCCGAACAAGTTTAATTTGGAGCGACGCTAAAATTGCTACGTGTGATATTATTTATGAAGCTTACGCAAATGTGAACGTAGAAGGTGTGAAAAATGGATAGCAGCAACGGGTCACGAGCAATAACTCATTGAGATAAGTATCGATAAAACAAGGTAGTGAAGTATTGTTCACACTTTTTATTAAACTGCATATTTTTCGTTTAACGCAAGAATCACATAGATATCCAACCCTTTCGTTTATTCAGTCGAACAATTAACGCGTGAATATTTTCAACTTCCATCACAGCAATTTCCTATCCCACGATAACGTTTTCTTCGCAACAGTTCTACCAGCACAACGTCACCAGTTAAACGACTTCAATCCATCCGCAATCAATTCACCCCTATCCAGCATGTACGACAACTAACGCCCGACTCCGTTTACAGGACACTATCGATCGGTATCGAGGGGATTGAGAGGTCGTTCGTTAAAGAACCGCCACCTCTAAAGACAATATTTATAATGGTTGTAATGAAAAGCGAAAAGGAAGCCAGAGGATGGAGGGAGTGTGCAGGAGCGAGGAAAAAACGAAGTGTCCAACGGAGCGAAGAAGGGAGGACGTGGGCAGAGGGTCGAGGGTCGGTGAGAGATTTATTTGAGGCGACCGGGTCTTTGCCACCGAAGTCCGTGTGTACTTTCCGCCCTAAGATATTGCGGTCGTTTCCCTTCGGTCAGAGAAGCCAGGGGAGGAAAAGTCGGCCGACCGGTTTTTTCGCCCCCTCAAACGGCCATTCGGCCCCCGCCGTGGAACGGCCCTCCTAGGTCTCCTATCAATTCATTGGATTTTTAGCGGCGACCGGTTATAGCCGGCAGTTTCGCGTGAAATGTGCCCCCACCGAGTTAAAAATTGGCTTCTAATATGATATACGCAGGTCACCAGATGGCCGGGAGTGCGCCGCAAGAGCCGACGATATTTTCAGTTTCTTCGCTCGCTTCCCGCCCCTCCGTTTCGACGGTCCCTACTTCCGTTCGCCGCGCTCTCGTCCCGCGTTCCCACTGTTCCGACCTGCAGCTCGCATATTCCCGCTCCATTCCAGCCTCGCCTAACGTACTATTGGAAAGCGATAGTATTTTCGCGCCGGCGGTTCTCTTATGGCGCGGCCGTATTTCATCGCGCGATCCTGCTACGAGCGCCGTCGAGCGAGCCAGCGAAAGGGTGCGAGCCAGGGGCGGGAATACGGATGCATTTAATATGCAATCGGCCACGGGAGAGAAACTGTCGAAGAATCGGCGAAAACACGTGCGCCAACGTTCCTTTCGAGCGGGCGTCCACTTCCCAGTTTGCGACATCTGGTTTTCTCGCCCGGGGCGATAAACTTTCGAAGATCGTTTTTACACTGTCGATTCGCGAACGTGCTTAAGCGCCATGGTACACGTGGTGCATCCGCGGAACCTGGGCACGGCCGGAACCAGGCGAACGACTACGTGAAATTTTGATTTACGCTTCCTTCGTGCGGGCCGCGGATTCAGCTGGTAACGGGATTAAATCTCTTTTCCGCCTCGGGAAGGAAGCGGCTGCTGCCGGCAATTGGGTCAGTTAGCCGCTCGCGCCGATTGGCCGCGATTTATTTTGCACTTGTTGCTGTTGTTCACGGGAGTGCTGGGTAATTTTCTTGGGGCGAGGGGTTTGGTCGAGGGTAAAGGTTGCAACGAAGCACGGAGTTTCGGGTCGAGGGTGGAAAGTTATTTCTGTATCGCATGCTTATTGCATTAGGTTCTACTGTGCATATTTGCATTGCGTGCTGTGCTGTTTGTACAGTACGAGCTGTATTTTCTGGATCTGATTGTTAATAGAACTTTGAAATTTTAATCTACTTATATTATTTTTCTTTTTCTTTGGTATCGTCGACGTCATCTTACGTTCCTACAATCTTCTTGATACGTTCTATCAAAAGTATAAAAAATCGTGATGTAGTATTAAGCATTAGTATAATTAGAGACGTTTAATGGATGGCATTCGATTGAACAAGTATCGCCTCAAATTTTTTGCGGATACTACGTTTAACTCTATTCGTTGTGGAATTATTGTCCTTCTGGAAGCGTATGGAAAATAGGTTTATATTTAACATGCACTTGTTAACTGGTCCGATTAAACGAGGTCGATTAACTGGGACTAATTTCACAACTCGAGACAGGCCATTAAGTCCTATTCGAGGGACCGAGATTACCAATCATTAACGAGTAACTTAGTAAGTGGACCAACATGCGGTCTGGTAGGGAAACTAACGACACTATTTCCTTATCGGCTAATTACTGTTAGAAATATTGTTCGAAACGCCCAGAACGTCAGCTCACCAATTTAATCTTATCACAATTCGACAATAATTTCAGCATAAAAATAGCAATCGTTGGCGATTAATTAATTAAAATATAAGGAGGCTGTGGTTCGCTTTCGATCGTCGAATCTTTGATAGGAAAAATAGGGTTAGCGTCTTCGAGGCGGATAATTCTGTGACGAAAACGAACAGAGAACGAGAACGAGCCCTTCTGCGAATATAATTTATTTATGACAACGGACAGGACCGATAAAGATTCCGGAGAAGGGAAAGAAACGAAACTACACATTTTCTTCTTTATTGCGGCGGATACTCCGGCTTCGTTTGTGTTTCATGAATAATGGAACAGCGCCACTTTAATGCAAGCCGTGATATTGATCTTCGATTAATAAGAAATGAGTTGCGTTGTTTGTTGATCCCTCGTCGCCTGTGGTTTGATGCCGAAAGATTACTTTCTTGAAAGCTCGTTGCTCAATAATATTTTTGTTCAGGTGTTGTTAAGTGTTATTAAATAGAGTACGCAATACGTACACATCGAAAATTGTTGCCTTTAGCATAAATTACCTTTAAAAGTTGCGAAATTTGTACAAAACTTAACTTACGAGATCAGTCAATAGCGGTAACAGTATAAGTAATAATAGACAACAAGTAATAAATAATCAATTACTGTATTTATAAACGACACTAATGTAGAATCGTAATATCCATGTTTCCTCCACGGATATTTCTAACTCTCCCAAGAACTAACACACATTTTCGCGCCGATCGTAACTCGTTGATGTTAATAACGCCATTGCGAGCGTGAAATCGGCCGGCGAAGACAATTTGTCGACGAGCCGAGAAAGAGGAGGAGAAAAAAGGAGGAGGAAAAAAGCGAAAAAGGACGAGAAGGGAAGGACCGGAAAAAAGAGTGTTGGGGGGTTTGGGGGTCGGAGGGTGGCGGACGGGCACGAGTTCGCCATACAACTTCCTTCTTGAAGCGAGAGCCCATCAGACCGATTCAATTCCAGACGATGAGCGACGTCGAGGAGAGGAGCGAACAAAACTAGACTAGCTCGTCCGCCGATCTCTTCCATTTTCGTCGACAGAGGATCAGCGCAGGATAATAGGATTTTTTGACGTATGAGAGGGCCAACCACCTCTCGTTTCTAACGGCCGGGCCTACGGGACGGGCGAAACGAAGGAAACGCGGGGGGAGGGGCGGGGAAACAAGGAAACAAATCGGGGAAAAAAAAGGGTCACGCTTATTGCTGACTACGCGGAATCCGCTTGCGCATCGCTGCCTGCGAAAATAATGCGACATGGTCCCTGGTAACGTCAGCCGCTCCGCTGCGCTTCATATTTCAGAGAGCAACTCTGTCTATTCTCCCTGCCCTCCCGCCTTTCCCCCGACCCCTCTCGCCACGTTCGCTGGAATTCGAATCGCGTTACATTCCGCGCCTCCCTTACATTATCATTTGTAACGTTCGACCGTTCGCCAGGTTGTTGGGCTGACTCATGCGACCGTGGTTCGTTTTTCGCGAACCACAGTAGCGGACGAAAGTTTAAGAGCAAGGAGTCAACGAAATTTAAGTAATTAATATAGGAAATTCTACTTTTATTCTATTTAGTAGAGTGAGATGATAGGGCTCAGGTGTGAATAGAATAATATGAAGCGCTTAGAATATTATTAATATGTATATTTAATATAGTTTAATCATAACAGCTTAAACGACTTTATATCTTAGCAACTACTACGTTCTTACTTCCTTCAGAATCGCACTCTCGTCTTAAACTTTTGTCCGCTACTGTATCTCTTCCTTTGCAGCTTTTTTTTTCGGTGGGCAGAGGCAGAATGCAGAAGAGAGGAGAGAGAGAGGAGAGGAGAGGATGTAAAAATGGAGTGATTAATGGTTTAATAAAGTCTGACTTTGGAGATTACTTCTTTTGCACGAGGACGGACGGAACGTGCGTGGGAAAAAGGTGAATGCATGGATTCTGAATAGAGGTGCATGTCCATTTGTAATTTGTTGGACTCGCTAATCCATGCGGCAGCGCATTGGTTCTTATTTTTCTGTTATCGTTTTACGCGCTGCGTGCAAATAATTTTTTCAACGATCGCAAATTTCGTCCGATGAAAGGGGCTGACGAATTATTCAAAGTTTCAATTTCAACCGCGCAACGCGAGCTTGCATTGTAACGCTGTCGGTTACTTTTTAACGTCACTACACTGCGGCCCGTGTTTTATGCAATAGGCCCCGGACTCTCAAAGGTGTCCTCTGCGCCGGGCTTCCCTCATTTACCCACTTTGACTTGGAAAAATTGCTTTTAGCGGAGACAAATTTTTGATCCTTCGTTCGCACTCAAGGTGTGCAATTTAACGTGAGCCGAATCTGCCGGTGAAATTTGAATGTTTCCTTTGCCACCACCGTAACGCGTGCCAGTTTCGCATAAAAGAATGCCAAATGCGGTGTATATTTTACCATGCGGTGCTTCTGCTAAAAATTGTAACTTACAAACGCGAAATATTCTCTGCTGCTTTCGCGACTTTCACATAATATTGTTCTGCCTTCGAAGAACCGTAAATTGTTGAAATTTGTTGGAAATTGAATACAGAAATAGTACGAAGCAAAAATTAACCAGAAACCAGCTTGCTCTTAACCTACTTTCTCAAGGGCTTGTTTTAAGAAGCTAAGCCACATCTGGCATTTTAGAAAGTTCGAAAACATCGAGAAACGGAATAAAGGGGTTGAAGGACCCGGATGGGGTTGTAAAAATTTCGACCACTGCGTTCTGCTAGTCCTGTGACAAAACTCGCTAGGTGCGGTCAAAATTGCCCTTCCTCGTTCTATATAAAAGTATTAATAAATTATCAAAGTATTATTTTACAAATAAGAGTTCATTTCATTTAGCAATATAAAATCCCATTTCCAGTAAAATTAATACAATAGTTGATAGAATATAATTGATACAAAATAATTGTAATGAAATTCAGGTATGGTGTTTCACATGTTTGATCATTCTTTTAGATACACAGAAACTAGGTGCTTTAATTGGAGCAACGTTTAAGTTGGAATCAGGATATTACAGGATCTAAAGGATCTGATTTTACAGTTCTCGGGAGTGTTACCTGGTTGCCTAGTTTTGTTAGCGTTAGTAGCAAACACGCTACAACTTTGTACGAAACGCATTTGAAGTTGGAAAAGAGGATACATTCGAATCGCGACAATTTTCGACTGTAACAGCACATTGCGGTAGAATCTTATTGCACTTTGCCAACTTTGTGTTTGTACTGTCGCAGGCCACCGGTATAAAACCATTCGAACATGTGCACTGACCACATTTAGATCCTACATTTGTTTCTCGACACAGTCACCTCCTACTATTTAAGTAACCCTAAATAAGTGATTAAGTGTAACAAAAAAAAACCAATACTTATTTTCTTAAATGCTGCTATTTCATATTTTTGATAAATATCTTCTCAAAGGATACCTATTATTTCACGTTTCAACGTATAGTTATAGCTTTCAATTCCGTGTTCTATATTACACATCTCACGAATCCAAACTAGACTTCAATGACAATAGAATTATTCATTCTCAATAAATTTTCATAATTTTCATGAAATTACTTATCTTAAATCCTCCACTTTGAAAAACATTCAAAGTACACGTACTGTTTATGTAAATCACAATATAACTGTTTAATTCATAAGCTATCAAGTAGACACAATTCTTGTCAATTTACACACACAAAAAAATCTGCTTGGCATTTCAATAACGGTTTTTCGAGATTATCGAAGTTTAAAAGAAACACAAAGTGTGAAACATAAACATGTCTAACGCTTCGACGAGCCAAGTGTTCGGTTAATTTTACAGATATCGGATCATAAACGAACACGTGCAACGAGCAAAGCGAACTTCGTTTCGACAGGAGCTTCGACCGAGGAACGAAACGAACAGGAAGAGGAGTAGACGAAAGAGAGATGGTGGGTAGCGAAACTAAGATGCTCACACGGCTGTGTACACCCACGTACGAGATGTGAAGCGAAGCCTTTCCCACAGGACCAGGGGAGACACTTTCGAGATTACGTTCCCCCCACGGCCACGTGAATTGATCCGAAAACCATAAGACATTCCCCAGTCCGGCACGTTATATTCTCGGAATAACCAATCGGTACGAAAGCGGTTGAAGGAACGAACACGTTCCGCGATCGCGAAAATCGTGAAAGAGTGATTTTTATTTCGCTCGATGTTTGCGCCGCGCAGGAAGCAACGCGATCGATTGCCTAACGTAACATATTGACAGATATCATCCCTTCATGGTAGGGCATCGCGGGTTCCTCTGTTTTTTCGCCTCTGTTTTCCGTCTACCAGGAAATTGGATGCTTTTGGGTCATCAAGCAATGTAAAACATGCACGCTGCATGTTCCCTTACGTTAAAAGGTATGACGGTCGTGCATTGACGTTTGCGCGTTTCAATGATACAGGATCTTACCTGCAACGGATCTACTAAATATTTCCATCGATTGCAACGATACGGAAAATATTTCATAATACGTAATCTGAATGATGTCGAGAAGAATCGCTTCTTCAGAGGCTTTGTGAATATACAATTGTAAATGTTTGTAAATATACAAAACGGTATGCAAAAGAAATTGTAAATATACAAAAATATATCAAACATGACAAATAAAACAATCTGGAAGGTATACAACGTAATCCTATACTACTTGTGTCTACAATTAAACAGAAGTTAAGAAGGAATCTATTTTGTTATTTAATTGTTAACGCTTTTATGGCAAATTAACAATTAAATAACAAGTTTTAGTTTCCTCGTTATACCGCAACAATTTTTGCCAATAAACTCTTACTTCGGCAAAACGAAGTTTGCAAAGGTGAAAATTGTGTACAACAATTCCTATAAATAGGATTTTAACACCAGTCGATGAACGGATTGTTACTGTAACCACCCTACAAGTTTCATTCACCGGAAGCGCGGTAACACGGGGTCGGGATCGGTTCATAACCTTCTGTGGCTCCGAAACCAAAGATACCAAGTTCTAAGTCAATTTCGACGTTATTAAATCAGACAGAGCATCAATTTTGGTTTTCCCGATGCCAATTACGACCGATAATAGATACAAAGGGGCGGCGAATTGGGAACTGCTAACTTCCGGAAGTCGGTAATGTCCCATAATTAGTAACTCGAGAAGTGTCGGCGCTGGCTGCGCGAGCCACGTTAGACGTTAAGTTTCGTATCCGCCGATACACAAAGCCACGTCGACGTGGTCCTTTTGTTCCCAGCTATTTATAGCTAATTCTGAGAATAGTAACTGTCTGCTAACTGAAGAACAGTCGGTTCTATCTGCGAGTAATTGGATACCACGCAACGGACGAAATTCAATCCTTTTATGCGTAAAGAGGACGTCTTAGGACTTAGCGTAGTGTAGTAATGCATAGACTTAGGAATTAGAATTGTAAGATGGTACATTTGGTGTGTGTAGTTGCATGAATGTGTGTGTGTGTGTGGATCTATGTCTGTGAAAAAATCGATAGCATGGGTCCCACTCGGTCGAGCGGAAAAGTTTTTGAATTAAAGAGTTAAGTTCAGTCAGTTTCAGTTAGAGAACAGAGAAATTTGTTGTTTTCTGTTCGTTTGTGCTGTTCTAGTTTGTATCCTTTAAATTAAATTCATTTTTTTATTCTACTACCTTCCCTATAATAGTTAACTAAGAAAATCATCATTCGGTTTTACAGATGTTTTCAAGCAGTAAGACCATAGTAAACTGTAATTTATGTAACAAAGTTGAGTTACTTAATCGGAAGCTGATTTGTCATATGAAATAAGTTTTTGGTACCAATGATCTTAATGCAAATAATAATTACATTATTTAAATTATTTCTCAACAATTTTTATTTGTACAATAAATACTACACGAAAATCGTATTACTTTCCCTAACCCGTTGACATACAATGACGTCTGGAAGACGTCATCCATTTCATGTGCCATTCTAGACTTTGACGTCTCCGAGATGTTGTATTTTATTTTGTCTCATTCAAACACGCGTATATTTATAACTTTATTCATTTTTCTATCCTTCCTTTCCTTCTAATTTATAACCTTTCCTATACCATCATTCCTCGTTACCTTTATTTCGGCTATAAGTGTCACCTTTCCAATTAGCCCACGAATTATGCTGCTACTCTTCGCACACCGCCATTGCCTGCGGTAGGATCGTCTCGCGCCCGACACGAAGCTCGATGGAATAAAAATAAGCCATACCGCGTCGATAAAAACGGCGAAATTAAATTGGCCCGAGCGGAACCGAGCAACAAAAACAATTTCAACCGCAAAGGGTGAACCGCGACCCCTCTCTGTCCGACAGCACCGACGATCGACTCATGAATCATCCCCGGATACTCGCGGATCGTATGTTCCCGATAGTTGACCGATTCGAAAAAATGAATAGAATCCTTCGTGATTGATTGGCTCCTTCGAACCAGGCACGCCCGCGCGCACTCGTGTGTGCGTGTGTGTGTGTGTCACCAGCCAGCACGGCCACCCCTTTCCAATAGGGGCAATAATTTTCTCGTCGAGAGCGACGATGTGTGCACACGCATAACCTCGTATACGCCCGTAGGCGACAATCGAAATGTACAGTGGGACAAATGCCGGATTTGCAAAATCGCGCGGCCGTAAATAACCGCAAAATGAAACGCGCTGGACGGTTGTTTGTATGGAAAATTCTGGACCACGGTCCACGAATCTCGTTTCCCGCGACCTGTAACGCGTCGCGACGCTGCGATCGTTGTGGCATCGGTCGACAGGAGTAACGAAAATAAAGGAAATGTTGCGGGAACGTTGATTTTTGCGATGCGACTGGGAGGAAACTGTGGTTCGGGATACACTTTATTGTCTGAAGGAGCTCGAATTATATTATTTATTTATGTTAGATAAATATATTATGCTACATTTTTTGACCAAGGCATCGTTTTCGAAGAATTGAAGCTGATGATGTACAAAATTAAATAAATTAACGATCTGAATGGGGAGGGGGGCGTACAGTAGCGGACAAAAATTTAAGACTAAAGAATGAACGAAATTAATTTTTTTAATTTATAAGGAATAGCATGATAAACAAAATCGGCATTTTGTGCTGATCAATAAATAGTGTTCTTCCATAATAACGATAAAAATGAATGTACAGATAATATTTGCAGATCATATAAACTATCTTCTACATTGTCCTCTGGTCTTAAACTTTTGTCCGCTACTGTACCTACGGCGCCCACGAGCGATGACAACTTCTGTTTTACAAATGAATAGAACGGGTAAAGACGGTAAAAATTTTATTCCGGTTTAGAGTGACTCTGTAGAGATGAATGATTCGGTATGCGTATTCGGTATAATTTCAGTTTATTTATGGGCTTGTTGTTATCGCATAATCGGTGGAAGCAAATGAAACCGCGGATAATAATTTCAATCCCGACGAGGATGCATATGCATAGGCGCCGTTTTAACTAACGAGATAGCTACGCACTATTGTTTGTTATTTATGCGGCTGACACATGCGTCTATCGATTGAATGGTCGTAAATAACGCTAATGCCTGTGCGCGATAAACTATGCGTCTATTTATTTACACGCTCGCGAATCCGTGTCGCGTTTGAACATTTCGCTTGTGACGTCCCCGTATCCTTGTTAATAAAAGTCTGTCCGCTGAATAAAATCTTCGACCTACCTATAAAAAGGAGATCGAGAACGCACTACAATGGTAGTTAAAGGATTAATTAATAATCTTTTAAAGTGCTTCTGTTGCTCAGGAAACAGTGACCCTTTGCAACGCCACAAAAGAATAATATCCTGTGTGCTTGCTCGAGCGAAAGCAACGCGGGGGCGAGGTTTCGCGTAATCGAACAGCCCAAAGCGGCAAGTTATCCGGCGATTTACAGAAATCTGAAAAGAAAACGCGGCGGTTGAGGGGTCCGGGGTCCGTGAAAGCGGGCGAACAAAATCGCCGCGACAAAAGGAAGTGGCGAGCAGAAAAACACAGAGACCGAGTGCAACTGAGAACCGGAAAGAAAGAAACAGAGAGAGAGAAAGAGGGAAAGAGAGAGAGAGAGAGAGAGAGCAGTAGAAAGCAAAGTGTCGATGTTGCTGTAACCTTTTCCGTGTCCTGGTGGGAAAAAGTTCACGAGCAAGGAACCGTGAGGCATTTGTCTCCTTTCTCGCGTTCGGCGAGAGAAATCGATTGTGGGTATTGTTAAAGTGGTGTGGCCAGAGAGGGCAAGAAAGTCGAACAGGGAAACGGGGTAGATCGAGAGGGGTGGAAAAATTGTACACCCCTTCCGAAGCTCGTTTATGGACGTTTATCCCGCAGCAGGTACACTCCCGGCTATAAATTATTAGACACTTAACCTAACAAGTTTATGGTAACAGAACAGTTGACGTCATAATTACAGAACTAAACTACCCATTACTAATTATTTATGTTTCGTGAAACATTAGCCTTCGATTGGTCAGATTATATTTTATCATCGCTAACGATGATTTTTATAACTCTTACAACATTAATGTTATTATTATTATTATTATTTGTTACATTATTTCATAGAGTCACGGTATTTTTCAATGCAACATAGTTTCTTGTCGATGATTAAGTATTAAATTTATTAATTTCTCAATTCGTGATTACTTGTTAAAGGTTAAATTATACTTGAATATAATTAAAATTAAATTAAATCATGTATTTGTTTCAAATTTATCATTTGCAAATGTCTGATTACTTATTGAAGGGAGTGTAGGTCCGCGAGATTCCGGTGCGATCGATTAATCGCAGATGTAATTGACTTTTTGCCCTGTCGCCGGCGCGGATAATAAATTTGTCCCGCGGACAAGCCGGATAGACACTTCCGGCTCGCCCCTTTGCTCGCTCTTTCGTTCGGTTTAATCCCCGTTTCTTCTTTCCAGGGCCAGTGATAAATTCGCGGTCGACATTATTGCGTTTCGTTCGCGGCAAACAATAAAACGTAATCGTTTTCGCGCGGACAAAGGACGAACACCTTTGAAACGATCGCAGTGGGAGGTCCGCGAGGAATATCATTAACCTTCTATACAGGGTGACACTAAAATAGATGGTCAAAGTTGGGTGCCGTGTTTTAGAGAAAGGTTGTACGAATATAATTCGGGAAATTCTTACCTCCTAAAACACAAATACCTTTCGTTTGTATTAAAGTTTTACGTAAATACCAGGTATGTCGAAAAATTAGCGTGAAGTACTACCTTTTTTTTTTAACACGTTCCTTGCTAAGCTATTTTTTTACCAAATGTCATTCAGTCTGTTTGTGAACAGAGAAAGTATTTTTTGATATCAGTAACTATTACAATAACACAGAATATTGCTAAACACCATTAAACAGCATCTAATAACAGTACCAGAAACTATTTTTGTTTTTATATTTCTTAAAGAGAAAAATTTATTTGACGTAAAAGTGAGTTTGTGAATTAATACGTGGCAGGGAACGTGTTAATTAGGAGTAAATAATATAGTAGATAGGGCCACTGAAAGCAACGATTATCGTATTTCTTTGATTAACCCTTATTCAAATGTTTATGCGACTGATAAGAAGATAATTGTAAAATAAAATCGATAAAATATCTAGACAAAGTTGTATTACTTATGAGCTGTATAATATATATAGTAGTTCAATCAGAAGAACGAGTATGCCAACAAAATGATGTTTCGCGAAGCTACGGATTATTGGCACGTAAATGTTTTCCGCGTCACTAACACGGTGATAATTCGCGTGCACGAAATTGATAAGTCCGTAGCGTGGTTAATTATAAATCGGCGAAACGGAAGAACCTCTGCGTACAGAATTAATGCACGAATGGATCTTTCCGGGACCCTTGGTCGATCTGCTTGCCATTACGAAATTAATATTTAATTTCAACGAATGTACGTTGCGAGGACAAGAGGGAAGAAATTAATTATTTAGTATTTAAAGTTCACACAAATTATGCGACGTTCTGTTAAATGCTTTTTCAGCCAGAAAAATTGAATTCGTTTACAATGTTTAGATATAATTATGTACCGTTACAGATGTTTCAAAAATAAATGAATACGATAATTTATATCCGATTTCAAATGTTTTACATTTTCAATATTTCGAATAACTTTCACTGCTTATAGTTTAGCAGCAAAGATGGCAAAAATTGACTAATAAATTATATTTCGAATTCAAAATACATCATTATCGGTTATGATTAAAGTATCCATCTAAAACACTCGAAAATGCAGGAAATGTATAATTTTTTTTACAAATAAAATACTTTTCACCCTACTTAATATAAGTAACAATGTCAATTCTCTCACCTCGTACAGTAAACCGACGAAGCGCTGTTCTTATCACCTATTAACGATTACAACTGCACACCGTTACACGAACAGAGAACGAAATCGTCACGATTATTTCGATCGCGCTTTAAAACCCCCTTATCGTACCCATTATCAACGGAATCAACGACGCGTGTTCCTAAAGACGATCAGCGAAGCTGGACATTAGCGCACAGCCACCGTATCGCTCCGAAACGTAGACAATCGAACTTGGTATCTCATTTACATATCGGTTTCATTACGGATGGAAATTACTCGCGCGTTTCCAATATTTCAAGGGACATTACAGCACGTCATGGAGTTTCGAAAGATTATTACGTTATTACGGGACGTTGAATTTCCGAGGGCTGATTCGATGAAGACCATTACCACCCTCTCTCTCTCCCTCTTTCTCTCACTAGACTACCTCTATCTATCTACCTATCTCTCTCTGTCCCTCTTCCTTTCTCTATGCCACTGTTATTGCGCTCCGTACAGTTTGTTTTACCGTGTACGCAGCGGGACCGTAAGACGACAGTGGTAGTGTGCCGTTGCAGGTCAGCCGTAAAAGCTCTTGCAGAACTTGTCCCAAACGTGGAATATTGTTGCAGTTGCATGCCAGACGAATTATTTCTGGTTCTGATTGATTAACAAGTACTCTGCCACTGAAACAAGGTTGTGTCCTTGCTCAAACGTGATACAGTAGACGTTTTCGTACTACTGCGTTAACGCTTAACCAACCGAATGGGGAAATCTGCCATTCTTTCCTCTGCCGTTGATTCTATTTACCTATGTTATTAGTTAGTTTTGAACCGGAGTTGAATCTATTAAAAATTGTAGTTTGGAAGAACAGAAAATGCATTTGATGAACTGCGAACCACACTAATTGAAGACTAACTAATGACAAAAGTAAATAGAATCAATGGCAGAGGAAAGAATGGGAGATCTCCCCATTCGATTGACACGTCAGCAGCAGAGTATCAACGACTCTTTTTCTTTTTTTATTCATTTTGAAAAATTATGAAGGTTACAAGGTTTGCGTAGAATTCGTTTTAATTCAAGTGGAATATTAAATTATAGTCGAAACTATGCGTTCCATGCTTACTTACCTGAAACTTACCAAACAACGCGTAAACTTCGTCTTATCTGTGAACAGCTCGCTCGTCGCTCCAATTCACTTCTGTTAAAAGAAACGCGGTTTAGAGCTGCGAAGGGAAGCGTGGAGGCAATGAGAAATAACTTGAAGAACAGTGACTTATAATGGCAGTCGTGTATTCGATTTATTAAGATATTCAGACCGACAATTTCACCATCTACATCTAACACGCGGACCGTTTTCGGTGTCCGGTTGAGTCCATAAAAATTGCACGGCATAGTGAAACCGTCGGCCACGATACATTAATAACATTATTATAATAATTCCAATACGACATATCTATGATCGCTGTAGCCTCGACTCGTGTTTTCTCTAACGAACGACGTTCACGCCGCGATCATCGCCATCTCAACGTTATCTGAACGGCCGCCGTAACACGCAATTATTCACAACATTCGCATTTTACACTCTGCTTCAAACAATTCGCAGCCTCGAATCATCACCGCGAAAATAGACGACGATTCTGATTGATCACAGCATAACGTATCTACAATATTTACAGAACAATCAATCGGCAAAGACACGTTGCGCGTTCTCCTCTTTCTCTCGCGTGCCATCGCTCGAATCGCGCCCCATACAACATGTGAAACGATCCACCCGTGTGGAATGCCATGAACCTCTCACTAGGTAAGTACAGTTCCTGTCAAAAGTTTCGAATCACCTATCTATCGTTTCTTCATCGAATTCTTTACACAATTTTCCTTCACGGTACATAACGATCGCTACAGTGTTCTTCCACAAGCTTGCTCTTATTTAGAACTGATCACCGTAATGCATGTCCGTTGAATATTGTAAGTTACTAATAATATGTGTAGTTGAAGATGTGTAAAAAGATTTGCGCTCGCGAATTGAATTTTCAATTTTGTTCTATTGGTTTGAAAGTCATGCGTATATTTATATTCGAGGCGAAACATGAGTACGGTGAAAGAGTTAATGGAAATAAAATTATTAATTTCCCGTTAAGCGATAAACGCCTGACAAATTTTTTAAATGAGATAAAATTTCGCAGTTTAATCGTTTCTCATTAATATAGTTTGAAAGCTTCTGCAAGAGTGACTGAAAGATTAACGGAGAACTTCTGTACGATGAAAGGGACAGCATAAGGATGGGCGGTTCAAGACTTTCCAAGCGCACTATATCTAAAACTGTTATCACCAGCTCTACGTTAGACTCGAACGAAACTCGAAATAGACTTGAGGGAACACGGTTTCACAACGGGACCGGTACAAAGTATTGTCGAAAGCTTCCAGCCTTCCGTTATTATTACAAAACTATATCGAGAATGAAGAAGGTATAACACCGTTCATGCAGCAGAAAGAATATTCCCAACAAAGTGACACGACACAGATTCTGTTAGGTCAGCGCACAAGCAATTTCCAATGGTTCGATCGATTGAATTAATTCGAACGTAGCTTCAGAAAGGAAAAAAAGAAGTCACGAAACAAAGAGAATACACAAAAATATCAATGAACTAAAGATTCAATATATTGCTCATTCCTTATTAGAAAGATTGAAAAGAACAATTAAAGTACGTCGGTAAAAAATATTTAAACCGTTATTAAACGTTTTCATCATCGAATATTAATAGTAACTGAATGATAAAGAAATTATTTCTGCATCGATCTGTTTACCCAAAGTTGCACTGTTTCAAAGTTGAATTTCTCCAGCGGTGTCCACGGTTATAGATCGTTAAATCTACTTTAAGTCTCGTTAAAGCTAAAAATATTGTCGTTGACGTGTAGCCATGAGGGAGGGCCGTGGGCCCCCCCGTTACTTTGATGCATAATCGAACTGAAACGACGAAGCTCTCTGCACGAAGACACCGTCGTCGATGATTCGGGGCTACGCAACATCGTCGTCGTCGTCGCGATTGCTTCGCTTCTCTTGCGCCGGGAACATGCAACGAAGTTTTACTTTGAAATCGCATTCGCTAACGCGATCTAATCGTCGTTTTTCTTCCTTTTTTCTTTTTCGGTTACGTATGTATGCACGCGTGACTAGCGTTCGTGGTTCAAGTACATGCACGCGTTCGTCGATCAGACAGAGCTAACCTCGGATGAAACCTCGGAGCGCGTACCCCAACACAACTACGATTCATATATATACTATATGCTCCTGTGTATAATGTATAGTTACGTTTTCGTTTATTCTTTCATGCGTACGTATATATTATTATGCGTATAGCTGATGGGAATAATATGGCGAGGTCACGGTGGCAGTGAATAACGCTGCAGGATTCAGGATCAGTCGTATACTTTTATGTATAACCTTCCCGTTTCTGTAAATTATTACATAAATTATTTACATAATTTAACTTGCACTTGCAGAGGTCTTCGTGTTTGTGGGATTAAACGTTTTACACGCGAAGAAACAAAACTGGTACCGATCTCTACCGATATCTTAACCCTTTACGCTCGAGTGGTGACTCGTAGTCGTTCAATAATACTGGATTCAAAGATTTTCAAGTGTAAAATATTTAATAAGATTCACTCGGATTGAATTTCATTTGGTTTAGTTAGCTCTTTGAAGTTAGGTAGGTTAAAACTGGTCCCACCTTTTGTTTAGCTTCTTATGCATGGTGGGATATATTTCAACTCGCCTCGAGAAGTTGAAGTTATTCATAGTCAAACACTTTAATATTTTAATAATTGAAATGAACATTTTTTCAATTTTTTCTATTTATAAAAATTCTGGGCAACTTGGCTTTTTATTTCTTTTTTTTATAATCGTTCGCCTGAAAGAGTTAAGCAATATACTAAAATTTACTTATACGACTAGTTAACCCTTTAAGTTTGAAAATTTGCAAAATTATTATTTAATGATTGATAATCACCTTTCGAGTGCGAAGGGTTAAGTCGTTTCTACAGTTTTATTAGATCTGTCACTCCAATTGTCGCGTCATAAATAATTCAACGTTTCTACCAATTTCAAAGCCTCGCTATATTCCTTCCAGCAACTATAGTGACGCAGTTGTACCTATCTCGCCCGAGTACAGCACAACCATCGTCGCACCGTCGTATATCTCGAACAAACGACCGATGAAGAATGTCGACAACTTCGTATGACGAGCAATGAGATCGGTTTCCCAGACGAGAAGTACGCGGAACCGTTCGAAAATAACGCTTTTTATTGTTGAACCGTGGATTTGCGTACTTCAACGTCCCGTCGACTTTGGACTATCACAGGGACGATACAATTTTTCTCCCTGGGTAACGAAACGAGGATACGTTCACGCGAATGAAACGACGTTTCCCTAAACTGGGGATCGAATAGTGGATTGTTCGTTAACTCTTTGGGGCACGGTAAAATTAAAAATGTCTCACCTTTTTTATGCACGACAATGCATGGTGGGACATTCTTAGACCCACCTCTAAAAATTGCTACAGCTGTACGTGCATAGATTCACATTTCTGTCTTACTTACGTAAATTAGTAGGTAATACCGTAAAAGAATGTTACAAATATGTTTGTTTGTATGTTGGCAAATTTCAAGATGTCAATACAGGTTAGTAAAGGTTTGTTTAATGTAAAACGCAACAAAATTTATTTATTCTCTGAGATCTTGTGCCTCAAAGAGTTAAGTAACAGCGACAATGGGAACGAGAACGAGCATCTTCGCAATGAACGCGGTCACCTACAACGCCGGCGTATTCTCCTCCGGGAGCTACGAAACCGATGGTTATTTACATAGACAATTATCCGAAACGAGGAGATTCGAAGTATTCCGCTTCTCGTTACCCCTGCGAGAACTCGCACTCCTTATGGAACTAACGAAACTACTCGAATCGCTTCGCAGGGTCGGTGGTTCTCAGCCGTCCCGTGGCCGCGGCGCACGTTTGATTATAAAACTCGTTTGGCGGAACATTTAAAGCGGCAACGCGTTACATAAGACGGCACAACCTTCCAGTATTCGCGGAACACCGATGTGCCACGGCGATGCCGGCTGAAAACCATCGGCGTGATCTCTCGTTCGCAACGGAACTCGACACGAGAAGAATGTTCTTCTTTGTTTGCCCGACTCACGTGTCACGAGACAGGATGAAGTATTTATTTTTTACGTAAAGATGTCGCGCGCGCCACAAAATCATCGTCACCCATAAAAGCCTAAGGATCTCTTCGTACTCACTTGTAAGTATACTTACACAACATATTATTATATTTGTATTTATATTTATATTTATATATATATATATATTCATTTATTTATATTTATTTGTATATATATTATATATATATATAATATCCTCTTTGCTCTCTCTGTATACGTCTACGTTTAGTATGAAAATAATTTCAAGCGCGCCTCGTCTCGTCGCACTCGTCCATCATCCAGCCGAGGACGGCGCGCCGGAAACTGGCGGCCGCCCCCGGTCCGGTCACCGTCCAATAAACACTAGAACTGGAAGCCCCGTTCCCGCGACGTGAGAATCACCTTCTGATGGCTGGAAGTAACAGTGACAACAGACTCACCAAAAGTTGAAGAACGAGCTCGGCCCGATGGGACACGCCCGGACTTAGCGCGTCGGCCGGAAGCTCGCCTGGCGGCCTCATCGAAGGCGGACCGTAATCTCTGTCGTAATCTGCAAGCAAACAAGTCTACTTGCCCACGAATATTTTAGGAAATATTTCGGTGTTTTATGTGCTTTCACGATTAAAACTTTTTGTCCTATACATTGCGTTATGTTATGATATGCAAATTGAAGGATTTTTGAGCTTTTAAAGTTGCACACAGGAATTTTTAATTTTTAATTCTTAAGCTATGAATCTTGAATCTTTGAGTTTTGAATTTTTAAACTTGTACACTTAGATACTGAGTTTTTACATTTTTAATTTGAATACTTGAACTTTGAATTTGGATCTTTAAACTTGTACACTTAAATATTGAGTTCTGACCTCTCTAATTGGGATACTTAAACTTTGAATTTTGAATCTATAAATTTGTATACTTATATACTGAATTTTGACCTTTTTAATTTGAATACTTGAATTTTGAATTCCGAATTTTTAACTTCGACCTTTGAGTTTAGAGTATCGAGCTTTTACATTTACGTATTCGAATTTTAAATCTTTCATTTTTTGAATTTTAATTGATATAACTTAGCTTTTAAATGTTATTTAATCTCCTATTCGGATTTACGTATTGAAAAAGCATCAAGATATGTACCATTCTCAAGAAGGTTGTTCAAAGCTATTGCTTCATTTGAAGCCACAATAATTCCAAGCAATTCAAAAACCTCTTATACAAAATGTATTATGTCCTCAACGATGTTCGAGACACTGATTCTCAAACGATTCCTTCATCGCAATAATTCGTTCGTCTCAAGCGGAACAATTTCGTTCAATCGCGTAATCGTCGCCTGTTTGTGTTTCCCTGCGCCTTGTGTCAAATTGTTCTGGGCAGAATTAACACTGAACCCGCTCAGGTGACGTGAACAAGGATACGAGGACCAGGCGAGCACGTGGAAATGAGAATGCAACAAAGCTTTCTACCCGTGGAAACATGCCGCTCGAATAATAGAGCGTTCAGGTAATAATGCAGCTGCCGTATAATCGAACGTTTGGACGGCGATCGCGCAAACAATGTTGATAGCGTTTCGAAAGGATCTCGGCCGGACAATTGCGACGGTGATTCGAGTTTCATGCGGAATGAATGGCGCGAAACCAATTCGTACCGTCGTGAGTACGAATTTCAAGAGCTTCGGGAGCAGAACGAGCTCGAAGAGTGTTCTCCCGCCTGCGAAAATGGTAAACAGGCGGGAGAAAAGGGTGCAGGCAGAAGGGCAATGCAGGAGAGGCTACTTTTCATTCGTTTCGTCGGTGGACCGGTAATGAAAGAATTGAAAATTCTGCTGGCACGTGTCGCGCCGTCGTTTTGGATACAGGGCGAAACGAGACGTTGAAAACGTTGAATCGATATCGTTGCATGTTCAGTGCTTAGAATAGCGGCAATATTGTAAACCAAGGGTCTCAACGAGGTTCGATCGCCAAATGTTTCACTGCCTTTAACACCCTTGGTCATTTACTGTTAACGAAGTATTTTCCAGAGTACTTTTTATTTTTTCGAGGACGCACGGCGAATCGAGACGTTGAAAACGTTGAATCGATATCGTTACATGTTCAGTACTTAGAATAGCAATATTGTAAACCAAGGGTCTCAACGAGGTTCGATCGCCAAATGTTTCGTTGCCTTACCCTTGGTCATTTACTGTTAACGAAGTATTTTCCAGGTCGAATTGAAACATTGAAAATGCTGAATCGATATCGTTGCATGTTCAGTACTTAGAATGGCGGCAATATTGTAAACCAAGGGTCTCAACGAGGTTCGATCGCCAAATGTTTCGTTGCCTTTAACACCCTTGGTCATTTACTGTTAACGAAGTATTTTCCAGAGTACTTTTTATTTTTTTGAGGACGCACGGCGAATCGAGACATTGAAAACGCTGAATCGATATCGTTGCATATTCGGTACGTAGGTAGCAAGACTTGGAATAGCGGCAATATTGTAAACCAAGGGTCTCAACGAGGTTCGATAGCCAAATGTTTCGTTGCCTTTAACATCCTTGGTCATTTACGGTTAACGAAGAATTTTCCCGAGTATTTTATATTTTTTTCGAGGACACACACACTCAAATACGAATTTCTTATCTCCACTACTGAAAGCAATCGAATAACATTTACCCGCAAGCATTTAAACGCAACGATTCACTTAGCCCAAATTAAAGTGTCAAAATTAAAGCACAAAAGTAAAGTGTTGTTAATCATTTGATCCATTCAACTTTAGGATACAAATTGCGTTGGGCACCATTACATCCACACAATTAGTATCCAACATTGCAATTCGATGAAGGCTGAAAAAGCCTCCGAAATAGTGTTTGCATTCGTTTTATCACGCGATGTACACTTCTTTTTCGTGTTTCATTGCTCGTTACTTTTCTAGCTTTTATTTTCACGTAAGCTTCTGCGTTTTGGTACACCGTGTGTCCTGTACTTTTTGTGTGAATTTCAGTACGTTTCGGGTTTTTCACAAAAATCTATCCTTTCACCGTTACCGACAAATAAGTTTCAAATTTCACAACAAAAAAAAACAATTTTTACGGATTCTTCTAGCTTTACAACGTGAATCGCGTTCAGCGAATACAGGCTGAATGGAAGGGCTTTTAGATTCGAAGGGAACAAAAATTTAGCGGATCTCGCTAACGAAACGAAGCCATGCTGCTTTGTGCCCTCTCCTCTGTTTGCATCTGCCGCGGAATGTTAAGTTTCCGGGAATATATGGCGCGTCGTTTAAGGATCCAAGCGGATAACGAGGGAGGAAGTAAGAGACTGTTTTCTTTCTGTGCGCGCTCCGTTTTCGTGCGGTTTCTATTAGGATCGGTAAACAGACGGGTAGAAAATCTGTTTCAGTCCTGAAACAGAAGGACGCAGCGAGCCGGTGTTCGCGGATTCTTTGTTGTGAAAGTAAATTACCGTTTTGCAGCTGAATAAACCTTTTAGAACGTGCCCCGCTACTTTTCACCGCACCGGAGCAACTCGATTTCCGATTCGAAATACTGTTCCTGAATTCGATGAACCAAACGAGACGGTGCAGGCTTCAGTGATTTAAAGCAATCCAAAGAGCTTTTGATAGAGAACAAAAGCATCAATCGTTGTTATATAAACGTTCGCATAATGCAACTATTCGAATTTCGGAAATATTTTCCCCAACCCTGCGTCAATTGTTATTATTGAATAAAATTTTAGCTAAATTACAAATCTTTTGTTCTCGAAATTAATAATGTTGAAGTGAATCATTGGGAAACGAAAATTTTTGCATTAATCTTCAAATAGGATAAAGAAACAAAATAACAGAGAAACACAGAAATTGTTATTTGTTTGTTTGTTTATTTGTTTGTTAACATTGAACACCGAAAATCGAGGTTATTAAAGAAATTCAGATGTTTATCGCTTAGATACAAAAAACCTAACGGATATCTGTAAAATTAGCTGTAACTGTCAATTTTAAATTAAACGTTCGAGTGAAACCTCGAAGTGTATGACCAATGATGCTTCGGGCTGCAAAACGGGCGATCTTTCAACGACGACTAAAACGTACAATGCGTGAGCATGAGAATGGTTGGACAGAGAAGATAAATACAAAGAATTACCGTGGATAATACGAAAGTGGGATGAGACCTTGACATTCTTCCGTGTCTCGAAATTAAATTCGACCAAATTCTCCGGATCTCTAGGATATTTGGTCTGTGCAAATCCGTTTTTAATGAGATAGAAGACTCGCCAGAGGACGACTAAATAAATTTGTACTCCGATGGATATCATCCGGAGGCTGTTAAATCAGACTGACTCAGCGACGGCTCTTTAGAAACGATCGAACGAATTATTCTCCATTATACATGGCATATTTTTAAATTTTTGGAACAAGTCATAGAAAAATGGGAATCAAAATGTGAACACGATTATAAACTTGGAACTATAAATAACTTTTTTTATATATAATAACTATAATAACTAATTTTCAGGAAACAATTAGCAAAATAATTTTTCGAGTAATTATAACAATTAATTTAATTATTCTAGACAATTTAACATATACCTACGTCTCGTTGATTAAAATATTATAACTTGCAAGATTGATAACGTTGCCAAATTTACTCTGAAACCAGAAAGCAGCAAACTTCCCTCGAACACTTGTGATATCAATTGGAACTGAATTTCGAGTATAAAATGTGCATTTATCTCTCGTTATTTCATCAATCATTTGATGAATTTCACTGCATACTACTTGTTCCATCAGTACATGCATACATTTTCATGCAAGCAAATTAACTAGAGAAGCGTGCATTTCATAATTACCGTATGCAAAACTGCAAGTAGTACAAGACGAAATTAGTCAGACAAACAGTGAAATGCATGCATACGAAACAAATTTCCAAGCACGATTTTTATGAAACTGAAACGTCGTATAAAGAAGTATTATTCCACAAATTTGACATATCTTCGCGCGTAAAATTGCATCCTCAGCTTGTCCCATCTACTTTAAAACGTTCCAAGTAATTAAAGAAAATACACAAAAATGTAGCGTGAAGGGTAAAAAAGAATAACTATTTTCTTTCGCTTTCATCGTTGTGGGTTAACAAATTCGCTAAAAGGCAGCGGTAATAATAATAGTTCCAACGAAGGTGCGCCATTTCTCTCGAATAGAATCCAACGTCGGAATTACAGAATTTCGCGGAGCTTGATGGATCGCGATACGGCGAGCCGGGAAAACAATTTATTAAATTATTCCCCGGGGCATCGTAGAGGGCGGGACGCGGCGCAATAAATGCATGCTTTATCGCCGGGTTCGATTCTTTCCCCGGCTCGACCTCCTCGCCCGTTCAATTTCACCTCCCGATTCGACGGGCCGGTTGTTCTAAGTTTTACGTACCGGTACCGCGTTGGATCAACACCGCCACCTGTGGCGCTAATACAAATCCGGTAATGTTGCCGGCTATGAATACATGAATATCAACCGGGAAGAAGTCGATACATATGTACGTTTACCCCTGTTAACCCGCGGTAGCTTCGACCTGCGCATCGATACACAGGTATCGCGAGAACGGGAGCCGAGCTGTCTGACATGTAACCAGCCGCCTATGTACAGTTATGCCATGCATCTCTATCACGTTCTTTAAATTAATCCTTTGCACTCGAGAGGCGACTGTTGGATTTGGAAAAACGTTATTATAGTTCGTACCTCCTCGTTTAACCTGTTAACCGGGGAATAAATTCAGACTAAAATGAAACCAAATTGTGCAAACTTGAACTGTTATCACAATGTATGAGCGGACGAGTGCGTGCAGCGGCTGTTTTGATAGATAAGACCTACATAAAATATAATGCATTCAACGTATTACGGTTAATTTCCATGTCGAAAAATGTCATCATGTTCATTGAAGTTGTCTTTCGGGTATGACGAAATATTTCGTCATACCCAGTTAACAGGTTAAAGATGTGACGGTCGGGGCAGGTAATTTTCGGACCGACCGCCGACCCTGTGAGTGTAAGGACGGCCAGGAAACAGTAAAAAGGAGTCATTCAGAGGAATTCACAGAGAGCAGACCTCGAGTTATTTTTATTTTATCCCAAATATCCTTGCTGCCCGTTCCTAACACTCGTACCGTTTAGGATATCTCTGCGATTTTGTTATTTCAATTCAACAGTGATTGTTCGTCATCTAATGATTACTAATTTCAAAAATTTTCAAATTCAAAATATTTATTAAGATTCGCTTATATTAAACTTCATTTAATTTAGTTAAGTGATACACTAACATTTATACATATATGACTATTCAACCTTTGAGTGTAACTAATAAACAAACTATTATAAATAAAGTCTGAAAATTTGCAAAATTATCGTTTGATGATTAATAACAAATCAGCTCTCGTGCGCAAAGGGTTAAACCTTCGTGAAATTTGTTTGAATCCATCACACGCCAGCCTCCATCCCTACAATACCAATTTTATAGCGTTTTTTCTGCGGAACAATGATCACGTGACACAGTAGGAAATGTTATGTCAAACAAGATTTGCTCGAACCGTGGTTCCAGAGATTACGGATCGATCGAAACTTTCTACGAACCGATACGTCTAACGAAAATACTTTATCGGCCTTATTAGAGGGGCGAAGCGAAAGATACGTAAGGTGGACGAAGGCGCGAGAGGGACGTCCAAGTTTTCTTATTTCACAACCGATCGAGGAACAGTCGTCGCGAATTCACGACAGCTCCCCCCCCCCTCCCCTACCTCCCAAGGCAGTTCTTCGTCTGCTTTGGCCAAGCCGCCAGAAAGGGACGTCGAAATCGCACGTCCGCTCGGGAAAAAGTTATTCCCACCTACGAGTAAAATCCACGGTACGTGACTTTCCGCATGAACGGCGACAGACGAACCGTTTTCCAACACCTTAACAACGTCTTTACCGGTTTCCAACCGCACAATTTCCCACGCCCCTCTTGCCACACGTCCTGATTACGCCAATTCTGGCTGCGACGCCATCACCGATTAACGTAAACGTGGATCGTACTTGAGCGACGATTATCGCACGAACAATTTCGTCGATTTAACGTAGAATTTTGTTGCAAATGCATTTTGTTGGCGCTTTGTTAAAGTTTTATTTGTTTGAAATCTTAGTGTAAGTTATCTGAGAAGTACGCCCTCAACGATTACTGAATTGTGCGTTGAGTGAAGTCGCGTGTAGAATTACAAGGACAGTGTAGAATAATATTACAATTCCATTTTGCGGCGAAGTTAAATTGTTATCATCGTTAAATGGCGAATTTTTATGAAAATTCCAATTTTTATGCACACACCTGAAGGAATTGAATTTAAATAGGTACAGTAGAGGACAAAAGTTTAAGACCAAAGGGTCAAAGAAAATAAGTTCATTAATTGATAAGAAATAACGGAATAAATAAAATTTGTATTTTATGCTAATCAATAAATAGTGTTATACCATAATGATAATAACAATCAATAGATAAACAGTATATGCGAATCATAAAATTATGTTTTAATTTTTTTTTAATTTTAAAACAACGTTTTTATTTTCTATAAATCGACAAGAATCTACAGTCGAACTGTCAACATAGAACACAATTATTAATTAGTTTACCGTCAATAATGGTACTCACTGGATTAAATACGCAACATCAGAAATTAATTGTCTCGTTCTCATTCAAAATTCTGCCTTCTGGAACTATTTCCTAAAATACCCGATCGATACACCGCCGTTCGAACTTTCCTTCGTCGCGTTGGGCATTAGGTTAAGCTTCATCGAAATCGAGAAGAGGATCGGTCGCCGCGTCGATCTTGGGATACGGCTCGTAAAAGTTTGCACGGTATAAGAATCAATTCATCTACAGCCCTCGGGCTCGGTGCTCGTGCGGGTGTCGAGCAATTTAACAAACGAAGGAGAGAGAGAGAGAAAGAGAGAGAGAAGGAACCAAACGGAGGCTGGCAAGCGAAGAAATGGCAAGAATCTTCGTGGCGCGTTTCGCCAGAGGTGCCCGATAGACGGCCGCGGGTCAACGAAACTCGTTTTTCATTAATTGAAGGTAAACTTCGAGGAAAGAGGGCCGGCCTCGACGCTCCCGGGAATCTTTCAGCAAAGTCATTGAAACTGAGTTTGGAGAAGTTTGACGTCCGTGCCAGTTGCTGCCAATTTATTGGCATGCGAAACGAAAAGTGCCCTCGGCGTGACGTTTTATCTGCCGCCTCGGTTTTCGTGTACTCAACGTGGCTGGCCCGTGTTTTAATTCGTTTCCAGACAGGTTTAAACCTCCGATGGAATAACGATCGCAAAGCTAACCCGGCAATGCTGAAAGTAGGTTTTCAAGCGAGCAGCGATCTCCTCCTTTTGTTTCGTACAAATTTGAACGGACGTTCGGGAATCCAATTGTAACGGTTGAAATTTGCAAAGCACCTTAAAATGTATGAAATTAAAGTTTGAAAAGGTACGAGCACCTGTTTCATTCGAAGGGAAATTTAAATAATTCCTCTCGGGGAAAGATTTCGTGCGATAAAGTTCGTATCGAAGCTTTCTGTTGATTTTCCTGTTAATGTTTGATAATTGCCAACTGTTCGTGAACGTTATCGGTGAGTTCGCGACTAGAAGCGTTTCGAAACAGGCGAAGGGAGCCCCTTTTTCGTCGGTTACACTTTGGTTGATACGTAATTTTGCATTAACGCGTCATTTCCTCCCGGAATATTTAGATTTTTAATCGATATTCCAAATTTAACGGTAGTTAAACCCGCTGGATTGGTGTTCTCATGCGTATTCATAAGATATTACGGCGTTCAATATTCATAAGCTACGCGATACTTTAAACGGCGCCGACTCGAATCAGCCCCGGTAACCGTAAGAAAATAAAGCCGTGGAGAAAATTCGTCTTCCGACTTAACTACCGAGCCGCCGTTTCAAATGGAATTTCCTTCTACACCCTGTGCGCCGCGGTGAACGGATGAAATTCATTAAAATTAATCTTTTTCCGTTCCCCTCTCAAGCGACAACACATCGAATAAGAACCGAGGCACGAAAGTTATTACCGGACGCTTGGACGAATAAATATGTATAACTGAATTAATTAACACTAGATTTACGAACATTTTTCGTATATCTATTTCCAGTATAGATGTACTATGGACTAAGGTAGACATCGAACAGAATTTGAAATTAAAGAACTGAGAAGGAAACAGATTTTTGGGTATATTAGTAACAACAGTAATTGCTTTTCGCAAATTTTGCTCGTGAAGTTCGAATCCTGTCAAATTGAAGGATCTCCTAAATCTAGTGTTAAAGAATCGCAAAACGAAGCTTAGATTATGATATTCGTACAAGAATAATTAAACGAGGATCGAAGCATTCTGTCAATTTTTATCTGTCGTTAAAATAAATACCTTTAACATGAAACTTTTGCAACCGAACCCAAAGCACTTGCAATGTTAACAACTATTGTCGATACCCTTGGACCCGGAGTTTCTCTCGAATTATCGCGTCTGAAAAGGACTTTCGGTTCAATTTAAGCTCGCGAACATTTAACTTCCCCGGCACGGGGAAACGTCGACGTTTGACGGATGCAAACTAATTAGCAAGTCTGACGGGAATCAATTTTGCAGCAGCAATCGGATTACAGATTCTCCGGAGCCCAGGGTGGGACTTACGCGAATTGTTAACATTTCTGCCCGTGCAATTCAACTTGGTTGCGTTCTTGATGGATCGTCGGTTTAAAATCGAGTCGGGAAACGAACGGACATCCGCCGCGTGTAACGTTGAACGAAAAGTTTCGTACCGAAGAATCAAGCAAAATTAAATTGCATCAAACTTTACGATTAACCAGATGCATGCTCTGTGCCAATCAACAAGCAGAACATTCCCGTGCTAAAACCAGAATCCGCAGCAACGGCGAACCAACAATATGTATGCAAATATTCCTGGCCGACCAAAGGAGAAGGGAAACAAAAGAAAAAAGGTCGCAGAAGCAAGCAGAGCGCACAGCATCGACGCGGGAGCGTAGCCATCAGCGGGATCGCTGTCGTCGAAACTGTAATTCTGAAATTCATTCCGTCCAGTTAAAGGGGACCGGAGTAACGCGAAGTAATTCGTTCACGGATAAAGGGGATCACCGAGCATCGGCAAATTTAGTGGATCCAACGGAGGACCCTCTCTCCGCCACGGATGTGCGCCGTTGACGAGGTTTTAATTACGCTAATTACTCGAACGGACCCGGGTATAACAGGCAAGCCGGCAATGGTGTATCGTCGTGGGAAATGCCTGAGGTAGACGGGCGCGCGCTAGAGGGCCGCGTTAAAATAGATATTTACTGACCTGGATCTCGCCATTCCTCGAGCTCGTAGTCGATAGGTCGTTGCCGTGATTTCTTGTTACCGTTTCTACCTAAAATGCATCACACAAAGGCGGTTTTACATGGCTTGCTTTCACGAGAGGCGGCACGTTACGGCGGAGGGGGGACACGGGAGCTGGGAACGCGCGCTTCGCTTCATTATGGAGGAAAATAAAATAGGGAGGAGCGCGTTAATAGGGCCGGAATAACTGCGATGGGAGATTACGCGCGCCGCTTTGTTTGCGAGCTAATGCCGGGTATTCCGCCTAATTCCGCGATTGTTGATGAAAATTCCGACTCGAACGGTTGGCCCAGGCCATTGTGCCGGGCGACGAGCCCGGTTTTTCGCCGCGATCGGGGAATTCGGATCGTCGTGACGGAAACAGACCGAACACCCGGCCGGCTCCGACGTTTAGTTACCGTTTTTCTTCATCGATGAAGTCACGTGATAGGGCGAAGGAGTGGTGGACGTCGTCGACGGCGCTGGGATTTCTGCGGGGAAACAGATCAATCGTGTTTGAATTAGCAGAGATGTTGAATAACGCTGTACTGCGGTTGAGTAACATTGATAAACGCGAATCGATGCGACCGCGATGTAACTATTTATCATTGAAAGAATACTTCAGCTTCCTTCGATTTGTTAACGCTAAACCTACCGACGAGTTAGGGTGCACTTATGTTTTGTGACGAAGAGATCAAATTGGAAATTATGTTGCCTAATTCAAGGGGAACAAACTGTAACGATTATAGTAAAGATCACAGTGAATTTTCAAAGGTGTAGGTATCGCAATAAATTTAATTCATTAACGCTAAACTTACCAATGGGTTAGGGTATACTTATTTGTGACGAAGAGATCAAATTGAAAATTACATTTGAATGATACCTAATACAATGGAAGTAAACTGTAATGCTTTTAGTAAAAATCTCAGTAAATTTTCAAAGGTGTAGGTTTCGCAATAAATTGACAAAATTTCCATGAACAATTACGAATTGGTCATTTTAACAGATCTTGGTAGTTGCAATGTTAAGATATAAATTGCATACGGGTATGATTACTTATCGATGCAAAGATACCTTTACGAGCACACAGGAATAGGTTAATAAACGTTTGTACAAGCTCACAATGACGATAACTTGAATACTAAACGCGAAATGTATCGGCGAACTCGAAAAATTCGAGATCCAGCTTCGTGTTCGTTTCACAGCGCTCGACCGTAGGATATATCGCGTTAAACTTTTAATTTCAGCCAATTTATTCGTCCAAGGAAGTGGAAAAGTATACTCCTCCCGGGATAAATATATCCTTCGTAAATTTAATCGCCAATTACGAACAACGTTGAAACGCTAAGGACGCTTGACCTCGTCAAACGATCGATAGCTATCGACTGCTAACGACAAGAGCTTTCGCGTAAAGTTCATTGGAAATCGATCGATTACTTTGTTATTAGAAGATGGGATATAGACGAATCTATCCTCGCCGTCGGATATTTTAATCCTTCCCGATTCTCTTCAAGCGGGACACAACTCGCGACACTCAAAATCCATTAAAGGTTTTGCTTCTCGTACGAAGCGAACGTGTGCTGGATTTATTCGAAACAAAACGTGAATTTCGTTTCATATGATCGAGCAAACACGACTTTTTTTTTTTTAATTTCAATATAAGACGTTTCTTAAAACATTTACAATTGCTGTATCAAACCTTTCAAAAATGCCGCAATAGA
This sequence comes from Tetrapedia diversipes, assembly GCA_033822845.1. Lineage (NCBI taxonomy): Eukaryota > Metazoa > Arthropoda > Insecta > Hymenoptera > Apidae > Tetrapedia > Tetrapedia diversipes. Next base: position 562,855 of record JAOPTO010001065.1, on the reverse strand, counting down.
TAATTACGTTACGGTAAATCAGAAAAACAAAGTGGACTAAACGAGCAACGTTTAAAATGAAATTTGTGGAACGTACTCACCGTCCAATTTAATGTCACCATCCGTTCCGCCCAGAGAATTCTGCGCCACGCATTTGTACGAGCCAAAATCCTTGGGTCCGACATTCCTGATTTTCAACATCATGTACTTGTTGTAGCTGCTGTCGACGGACACCGCCTCATACTTATCGCCTGCAATAGAATGGTAATTGCCTAGGCAAATAAAACCATATCTTTCTTGGTGCGATGAAATTTGCATGTGACAGGACAACCACAATCATTCAACCGATCTTCGTGTAAGGTGTTCTTACGTAAGAAATCGAAAAAGGAAAGAATTTGAAAGCTTGCGTTTCAGTAACAGTGGATTGATATTAACACTAGATTTGCAGACGATTATATCTATTTCCAATATTCGCATATTAAGGAATAGGTATGCCCCAAGAAGAATTAGAAATTTCAGAATTTTGAGGGAAATAGATTTGGCTATACTTGTATCGCTCCATCAATAGAAATCAGCAAAAATTGGAAGGAATAATAGTAATTATTTTTGCAAATTTTACGATTCGCAACGTATATCAAAGTTTACGTACAATACATCTATTTTAATTTGCGTTCACGTTAACAGAGATCTCAGAAGCATTTAGTAAACGATGTTTTATGCTCCGTTAACGAAGTGAATTAAAATCGCGTTTCCTTTGGGCAGCCAACCGACAAGATTGGGGCAAATATAATTGTATCAAAGTTAAAATTACCGGAGACGATCATGTCGCCGCGCTCGGTCGTCCAATAATTAATCGAGGTTGGATAAGCTTCCGAGTGGCACTCCAACGTGACATTCTGTCCAATATACGCCGCTTCCAACTGGTTTGGTATCGTAAGCATAGGGGGAACTGCAATAAGAAGAGAGAAATCAACTCGTTCCCGTTGAGCTATTACTTGGATCTTAATTATTGGAATATTGCACCCTATCATTCGCACGTTGGCTATTCGACGTCGAGGCTACGACGTTTTTATTATTAATACTACTATTGTACCGTATGTTTTCCCTTAACGTACAAGATATTATACATTTTTACAGCGTACGAAGAGAATTATAGTGTTGCTTAAATTCCTTCTGGATTGGAATTGTAAAAATGTGTGCTCAATTTGTGAATACTCAATTGTTATTATAGAATTGTAATTATATTTACGAGTAAGTGAAAAGGTTTGTACAAATGAATTTTGTTGTAGACGGAGGGTTATTTTCAATCGCATAAAGTGGAAATCTGAAAAATCGTAAAGGATAAAAAGGATTTTGTAATCATGCTTTGAAATCATTCGATGCGTTTCATTGATCGCAGTGAATACGTATTGACACGCGTTTCGGTCATTTCAGTAACGAAGGAATTATTCAACGAAACGGAGAGAGCAGATGTTTGAAATAGCTTGAGTCAATTTTTGAAATTAAGCAGCTGAGCTTTGAGCCCCGATGGTCAAACTTTCAAAGCTTTGTACTCTCGAAATTTGGAACTATTCGAATTGTGTAATCTAGCGTATCAGAACCCCGGTTGCTTGCAGCTCTGTAAATCGTGGGAAATGTATGATTCACTTATTGTGAATTTCGATAAAACCTCTTCGAACGTTTGCGCGAGCATTGAATCGAATATATTCAGGCTAATAAAAAATTCTGTCGAATCGATGGAATAAAATGAAATAAAATCTTCAAGAGTGCCGACGCCAGTTCGTTTATTTTCTCATTCTTTCGTTTTGTGCAATACATAATGACATAAAGGAGATGAATTCTATGGCTTTAACCCTTTGGCTATGCGAGACTTTGAGACGCATCGATCATACCATACAGTAGGAATTCAGTTACCACGTAAGTCGAGAATTTTTGATGAAATTTTGGGTAGAGATGCATTTTTGTAAAAACATATTTCAATAATCGAAAAATTGAATTTAACTACATTGAAATAATATTATTTATTTTTCTGTGTTCTGAACCGAATTGCTACTATACATATCAGGACGTCGATAGGAGTCTTCCGTGTCAGAAAGGAAAACTGCGTCGATCGCCTTTAGGCGCCCTCAGTCTCAAGCGACCGCAATAAGATAAACGCCTATAAGCGCCCTCAGTGTCGCAAACGCAAAATATATAAGCGCCTATAGGCGCCCAGAGTGGCCTAGGGATTAAATGGCCACGTGAAAAATGTTTTGCAGGCGCTATTATGAAGTATCGAGTGACTCGTTCAACGTCACTCCAACCTTTCCTTCTCTCGTCATCACAATTTCGAAACCTTCGACGAGGCCTTTCTCTTCGATACTCAATCACCCCTAATTCCTGTTTCGTTTCACGGGTTAACAATGACCGACACCCTTATCAACGCGTTAATCACACCCATAAATTTCCCGAAAAATTCTCTCGCCTCGATAAAAGGGTAACCAGGTCCCCGACTAAAGAGCAGACGCTTATTTCCAACGCCGTTCGTCCATGGTGAAATTTTTCCGACTCTCCAACCCTTTATTCGCTAAAAACGAACGCCTCGAAAGCTTTTGTACAGCGTCTTTTAATCCACCCCGTTTCTCTCGTGGACTCCATAATGTTTCCATACGCTCGAAACTTGAACAGCCACGATTCGCGAAACGAAAGACTTCACGCGGCGGTTGAAAACATCCCTCTGAAAGTTTTTTCGGTTATTATACGGTGCAACAGCTTGGTTGCTCGGCGATCGATACAAACTAGGGTTACTTAGAAATTCATTCGCGTGTTTTTTGTCAAAACATTTTCTGAGGAACACGATCATGTTTCCTGTTTTAGAGACACGAAATAGGAAAATTTGAAGTGTTATTGAGTTGAGCGATAGAATATTTGGATTCGAATATTTCTAAAGCGCGAACGATGAGTATTTGAGATTTACGTCGCGACTGAGGAATTTTGGATGAATGCGACCTAATGCATCGAGTGAGAAAGAAATTAGAATATAGAATTAGAAAGGAAGAAAAATGCGGAAATGGGAAAAATGCGAGCACGAAGCAGAGAAAGTGTGATTGTGAGAGAATACTATTGACGTTGTTACTATTAAATCATTTTAAATATATAATATATTATCAAACTTTACTTTGTTTCGCTTACACGAAATAAGAACAAATTTCCTACATGAATTCCGCTGCTTTCGCTACATTTAAATTTTCGGTAAACGAACGAAAATTCGGGATCCAGTTGCACGTCTATGCTTTCAGAATAGAGAGCTTAGGATTAAAATCGGGAGGCTGCGGTCGCATAAAACACGGGACAATTATGGGCTCCAGGATACGGAAAATAATATGATAAATTTTTCGGATTTTCGGAAACGCGCGAGCAAACATGTGAGTCACCGTATATACCGTGGCCGCAATATCACGTCATAGTTCCGTCTTTTACGGGCCAACGTAAATCACGATTTACTGCCACCGTATACGATATCACCGGGGGTGGTTTGGTGTCCCTCGTCCACTCTATATTCTTCCCCTGACATTTTTGTTGAGTTATCGAGCTGATATCTGCCGGCCATTAGCTGATCAGCCTGATCGCGACTCCGCCGGAGATTCCCGAAGCGTTGTCGGCTTGATTCACCGGATAAATTCACTAACGCGATCTTGTTCGATAGCGCGGCAGGGTTAACTGGATGAACGAGTTACGAGGGTTCAAAGCGACAGTCTGGCAGCGTGGAAAGATTTTTTGTTGTTCAAAGTGCGCGAACGATTCAACGATAAGAGTATTCGTGTTTTCATCGCAGCTGGAAGTGATTCAGGGACGGATCGTTGAAATCGTATCGCCGCAATTATTAGGATCGCTGTTCATTATGCTCATTCGTTCGCTTTGAATTTTGTGCGACGATTGAACGTGTTGATGGAATAAAATGAAGTTGGAATAAAATTTCAGCCGAAATCACGCAGAATCCCAATCTGTAATGTTTCTGCTCTAATGCGTTGTATACAAATGTCACCTGTTTTCTATGGTAGAATAAGTACTCACATTTGTCTCGCAATGAATAAATAAATACGTCGTTCAAAATACATTGTATTTTTTAATCAAAGTGAATATTGATTGTATTAAATCGTACACATGGAAATAAAATTTACTTTGATCGATAAACCGCCCACAGCATATAAATTAGCTGGAAAAATAAAAAAGAAATGACGAATATTATAGGAAATGGTGTAGAATGATAATTAAAGCTAACGAAAATAAAATTTGCATGTAAAATAAAGGGAAAGAATAAATGAAAAATTGTATCTCTGAGAAGCTGTATCCTAAAATTTGCAATGGAAAATAAAGGGAATGAATAAATGAAAAATTGTATCCCTGAGAAGTTGTATCCTGAAATTTGCATGGAAAATAAAGGGAAAGAATAAATGAAAAATTATACTCGTGAGAAGCCTGTTATAAACACCCTCCTGAATGCTCTCGACCCTTCTGAAAACTTCCACTTCGAAGACGATAACACGAATCCGGTCGGCCGATTATTAACGATTGCACCTAACCCTGCGGTGAAGCGGTGACTAATGTGTCGGAAAGGACAGGGCGGAAACGCGTTTCGCAACCCAAAACTGGATGAACGTGACGCTTCAGAGGGGATGAACGGACCTAGGTACATCGAGCATATCTGGGTCAAGTAGCCCCTCGTAAATCGCTGGCTAAATGAGACGTTGAAAACCGACCTAATGCATCGCGCAGGGTACGAACAACCACTCTTCATTGAGATATTGTTCCTGGAATGCACCCCGTCCCTACCCTCTCCAAGTTTATCCTCCCTTTCTCCTTCACGCCCCGTAACGCCGTCTTTCTACGAATTACTGTGCATCGTCTTCGTTTCGATTCGTTGTTGCTGAGTTTACAGGGAGACACGTGTATCGTCACAATCACCTGTGTGACTGTTGTTGTGTTATTAACACTTAGCTACACCGAACGGGGAGATTTCCATTTTTTCCTCGACAAAGCGCTGCCATTGATTCTATCTACTTTTGTAATTAGTTGAACCAGTGTTGAATTGATTAAAAATTGTACTTTGGAAAAGCAGAACATGCATTTACTAAACCGTGAGTAGCACCAATTCAAGGCTAATTAATAACAAAAGTAAATAGAATTAATGGCATTGCTTTGTTAAGGAAAAAGTGGGGAATTTCCCCATTCGGTTGGCTAAGTGTTTAGTTTAAACAGTTTGAATTCGTTTCTGTTTACTATTAGCTTTCATCGTTTCTTTATTAATCTAGAAATTATCGATGGAGAGAGTTTTTGAGTTTCAGCTACAAGTGCAATTAATTGCTTCTACACAAAATTTGATACACAAATAAATTTCATTTCTTTCCATGAAATTGTAGAAGTAGTTCTCCAAACATTTGTTTAATTAATTTTTTGCTCGAAACAATGTTAGTCGTAAAGTGTCGCAACGCATGTACATCATTACTCGTAGAACTTCAAACGTTTCCCAGGCAATGCAATTCCGCGAAGCAGTTTCAGTTCGAAAAAGAGTTTTCGTGGCGCCGCAACGTGTATAACACGTTCACAAGACTTAACGACGCAGTATAGGATTAACGCGCGTATAAAGTAGCTCAATAAACACGCGTGCCGCGCTTTAGGCTAGTGGTGTACGAGGAAACACTTCGGTATACTTACATTGCACGTGGAGGGATATGCGTTGGCTGACACGGGGCGGGACGTCGTTCGAAGCGATGCACAAGTACGCTCCCATGTGCAATCGACTTATTTTCACAATGTGCAGCACCTCACCGTCCACCACGTTCACTGTAACACAGACGAAACAACGTTGCGTTAGATTCTGCGCTGCGTAAATCGCGTAATTAATTCTCGTTCCTCGCTGACGTACATTCAGAAATTTTCATTCGCTGCTAACATGAATTTAGACATTTTCATCCTCTATGAAATGTAGACTCTGTAATTTTCATCCCTTTGGGGGGGAGGGGGTAGTAGATTCAGAGATGTTTTCAAAAAGCTTCCCGTTACAATTATTTCTGTAATTTTCCCACCTTTGACTACAGAATCCCCCTTTGAAGGAATCCAAATTAAAGTTACACGAAGTGATGTGGGAAATTTTGTTCTACGGAGAGCGAGTTTTGTAATAATTACAGACCGCAGAATTTACCGAAGCTATTTAATTTTTATGCTTATGAGAAGTTCAGTGAGCGACAGAAAGAATAGGTATGCAAAGCTGTAAAGATTAAAAATGTGGCGTACGTTTATCTGATTTATTAGTAATCGATTTTCCTTCGAGGGGACGTAATTTTCGTGACGATGTTTCATAATTGATTTTTATTTAAGTGTACAATCTTGGATGGACAAGTTCTTCGGAAGTCGAATCGTTGAGAATTCGGGGGTAACACTATTTGCGGAGAAATCGAAGTTTCCAGGCGGAAAGTTCTGCTGAAAGTTCACAGGAGGCGTACGACCCACTTTGACGCTACCGAATTTATAAGTGCAAAAGGCGTCGCAAAAACTCCAACTACTTAAGACGAACTTCGAACGGTATACTCCGTTTCGAATACAGAATGTTTTCAGCTCGGCGGAGTATTAAGCAATGCATTACGTTCGGATACGTAGCACGTTTTTCCTTAAAATAAATAAAGCATCGGTTGAACAATAAAATGCGAAAGAAGAAAATTGGTCGCGTAGAATATGCAAAATAAGGAATACACTTCTGTGATCTTCTCGCGTTAACGCAAATTTTCGCAATTTTCCGTTTCTTTTATCCATTTCATACGAAAATGTGCGTTAAACATTTACAGGGTATTTGCAATAATTCATTTAAAATTTCAACGAACGCCAGTTTTCACAATTCGCCAACAACAGAAGCAACGCAAACAACGTCTATTCAAGTTACAAAATTTGACTGTCTAATGCGTCTATAGCGGGTGGCTCATTAATAACTGTCATAGAAAGTAATTATTTATTCCATCAGACATTCGCCGCTTCCATTTCCGCGCTACACACCGGCATATAATTAAATTACGTTAAACGATTTATCATTCCGACCAGTCGCGCAAACCTGCGAAACTTCCGTGCTCCACATTTTCCTGCAACTTTTACCGTATTTTGCGGCCGCGCTCGGTCATCCGTTCTAACGAATTATGCACGGGGAGCCAAAAACGAAATCCTGCTCACAATGTAACGGGACGCGGTCCGTTTTCCGGTTTAATTCTACCCCGATAAATACTGAATTAAAATAGTAGATTGGTGAGATCGATAAAATTTCGACACGCTCGCGCAGAAATGCCGAGTATCACTTTGTGAGCAACAATAAATGTGGTTTAAAGGATATTAAAAAGGTACAATAATTTAAAATTTTTAGAACGATTTTCTAAAGGATTAACGGAAAGAAATGATAATGAAATAAAATGGAAAATATTTATTGGAAAATCGAATAATTGAGAAATCTAGAACATTTCTTAATCGATTACTAAGTATTTAAGAAACATTTCTTAAGATATCTTGTTCCGTCCAAATATTCCTGTTATAATGATAAAACGGATGAAAGGAATTGAAAAATCGAAAACATCCCTTAAGTAATAATAAAGTATTCGAGAAACATTTTCTAAGATATCTTGTATCACATAAATATTCCTGCTACGACGATAAAAAAATGTTCAATCATTCGTTCAGTCATTCAGTCGAAAAGGAGAAACGCTTGGAAATATTCCTCATTTTGGTAATTTCACCTTTAACTCAAGACTCGCGAAGCAACCCCGCAGGCGGAGGAACGAAACGAGCAGAAACGATTGCCGACATAAGTCGAGCCAGCTGTAAAAGAAAGGGGAACGCGTAACAGCGTCGCAAAACATAATGAAACGCAGCCTGTTCGCGTAAATATGCAAGCGTGATAGCTCGAGCAACGTAAAAACGGATGACTGCCGCTCCACGCGTTCCAATAAGGGCGTAACAATAAAACGATGCAGCGACGAACGAACGAATCGCAATCTTTACACGTGAAATTATTGTGCATGCTCGCGGAGATTCTTGGCCCGGACAGAGACAGAGCCGCGTCGTAATAGGTACGAAGCGGCTTGAACTGGTCGCGGGTAAACGTTGAAGAGCAATGGAAAACCAATTCAACGTTTTTCACGATAAAGGTGAAAGCGCATTGTATCAAGGGGAAAGAATTGTTGCCACGATCCACGGACAGCAATGTGGAGGTAATGGGACGGTGTAGAGGAACGTGGGATTCCTCGAGTCGAATAATACCCTTCAATGTATCACGATCTTTGTTACGGTTCATGCACTCCCGGATAAATTGCTCGCCTTCCCGCTTCTCATTTGGCGCCTCCGCCCTTGGCGAGATAATTTCCTTTTGTGCTTCGTTACTTTTAAACGCGGACGCTACTTGTAACCAGCAAGTTAGACGGGACGCGTGCATTAAAATTATGGTAAAATAGAGGAATAAAACACCACGTTTAATCCCTTCAACGTTACATTTATTTCTGTTGTTTTTCTTCATAACATCAACCGTATACTCGTTACCACCCCTGACTGAACTTTGCCGCCATTATTCAAATTTTTCTTCGTTTACAACAGTCTAGGAAAAGCTTAATGTATGGTTCAAGGCTTAAGGCATTCTATGAGTCGACTTGTCTCATAGATGCCTCGAACGATTCTCCACTAACACGTGCGTTTGTGTTCGCAGACTGTTACAAACAGAGGGGTGATTTTTGTCTTGATGCAAAGGCATTGACATTATAAAGATCATAAAAGAGTTTCAATGTTGCCTGATGTGTCGGTGGAATATCTGTTTAGCAAGTATGAATAATCAGAAAGGGAATTAAGCTTTATCCGTCTGTTTAGAATATTCTTTCTGAAAGTATAAGAATTTAAATACTGAACGAAATCAATGCCTAGATCAGATTGAACAGAATTAACACGTGGAATGTGAATGATCCAACAATATCATTATCCACCTAAATTTCAACCGCTCGAAATCCCCTGCACGTTGTTAACGCGTATTAAATACTATAATCGTTAAAATTAGCAAGCGCAATAACCGTCGATAATTTTCTGCCATCGAAACCTGTATTAATCTCAACCCGTTCCACAATTAACACCAACTGATATTACCGCGTGAAACTTAAAACCTACCGGTAATTGCAATATAATTATTCAATCTCGTGGCACCGCAACCGTACAATTTCTAGATCAACTCTTTTGCAAGCTATTACCTCAAACCCTCCTCTCTGTGGCACGTAATAAACTACCGCCATAGCCGCGGTTCTCTTATCAACCCTTACTTAACAATCTTCCCCCGAAAAGCAAAACGTCCCACCTGTATCCCGACATGAGGAATGAGCGGTTGCTCGTATTAACGGATCCTCGTTCTCGATTGTATACAAGGCTTGTCTCGCGTGACTGGAGACTCTTATCGTAGCCGGAGGAAACCTCGTGGTCTGACGAAGGTCGGTGAAAGGAAGGCAAGTTGCACAGCGTCGCGACAGGGTGCAAGAAGATGGCGCGAATCGTTGGGCGGCCATGGCCGTTGCCGCACGCCGAACCTGTCCATTGTTCCATAAACAATGCCCCAGGTAGCGGGCGAGAGATTCCAGCGGTCGGCTGCCACTTTCCGCGGGTTTTAATCAAGTAGTCCCGCAGGTCCCGCAGCTGGAACTACCCAGCCAGCTCACCTGTTTAGCGGCCGACCCTTTAAAACTTTCGGCTTAATGGGAAACCGCAATATGGCACGGCTCGATGAAATTTCTGCCCGGAATCGAGGCCGCGTCCCAGGCCTCCGTGGCGTAAACCACCAACGGCGGCCAATTATTATTATTTTTTTTTTTTTTTAATCGTCTTGGCCAGGTTATCGCGGTTGACATAACGGTTCGTGACGTTTCCTGATTCTGCCGTGACTACCTCGCGGAGCGTGCGCGGTTACGTCGCTAAAGTCGTGCGTTGGAGGGTGAAAAAATTGTCGGGCGAAAGGTGAGCGAGTGAAATGAGAGACGGAGACTTTGAAAGTATGCTAGGAATATTGTGAACAAGTTGGAAGTTTGATAGGAATTATCCGATGATTTAAAAGCGCTTCGTAAAGCAACTATTCCTGCGATAAATGTATCGATCTAGATTCTTTTACGGAGTTTACTTCGTTATTTCGTTCGGATAATGCGTCGCTTTCGTAAAGTTTCAGTTACGGGAAACCCTGTGATGCAATCTGTTGCGTTATCTTCGTTAAAAGCAGATTCCAGGTCCACGGTGGACGCAACCTTTGTACTTAGCTTATTAAATGACTCTGTAGCCTGGCCGCTACTTTTATAACGAGTTAAGTTTTGTATCCGTCGCTGCGTGAACTTCCTTTCCTTCGAGCTTGTTTCCTCGGATATAACGAAGCATTGGTCTTTATATCACGGTTTCAATTCTTGCTTCGAATCAATTTACGATTCTCAAAATTCCATCATCTTAATCACGGATGAATCGAATGTTTAAACATTTGATCTATAGTCAATGAAAACATAATTGACTGTGCAAGTGGTTCTCCATATTTGCTCTCCATCGCGGACGCCATTTTGCCCTAACCTCAAAACATCGCGAGCTCTAATTCACTGTCGCGGGAAGCGTCGTGAAATTTTCATAAGGCCACGATGCAAGGTTGAACGATAACCCAGTGTCTTTCGAAGCTCGTCAGCCCGTTTAAATGTTAAACGACGCAGATAAGAGCGGAAGCAAAAAAGAGCTGCGGAATAAATTAGCGGCCATTCGACGTCGATGAGCGGGCGGCTCGCTTTGCATAACGTTTTCCCGCGTGCTCCTTAACGTCGTAAGAATAAGCGGATAGCTTACTCGAAGACGAAGCAGGGAACCGGCTACCTATTTAGGAATTAGTACGTGATGTATTCCGCCCCATAAGCGACGGCATGGACGTCAATGTTTCATTCCACCCAGTTCTACCACTCCCCCGCCCGTTCTTAAATGGCCTTTTTCGCGTTATTACCGCCAGATAACCCGGCTGCATCCATCCTCCGGAAAAATCTTAGAGTCATACGATCATTGCAGGTAATGTTCTTGCGTATGTTCATCGTATAGACGGATGAGAGATTCGCCTTCTGTAGTAATTGCTCAGACCATGCTAAATGCCAGTTGGGAGCAACGAAATGAACAGGGTTGTAACAGGGTTAACTATCAAATTCCTTTTTACTGAGTGTTTCCATTTTTGTACAATTAACGCATAAAATAATAGAGGTTACATCGGTTTAGGTAATTATTTATACGACGGTAGTTCGTACAATTATTTTAACGCAATCGTTTACCGTAACCGAAGCAGGTGTTATTATAAATTACTACATTTAACATTCCTTCAGTTTAACTGGTGTTAACACCTTTTAATCGCTTACACGTAGATTACGTATAAAAGAAATTCTGGATTCTATGAATTGAATGTAGGCGAATTGAAAGCTCCAGCGAAAAGGTGGGTTGAAATCTGTAGGTACTGTAGGAGGGTAAAAGGGATTTTTGGTTTGCTAACGAATTAGAGTACGGGCAAGCTCGATAAAGGAAAAGCGAGAGTAGTGGACCGGGTGAAGGAGAATGAGAGAGACGGAGATAGCAATTGGAATCTATCCCTTTACCGGTTCAGACGCAAAATTTGCTAGACAATATTGCTCGCGAAGTTGAGCGTGGCTCTTAGCGACTTGGTCTTGGTGGCTTCGAAAGTACAAAGGAACCTCAAACGGCAACAAGATAAGCTCGTCTCGTCGCTAGGAGGATCGACGACGGTACAGTTTGGCCGCCAGTTTTCCTCGTCGTTTGATGCCGGGGTTGCGCGTAAAACGAGTACAACGTAGATTCGATTTTCCGTGCCGCCTATATCGATATCCACCCTCGCGACCCTCCCTTCGTCTTTTATTTTACCTTCCGGGACAGGAATTCGTTCTTGGGTTCCGATTTTCCGGTCGCTTCGTGTTACGTTAACCCCGTCTCTACAGGCTGCAACAAAAATGGTGACGCCGACGAAACACGCTGAGAACTGAACGCGTGCGGTATAGAGAGCTGAATAGAGCGCTATAAGCTTTCAAAGCTTACAAACTTCCTTGCAGAACTTGCAGAGATGCTTGTGCTTTAAGTCATTGCGATGATGAGAAGGAAACCGAAGGATTCTCGTTGACACAGCGATTCGTTCACTTAGATAACGCACTCTTTTACCTTATTATTCATTATTATAATCTTCATTCTTCAAATATCATCTTTAATTTTTCTTTCGCAAGTATCATCTTTTAGCGAACCATTTTTTAAAAATAATTGCGGTGTCGTCTGGAAGGAACTTAGATAACGCACTTTTTTACATTATTATTCATTGTTATAATCTTCACAGTTCAAATACTAGCATTAATTTTTCTTTCGCAAATATCATTTTTTAGCGAACCATTTTTTAAAGAAAATCGCGGTAATGTCTAGAATGGATGCCGTATTTATATTTCAGATACTATTTCATATCTTTACGCCGCATTCGCGCGAGATATCGTTTCCCTTCCCACGTGCTTCGATTTCTGTTGCGTCCTGTACAATTTCCGCTAAACTGCCGCGAAGAGAAACGCCCGGAGGAGAGCGTAGACACAGAGAAGCGCACGGGAAGTGAGGTGCTCGACTTGCACACGTTCTCCCCTGCATTACGCTGACATTGATTACCAGTGTTTTCTAACCTTTACGCATCGCTCGCTTTCATTTCTTCGATATCCGTTTTCATAACGTTCCCTCTCGAGCAAGGCGAAATAATTTTGCCCGTGTTAGGCAAACTGTTATTGCTGGGCGAGGCGATGTTATCTTTCCTCCTATAAACGTCGTTGTTTATTGAATTACTTCACTGACCGGCGAATTTCAATTTCAGCGTGGCTCGTTTACGAAATTCAACGGGTACAAGTGGATCTGCGTTGAAAGCGAAATTTGTCGCTGGAATAGGATATTTCTGGGTTCGTTTTTTCGGTGAAATCGCGACTGAAACTTGAAGATTAAAGTTGCGATATCGAGCTATAAAAACGAAGAAAAACATCTTGCATTTTTGTTAATTCGGTTCATTTTCTAGTTTTCTTCATTTCTTCTGCGAAATCGCGTCTGAAATTTGAGAATTAAAATCGCAACGCCGAGCTATGAAAATGATGAAAAGCATTCTGTATTTTATCAATTAGTTTCAATTTCCAGTTCTTTTTCAGCTCTCCGTACATTTTCAAGCAATTTGTATTCTTATTAAACATTGAACTGTTCAAGCGCAACGTTACCTTTTTTTTCGCAATTAATTCGTTGGCAGAGTTCGAGTAAATATTTCAGGAGAATCCGACGGTTGTTTTCCGGTCGTGAGCACCGACAATTCGTTACTTCTCCAATTAGAGATTCCCCTATTCCTCTTTGTTTCCGCTTCCCTGTTTTTTCCCATAGCCTTCTATCAGCTCTCTGGACGATCGGCTAAGACCGGAGAACTAAATCTTCTCCCTGCCCGCAGGTGTCTCGATTCCGTTCCTTAAAAGCACCTCCGGACGCGCGTACATTCCACGAGATTCGATTTCCTTTTTTTCATTTCACTCGAGCATTCCTTTTCACTCCCCTGCTGCACGCGTTAAAAGCAAGAAAATCGTATCCCTATCGGTGTACACGTGTACATAAACGCTATACCGTTTTACAACATCGTAAATTAACTATCAATCTTCATCCTAATTTTACTTAATTACTTGTTAACAAAATTCTGTTAGTGACAACGCAGTCACGTAAAAAATGCAATTATACGAAGTACATTTTACGAAGTTCTAAGTACATTTTAACATCATCAAAATTTGTTTTCTCCTTTTTTTATTAATATTGTATTTAAAAGGCTTGATCCATTGAAATAAAATAAAAATAATAAAAAAAAAAATGAAATAAAACATCAGTACAAGTACCATTTTATATATCTTGAAACGAACTAAGAAGTTTAGACCATCGAACGTTGTACAAATTAACAGAATTGAATATAGTTCCTAAACTAAAAGAATCATCAGCGTTCGGCTCGAATGATCCAAATATGGTATCAGTGAACAGAGAACAGCGGAAGCTGACACCGGATAACACCACGCTTTCCTCGTGGGCGGAAAGTGCGTGGACGCCATCGGTCGGCCTGGTAATGGTGTCAGAGAGCGGCTCTCGAGTCCCAAAGGGCAACACATCAGTTAGTAGCAGGCGGCTCTCTAGTGCGTGCCGTGTTCGCAGCCGTGATATTTTGTCCAATTACGCCGATAATCTGACGCTTCTATCGGATGACGCGCAGCTCGTATAACCGGCAAACGCGTCCATGGATGCCTTCGATGCGTGGTCGTCGGATGATAACCGTCTCTTAATCAGCCGTTGATGGCTCGGCGGGCTTTGCAAATTGATTGGCGTTTTCATGAATGCTGAACCACGTTTCGCATGGTTTTACCTTAGAGCGGTTCAGATCAACCGGCTTTGTTTATAATGAGGAAGCTAGGTTCGAGCGGCAACATGGAGAGTATCGTGAGATATGATTCCTTAAATTCTACGGGTGAATTTCATTGTTTGTTGAGAAACGAAATGAATAATGAATACTCAGGTTCACAGATATTACTGTCGTATCGCAGTTTAAGGAACTGCCGTGGTATTTAAGAATAACAGCGTAGTTTTAAGGACAGCTACAGGAACAGTGAAAGTGAGGGTCGACTAAACGAAAGCCAGGTCCATTGGAAAAAATTGTTGGCGGCTCACAATCCACCGGCACTGTTTCAGTGGGTAAAGGGAAGGCCTAGGAGGGTTTTCTTGAAGGAAAAAAGGACCAGAGTTGGACCGAGAGTCATAAGAGTTGAATTACGAGCCAAGTTGCAGAGTTGTGTCCAGAGTTGAGAATTGTGTTGGGAGTAGTTATATATTTAGATTTTATTTATTGAGTTATTTATTTAGTTGTTATTTGTAATTTAAGAGTCACTCTATACTTTTCCTATTAATCCTAAATAATCATAAGACTTCCTAAGTTATTATCAAGCTGAAAGTGCTAATTACGTTGTTATTTATAATTTAAGAGTCACTCTATACTTTTCCTATTAATCCTGAATAATCATAAGACTTCCTAAGTTATTATCAAGCTGAAAGTGCTAATTACGTTGTTATTTATAATTTAAGAGTCACTCTATACTTTTCCTATTAATCCTGAATAATCATAAGACTTCCTAAGTTATTATCAAGCTGAAAGTGCTAAATACGTTGTTATTTATAATTTAAGAGTCACTCTACACTTTTCCTATTAATCCCAAATAACCATAAAACTGCCTACGTTACCATCAAACTTGAAAGTGCTAAATACGTAAAGGAATCAATTCCTATTTACGCGATTCCGTTTCATCATCCACTCCCTATAAAGACACGCGTTGGCGTAAAATCCGCCGTTCATCGATACGCAAGGAACGCGTGTATAAAACAAGATGGGTTAATAAATACGCGAAGGTGGTAGATATTTCAGTTGGCCAACTTCTCCTTAATAACTTTTCCCAATTCCATCGAAACGTTTCCGGGGGCGTGTATTCGCGCGCGCCAGCGCTCTACACATTGCAGCCCCGCGGGTACGTACGGCCGACAAAACCGAGCTCCCAATCGAAGCCCCATTCTTCGCGGCACGAACGGTAAACAGATTCGCAACAATAGTCGCTCGTTCCCTTCGAATCACGTTAATCCCGGCATCGCCGCTAATGGGCGCCCGTACAGGTCCGACGTTATAATGCGACGAGGAGGATTTTTAGCCGGGGCCGCGGCGTATCGACGCATACATACATATTTATCAGCAACAGTTTATACGAGGCCGGGGAGGAGTTAGTAGGGCGAGGCGTAAGCTTCGAAAGCCTCGTCTGAACCGGCTCGGAGTATGCCCCGAGGGCAATGAAAATTTAAATTAGAGCAGAAATTAAATCCGGCCTTTATCCGATATTGAGAAAATCCTTTGGAACCTGGCAGACAGTCTGACGTCCCGCTGCTGTCCTGTACATCTTTGCACACTGCTTTCTCTCCCCCCTTCTCTCCCCCCTTCTCTCCCCTTCTCTTTCCCTTCTCTCCCCCTTCTCTCCACCACTTCTCTCTCTCACTCTCTCTTTTTCTCTCTTTCTCTGTCTCTCTGTCTTTTTCTCTCTCACACCCTCTCTTTTTCGCCTTCTCTACCTTTCTTTCTCTCTCTCTCTTTCTTTCCCTCTGTCTTTCTTGTTCTCTCTCTCTTTTCTTCGATCTCCTTTCCTCTCCGCTCCTCTATTTGTCTACGCGCGAGGTCAGGGAGAAGGAAGTCGGTTGAGAAGACAAAGAGGAGAACGAAAGTTGGCGCCGTGTCGCCCTTCATAATTAGTAATTAAGAAAGTAATTAGCGTCGATCGAGACGGGTCTGCATACCGTCGACGACTCAACGGTGCAGCTGTTTTTAGAAGCGCACCGTTGAAAGCGGATGATCAATTATTTACCGTGATCGCCGATCGGTGTCTTCTAGAAAGAACACTTAGGTATGGACTTCCATCAGCCTGGCCGATCACGGTGGGTCGATTCGAACTGGTTTATTGATCAAGGCCGTGGACTGGAACGCTTGAAGCTTCAAAGTTACCGATAGGAACGTCTACGAGTTTGTATCAATTCTTAATATCAGTCAAAATATTGTTGGACGATCGTTGTACTTTATATTTAACAGAATTGTGTAATTTGAAAACGTGAATGAAATATGCTTACGTGGATCTTTGTTTAATCATCTTTGAAAGGTAATTTGTCTGAAAAGCATGGATTACGAATTTTATTAACCTTCAAAAGTAGATTTAAATCTACAATATTTTCGAGTTGTGCTTTAGAATTTTTTAAATCACTCGAATTTTACTTTAAATAGAATAACCACGCGAATTGCAAATTTTATACACCTTTCTGGAACGAAATTCGTTACGTATAATTTTCGATTTTCTCCCCTCTATTAAAGTGTCAATTCCTATTCCTTGACGCTTGACGTTGATTAAAACCATTCGAACCTCTATTAGTTTTTCAACCAGACCTCTTAGCGTGCCGGTATCAAGGTCCCCGAACAATGCCTCTATTGATACATTAATAGCAGATGGACTGGAAATTGCAATTTCTGAAACCAATTTAGCTAGTGAAATTCCGTGATAGCCTGTTCGCCCGACACAGCACAAATTTCAATTGCTGTCCAAAGCGCAACGCTTCCTAACCGGAAATCCCACAGCGTGATACGTCGAACGCGTTCTTCAATGTAATCTAGCGCTTCAAGCAAGATAATAATTCATGGATAATCGGTTGCTATGTATTCTGTTTCGCGCAAAAACGAGGACTCAAACGTTATACAAATCGGTAGACTACCATTTTGCTCGTTGCCATGCGAGTATTCGATATCTTTATGCCTTTTAATTCTTTCAATTCCATCGAATTTTCGTATACTTGCCAACTTTCGACAAATTATCAAGATTATCTTGATTATTAACCGATTGATGTTTCAGCTATTACATAAATTTCTGATAACTTTAAAATCTCGATTTGTGCTAAATTAAAAGGCAATAAGTAATTCCGCGTACAATCGAAGCATTGCTCTATGTAAATGAAAGGGGTATGAATTTTTAGTAGTGATTTATGATATAAATTATTACGGTTTCCGTTTATTCAGAATTATACGATGAATCGCCTTGTTAATACATATTAAAGACATTCATGCTGATAAAATGAATTGTTTCCTCTGTGCCGTCGATATTTTGTTGTACTGGAATTAAATCCGAATAAATTTTCGATTGCATTATTTCATTTAACCGTTACTTTTTAAGTGCGATATTGGATTAATCATTGCCTGGAGGATTAATAATTATTCATTATTTCATTTTTGTTCGCACATCTGTGTTTACACAGATCCATTCCTTTTTTTTTTCTTCGGTACATTACATTAATATGCATAAATATGCATTACCAATTAAGTGGAACGGTTAGGTAAACGTTGAATACGTTGCAAAGTGAATTTAAACGTGGCGCAAGTTTGGAGCAGAGAAGGATCGTTTTAGTCGTTTGCTTTTCGTGTAACATTCGAAAAAAGCGATATTGTATGAAAACAGGAACTACCTGCATATATATGTACACACACACGTATACGTACATATATACGCACACATACATATCCGCTCGGCTATCGATTGTCGAACTGAGAACTATCCGGAAACGACGATTCAACTCTTGAATACATTTCGCAGTAGTTTCACAATATGAGTTAGATATACCGTATCCATAAATAATCAGATACGTTTCGAACTGATCGCGAGACCCAGTCGTCTGTTAATAATTAATCATTAAAGTCATAGGCGATAAAATATACCGTTCTGAATTTGATTTTCATTTTACGTGAATTGATATTGCCACTTTCTTTTCGTAAAACGTGAAAGAGACGTTAAAATGAACATTTTTATGAATTACTGGAACGTATACCACAACAATTAAATAGAAATTGTAATTGATCGAGTGTGTGTCTTAAGATAAATCTTAATTCCAGCTACTTTAACGGAATTGTTTAGAGTTTCGTGAAAATTGGTTTACGTCGCATGAAACTGACGTTTCATAGGCGAAAGGAAAACAGGACGCTAACACTTCATCAATCCGGATCCGATTCGGCAAAGTATTAATTTATTTGCCGTTAATCCGCCGAACAGGCCGCGCAAATCAAATTTAGTTCTCATTTCATCGCGAAAATTAACAATCCCGGGGGGAAAATTAACAACTTCCCGTAACCGAGTCACTATGTCCGACGTAATTAATGAAAACGTCAGCGGATCTATTAAACGAGATCGATCATTCGCCGGACGTAATGGGAACATGTACCTTTCCGCTCAGTTTTTATAGATATACAATTAATCTTGTAGGTACACTATTATCGTAACGTTAACGTTCACAATATTATATTAATTATACATCGTAATAGTCGCATTATAATTATCAGTCTGAACTGATAAATAGGTTAGCCACACCGTTGTAGACCTGGCTTTTACGAAATTAACTATGCATACAATTAATTAATTTATCATTATTGGAAAGGGGGTTTTATATTACTAAATAAAATACACTCTTATTTAATATACTTTTTGATATTTCATTTTACGACACGAGGAAGGTGCAACTCTGAGCGAACCTCACGAGCACCTTGCGACTAGTAAAACGCAGGGTTCGAAATTCCTACGATCTTGCTCGAGTTCTTCAGTTCTTTCGTTCTACTTCTTAACGTTTTCCTACTTTTTAAATTGTCAGATATGACTTGGGTTTTCGGAAGAAACCCATCAGAAAGTATAATACGTTAAGAGGGAATTCGGTTTTCTGTTAGTTTTTGCTTTGTAACATTTCTGTATTCAATTTTCAACAATCATTAACAATATGCATCGTCAAACTGCTAATTGAATTAGTTTCGCGATTTGGGAGGTGCAATTTGCATTCGTATTTGAAAAAGAACGAAATTAAAAATAGGAAGAAGGTATTGACGGAAACTCACCGCTCTCCCCGTTGTAGTTTATGTTCTTCCCGTCCTCCCTCCGCCACATGACGTAGGGTTCCGGATATCCGGAAGCTTTGCATGTCAACGTTACGTTCGAGCCCTCGCGGACGACCATGTCCGTGCTGGTTTTCTCCGAGATAATGAAGGGTGGCACTGTAATAATTTCACAAGCAGCATAACAAGAAATTGAATTTTTCTTGCTACATGCTAATTTTTACTTATTAACCCCTTGACATACTTCGACGAATCCGACTTATAACAATATTGGACCAAACATGAATATCATGAGTTAGACTTATGGAATAAAATGAAAGTCAAACGTGAACGTCACGAGTTTAATACGTAGACTGAAGATGGGGCCGTATGTACGAAAAATAGTTTGATGGGGGAGATAACGATTGAAACATTTGATTTTTTTCTTGTTGTAGATTTAAGGTTGAAAATAAGCAGTTTAAACGTATTTAACCGTTTGAGTCCGAGGGGGTATTGAAAAAACACTGTCGAAGAATCCCAAACAGCGCAACCGCACTTTCTCTAAATGAGTACGAAAAGACCCAAGCAAATTGTTTTATTTTATGTCGAAAAATACCAAGCGGCGCAATAGCACTTGTATTTAAATTTTTATTCTGTAATGTATTATTGCATTATTATAGTATTATTCTAGCTATTGTAAAATTTACTATTTACATTAAATGGAGCTGTGTGATGTACTTGCTTCAGTAAATCTGTATTCAGTACAATCGGTAACGCACCGTCAGTTATCCTCAACGTTCGAAATGTGCCGGGTTTTCTCGACATAAAATCTCAACAGCGCGATCGCGCTGCTTGGGACTCAAACGGTTAAAGGAATAGTGATTTAATTACGGAATAGAATACAAGTGAATAGCCGTTATATTGAGAAATGAATGCGTTCTGCTCGAGATCTGGAAGTTTACTGGAGAGCCAAAGAAAAAAGGACGATTAGTCCGTTGAAGCCCTCAAAACTGTTTACGTTGGCCCCATCAACGTCAAAGGATTCCAAATACGTTCCAACAATGTATATTGTTGTCCTTCAATATTTCTACCGGTTGGGCACGAGTTTCATCGAGTTAAATGGTATGGCAAGAGGTTAATTCCGGTGTTACCGGTTAACGTTTCTAGACGATGATATGTCAGGCATAGGAAACGTAGGATTATATAATTTCGTGTTACTGGGTAAAATAACACAGAAAGTTGAATCGGGACGCTCTTTTTTTAGACAAACAAAAAGGTGTTTGTTTGAAAATTTTTCCAATGAAAGTTTATTCTGCATCAATAACCAGGCTGAAACTTTTGCCAGTTTCCACGTTTTTCTCCGACGATCCAACGACAGTAATTCAAAACTTTTGACGAATACTGCGGCCAACGTTGTACGTTCGAAAACAAACAGAAAATGGTAAAAATTCTGTTCCGTTCTCTTTGTTTTCGAAGTTCTTTATAAACGTAAAAAAAAAAAAAAAATTAGTTTCATCAGCTCAGTTGCTGAGCAAAGGGTTTCGTAAAGCTGCTCATGAATTACGAATCGACTATCCCTGCTATTTATGCAAATTCATCATTTTATGAAATAATTATGTGCAAGCTATATCCCCGGCGGTGGATTTACGTTCCGGATAAATTGTATCTCACATGATCGAGTCGCTGTTTAGATAGAAAGCGTCGCTGATAAACTCTGTTCAGCGAGAATTTGCTTAATCGACCAAGCGAAGTCTAAATCTGCCGTTAATTAGGTACCATGTCTAAAATGAGCCCGGCCAAAATCGGATAATTCGCGTAAAATCGATATCGCCAATGCTGAGTTTTGATATTCAACTTCGAAGAGTAATACACGAACGAGTATCATTTACCATCATTACCACTAATTTCCTCAGAGTCAAATGATTGAAAACAAATACTGTTTAGAGATTGATAAGTAACCTTTTACTAATTTTAGTGTATTAAAAATCACGGTTTCGGTTGAGATTGTTAACCATTAGAATACCGTTGATGTTGAATAGCAAATGATGGCACATTTTGTAAATTAACGTTACGTTATTTTCGATGCTCAAGTAAAGCACAATTGGTTCTCAAAATTGGGATAATGTTCCCTTCAAAAATAAAGTAATAAACAGTATTTCGAAGGTATTGCAACTCTAATGTAAAGTTAATTACCCGCTAATCTTAAGGAAACCTAAGTACTTTGGCCGTTGATCGAATATTGGAAGCCTGATGACTTCTAACCCAGTTTGACAACTAACTGGACACCTAATTGCTTCAAAGACTAACTGGATCGAGCTGACTAATGCTGGACACCTAATTGCTTTCACAAGGTTTAACCCTTCGCTTCTGATCAATCATTCGCAACTAGCTTGACAAATTTTCCAGAGAGCACGCTTTCTTTTCTACACGAAACACCAATCGTTTAATTTAACAACGTTAACTGCCATCGATAGTCAAAAATATTAAAGATCCTTAAAAAAATTTTTGTTTCACTTTTTCAAAATTCTTGAATTCACAATCGTACCTGTACAACGTATCCACCGCTTTAACATTTGCCACGGAAAAACAGAAGATTCTAAGCTTGGAATAACGATCCGTTGCTTACGCGTTTAAAAGTTACCTACTGTTACATCCTCTAACCGGAAGCTTATCTCAAAATTAAAATTTTTTTAATCAAGAAAAACCATAACTCACGAGCGTGTTATGAGCTTTGGCAACGTCAAACCGTAGCAGCGAGCTTACCTACGACCTGCAGGTAGCCCTGTCGGAATCTCATCGGGACAGTGTTCACCTGGCACATATACCATCCACGATCCACTTCTTTGACTTCCTTTATGTGAAGGTACCATGTACGATGGTCGTTGTACGTCAACGAGATCCGTGGGTTTTGTGTGATGACATTATGGTGGATGGACAGGATGGTCTGTGTATCGACGCGCACCCATGCCACCTAGAACAAACACCGGGTGGACGGCTGTTTGAAGTTTACTTAGGACATAGGAATATTTCTTCAAAGCGGCTGATAGAGCAGGTAAATTTTCTTATGCTTTTACACGCGTTCACCGAAGTTCACGCTTAAAATATTCGTAACGATAAATAACATAAAGAATGCGCGTCGAAAAAGCGAAAATAACATGAATGTTTTCTGAAACATGAACCGATCATGATCATAGCCCGATAATGCGTTCTTTCAATATGCGTTCCTTGGGATTTAGAAGAAAAATCCATGATCTCTGCTTCCTACATAAAGCTATTAACGGTTCAGGTAATCCTTAGAATTTTTAGTGAATTTTAAACATTCCTGTCAGGGATTCAAGATGCTACCCATTTTTTATACCGACCCGTTATACTTCTAATTTTGATTCTACCGATCCATTTAACAGAATTTGTAATCTAGCCAACTCGCTTGCTGACTTAAACTTTTTCAATTTATCCTTAGATAGTTTTAAGACTGAGGCAATCAGATTGCTAAAGGCTACAAACCTTCAATTATAAACACTGTAGTATTTCGCAGTCTCCTTTTGCATTCTTATGATATAGAACAATGTATCTTCCTGTATAAGTTTGTATGTAATTGTGTTCCTTTTAGTTTTATTTTTACTTTTATTTTTACTGTATTACTTCTTTATAAAGGGCGTTTACCCGTTAAATAAACAAATAAAAATACGAAGCTAAATATTTTTGTATAATGCTTGCATATTCGTTTACCATCCGCATCTTTCAGTGAAGATATCGATAACGATTCATTTTTCGCAAAATTCAGTTTTTTGTCGACATTTAATTTATTCCGCTTTAATTAATTAGGAGACCGCTACGCAAAATATTTCGCATAATTGGATGCCGAAGGCGGAAAAGTTAGTTTGCATTTAATACGATGATACGCGCACATGTTCATTTACATTATATCTCTCTTATTTACGACAGCATGGTCGTGTAGCCTTGTATTTTTGAACGCGTAACGCGCAGAAAATAAATCAAGCGTGATAAGGTGTGATATTTGTGTTGTTCAAATTATCAGTAATAATTTTTACGTTGAAATCTCGTGCGTTCCGCGTGTTATTACGTTTAATGTACAGAATTTCGCTGGGAACGTGCCATCCCAGAAAATGGAAACATCTAACGGAGGTAAACCCGTGGAAAGTTATAGGCAGAACCATTTATCTTCGTCACTTGAATATCAGCTTCATTACTTAGGTTATTAAAAAATTTTCCCCGGGAGAGATGTTTGAACGTCCTTTTTCAATCATTTTTCTTCACCCTATAAAGCTGACATTGTCTTTTTACTTGGTCGAAACAATGACTAAAATGCGTTAAATAACGCGGAAAGCAGGAATTATTAATACACAAATGTACTTTCGTTGTTTCGTATTTTACGGAACTGAAGCACAGAGAAGAATCCTTCCCGTGTTTCTGTTACGTGGAAAAATTTTTATTTTCCGCGTGCTGAAAAGATATTGTATTTCGAGGTAAACGAGAAAATTGCGGCAACCTGGAGAAAAGGATAACGAAATCTTCTGCATCGCTGTATCCAATGATAACGTGCCGGTGTTTTTCGTTTAACACGATATTTTGTGAATTACGATGTTACCAAGAAAATCGAAATTCAATAGAATCTAATTGCTTTATCTTCTGTATTCTGTGTTTAAAGTTTAGACGAATCTGAAAAGCGCTTAGCAAAAGTATCTATTATTATTGGAGCTCTTTCTTCAACAAATTATTTGGAATTTCAAAAACGAATATTTTTTCGAATTTTCTACGAATTAGTTCTTCAGAATTATTTGATAAATTTGTCAAAATTGAACGATGAAAATGGGGAAACTACCCTGGAATGTAACCTCCATTATGAAATTGTTCATGCGTGTTCGTTTCGCGGAGCTTTAGACACCCCCTATACAACATCGTTCCGTTCTTATCGCAAGCTTAATCCAATAGACTGGCTGGCTTGTATTCCGTATCCTTCGTGGATTTTCGAAACCTTCACAGGATACAGCGAACAGAGGGGTAAGTATAAGAAGGCTTAGAATCCACCCCATTTTCTTTTCTTCATCACTAAGCCCTCCACGCCGACGAGACCTCTTGAGGGTAAACGAAAATGTGCTAAAAGCCTATGAATCTCCATGCTGAAACGGTTGATAGATGCTGATATATGTATTCAAAGTTGTAAGAATTAAAATCAGTAAGACGATCGTTTTTAATATCCTGCGTTAAAAAACTAAGAGTATCTTCGAACGATTATCGAACCCTTCATAGGCCAAGAGGACTAACACCACTTTCAAAATTTTTATTCATTTATTTATTTGAAAGGTAAACACGCTTTATAAAAAAGTAATACAGTAAAAATAAAAATAACTAAAAAATAAAACTAAAAGTTAAGTTAAATAAAATTTATTTAAATTTCAATGCTAAAGCATTTGATTAACGCTTAACTCCTTATGGTTTGCTTATTATTTATCGAAATTAATCAGTTCCACAAACGAACAGTTTTCAATCGTCGCCAGTAACTTTCAAGCACGTTTGCAAGTGAAAATTTCAACGTTGGCAAATCAAAACTGATCAAATAATCAACAAAGGATTCGATCGAATGTGTTACGATAGTAATCTATTAAAAATTATCTACGTTCCATAACAATTCTAATAAGATTCTTGGAACTGTCATAAACTAATGAACTTTCTCAAACGCGGAACCACACCCAGTCGACCGTTTAAATTCACCTCTGACAAGAAGTTAAAAAATTCCCATAACTCGAACTTCATCCTGTCCAACTTCGACCATGCGTATACCCGCTACGTTTCCCCGAATTCTCCCGTTCGACGTCTGCTGGCGAAAAATTACGATATTCCAGACGCGTTAAGAAGCAGCCCGGCGATAATTTTTGCCGAAGGTGCATGCTTCTTGTTCGAGGGCGGCTCCCTTCTGGGGAATATCACCCTCGAGGAGGTGGGGTAGCGAAGAAGATGCTTCTTTACGCGTGCAAAGTACACCGGATCGGCTCGAGGGTGGGAGACCGGGGGTAGGGTGGAACGGATCGTGTGAACCGGTGGTCGTTACTGTATTACTTTAATAATTCAACGCGACACGATCCGTGATATATTTCCATTGGCGTAACGAACGAGTTGGCCGGCTGAAGTCGACGTTGTTGCGAGTCACGGCTAGAATTACCGTCGAAGGCTCTCCGCTTGCGTTCGCGGGCGAAATTCTCAGGCGGACAGTAAAAAAGCTCGTGCTTCAACAGGAAGCCCTAGTCAGATGCTCGTTTGTTCGTGGAGCCAAGATTGTTGGGAGTTTTTGTGAAGTTACGTCAAAATTTGGTATAGATTGTCCATTAAAGTCGAGACAGTAGATAACAATTTAATGTTCATGTTGGTCAGTTAATAGGAATTGAACTGTTGGCTTCGAACTGATTAATTGTCTGTTTCTGAGGTGAATTGGAGCGTCATCGTGAAGCTTGGTACATACGAGCGACATTTTGCCGCAAAATTGTATTTGAATTGAAAATATAAAGAGACATTGGACGGCAAAATGTCCCTCTTTATTGTATCAGACCTAATTGGTAATTGTGTTCGTTCTAACCCAAAAATTGCTTAAAAGTTATAGTTCCATAACTTTACCGATCCGCTATAGCATGTTAAGTTAAAATCTTTTTCTTTTAAATTATGATTTCTTTGAAAAATTTTGATTTATAGGAACCTGAAATTTGTGAATTCCGTCTTGTTCCAGGCATCGATCGCGCGAATTGTCATCTGGTATCAACATGTTTTTGAAATTGGAGCGATCTCGGGTAGATTTCGATGCACGTTCCGATTCGACTGCTTGTATGCATGTTTTGTAAATATGTATTGTGGTGGAGGAAGGGGTGAAGGATTGGACGAGGGAAACAACGTGTGGCCTTTTTTAAATCGAGTTCACTGATACTGTGACGATTGTATCCTACCACGAACTAAATATGTATCTCTCTGTTATGTATCTTCTTGCAAATGTATCGTTCTCTGCTTCTTTACTGTCGTTTCTCGAGCTTCTTGCCGAAAAAAATAGCCGAGCCTGAGTTATTCGTCGCGTAAGCCATATGATTTTGGAATGTCTGATTTTACAGACGTTGAAAAGCCTGTGCTGACCAGAATCATCTCGCGTAGAACAAGGCAGAAAGGGGTGGTGAACCTTTTTGCTTCGGGATGAAATGCTGTGGGCGAAAACTTTGTCAGGAATGCAAGCTAAACTTTCAGGAAACTGGTCAACACTTTCGGACGTTTTCTCTTCTTTTTTTTCCGCGTGCTCTAAAACGCAAGTTAGAAAAGCTTTTTAAAACATCTGACAGTTTTATCACGTAATCAGTTTTATTCAAACGAAATGAGTTTATGTAGCTGGACGATTAAGATAAAACAGGCGAAAAATTTTCTCAAAATGCGCCCGAATTAAACGAAAGTTACTGCTTGCTCGGCCACACTTTCGCATCAACGGAACGGCCACGAATAAAGCTGTGTGTTATTCTTAGCTTTGGAACATCACGTTCTTTTTTGCGTAATTCTCTGTCGTGAAAATGAAGCATCGTAATTTCAGAATTGAAACAGCTCTCAAAACGTGATACTCACACACAGCACAGCGAACGACTGAACGGTATAATTGTCGCATCGCCTTGGCTAAATTAGGTAGCATCATTAATTACGCCTCGGTTTAATTAACCGAGTGGACGTTTTAATATTCAACTTTGAAACGTAGGAATTAAATTGCATTACAATCTATGAGAAGATATTCATGCGAGCGTCAGATTTACAGCAAACAGACGGATGAACAAATAAAATCGAGGCAGAAATTAAGTTCGTCGTCAAAGGAATCGGGAAACACAGTTTTTTATTTTACAAAACGCGGTACGTTTCTGCATGCTGCGCGTTTAAACATTCCTGGCATTATTTCCTTACCCTATAGTTTCGCAGATTGTCCACTATACAGACGAGCAACGCGTCCCGACCTTTGATCACAGTCACGTTCTGAATTTCTTCAGCGAACCTAGGTAAGTTGGAATCTGAAAAACAAATTTAAATGGCGATATTACTTACACGTTCATGTGCCAACGTTAAATGCGTTGAAACTTAAATGGTGCATACAGTAGCGGACAAAAGTTTAAGACCAACGAGTTAATGAAATTAAACTAACTAATTTACAAGGAATAATATAAAAAACAAAATTTGCATTTTATGTTAATCTATAAATAGTGTTCTACCATAATAACAACAAAAATGAATGTACAGACATATTCGCTGGCCATAAAACTATGTTCTACATTGTCCTCTCGTTTTAAACTTTTGTCCGCAATTTTTACCGCATAATTGCTTATTCGCCGTTTCACCAAATTCCCGTGCTTCATTGCGTTTTATTAATTGCAACGCTATGCATATTATTGCATCGATGAAAGGTTATAAAAATACTCATTGGGCTAAGTCAACGCATAAGTTCAGCAAATCGAGAAAGTCTAGCTGATGACAAAATCTATTTACATTAATTATAACACGATCAATGCAATTACAAGAACTGTATAGTGTAGTATGAAACTCCTGGAATATCAATCTGTGATGGTTTCTTTTGGTGAGTCTGGGAGTGGATAGGTATATTTTAAAAAGTATTTCAGGAGATATAACCAAACCATTTAGAAGTTTGTAGGTGAAAGGTAAAATCGTCACAATGCAATACGTGACACAATCGCCAAGACGATCGCAAAATGAAAAGAAACGAAACGATATCACGAACGAGCAGTCAAGAATGCACACGACAATGCTGAGCTCGCAAACGGACAAAGTCAGAGTTCCCTTATCGAGGTGGTCGATGGGAAAATGTCGCATCCGGCCGAACGTAAATACCGTGTATCGTTGGACAATGAACTTGGTCGGCAGGGATTGCGAGTTATTATCGTAAGAGCCGCGTAACGAGTTCAGGACTCGAGCGGGGCCGCCCTTAGAAGCTTTTACCTTCGTTAATACCTTTACGACGTCCCGAGCGCCTGAATTATTTATGGGCACAAGGAACCGACCGCGGAGAACGAGAAACTGAGGGGGACACCGCGAGGCGAGAGCCAGAAAGGGTTGAGAGGGGTGTGGAAGACAGGAAGGGAGGGATAAGAGCGAGTTACTTTCATCTCTTTTTAAACTGGCATCGCGAAATGCGGAACATCGTTAATTACGTAGGTCGTACTTTATTATGCAACGGTTCTTCGCGTTAACTGTGACGTCTGCGGAGAAAAAGAGGCATTTAGCGTGTGAGGGGCAGGCGCTTGCGAAGAAAATCGTGAACGCTTCGTGGTGTTCCTGTAGCAGCGTCTCAAAGCATTATGGAAACGGTAAAACCGTCACATGATAGGAGATAATCTGTTTCACATGCTGGGGTCAGGGATCGATAGTTTGGGATCGTTTCTGGTTTCCCGCGAGGGAACTAGGTCCTGCAAGAAATTGTTCTGTAGCCTTCGGTAATAATGCTATTAACACTAGGTTTACGGGATCAGTCAATTTCACGGGTTTCGAACTTCATGAGCACAATTTGCAACAACAATTACTTGCAGGCGATCTTTCGAACGATCGTTGTAGTTAAGCGATAAGCAGAGTAACTTGTTAAAATTGCATATTGGTGATCTTTAGAACGATCGCCACAGTTAGGCGATAAGCAAAGCAACTGCATATTGGCGATAAGACGGGCAGATGTCGAATGTTCTCGGGGGCCTGACGGGCCTTGACGAGCTGATGGAAAGCAGTCGAATAAAGAACTTCAGAAGGAAAAGTCTTCCGTCGCGTTTATTTTGTTGTACCTTGTGCATACTATTATTCCTAATAATTTTCGTTGATTTTTATTGGTGGACTGATACGAGTATACCTTAATCTATTTCCCTCTCAGATTTGGAGTTTCAAATTCTGTACGATGTATAACTATTTCTTGGGATATGTGTATTAGAAATAGATGCACAAGAGATATCCGTAATTCTAGTGTTAAATTAATCGATGGGAAATTTATTCAACTACAAACTTTTTCCACATTTACAGATAGGTTCAAAGAAATATGCGCTAATAACGTTGTGTTACTGATAATTATTGCAAATAGCGTCTATCGATTAACGCAACAAAAATAATATTTGCAGTATTAATTAATTAAATTAAAGGTAAGTGATTGACA
The DNA here is from genome assembly GCA_033822845.1 of Tetrapedia diversipes. Classification (NCBI taxonomy): domain Eukaryota; kingdom Metazoa; phylum Arthropoda; class Insecta; order Hymenoptera; family Apidae; genus Tetrapedia; species Tetrapedia diversipes. The sequence goes on along the minus strand of JAOPTO010001065.1, from coordinate 533,204 downwards.
TTAAATTTTAAGATGAAATATTTTCTCCGTAATTAATTCCATGCTGATTGATTGATAGCTATATCGATCGTTAAATTACTAATAATTGTTGAACATAAATGACCTGATTCCTTCCTTTTTTGTGTAACGAAATGAAATTACCAAAAACGGAGGGCCGTTGAATTTACTCTGCTAACTTCGTTTGATCACTGTTCTTTGTAAAATCAACAGGTCCTCCATTCTAACCGACATAATACGGGCCTCATTTAGGTCTCGAATCAATATTTCGATTCATCGATCGAAATTCAGATGGTTCGTAGGCCTACGCAATAAGGGTGGACACGCATGTGGGACGGGATACAGGGTGCTCTTTCAATTTCGACAGATGAACAATCTCCTTTTTAATCTTGCACGTGTGGTCGTTCCTATGCGAATAAAATTGGAAATCATTTTTCACAAAGAATAAACGTACACGTTTGAACGGTTGGCTAGGCGTAAAAATAAATTTGATTACATTCTTTTTTTTTTGAGATTTGGCAAAGCTAGTTAGTAGTAATAGATATTTATATACGTATTAATAGATACCACCTAGTTTTACAACTACATGTTTCAGGGTTGGCGTGCTAAATATCAGGAACGATAGCCTTCGTGCCTTCATCTTAATTACTACAGGCATGATTATCGCTATCGATTGGTTATTAGCCACAATTTCGTGCTGTAGTTTGTGTGCAAACTACTTAGGAAGATGACCTATTTAAGTGGATTAATGACTATCAAGGGACCGTATGAGGCGGCGTAAATCACTTTCGACGAACCTGGCTAGATAACCATGAAACACCGGAGTGTTAGCTCATGTAATAATTAAAACATATGTATACAAGTATGTAAACATTGCATGGGTTGGATTAGGAAAATGAAGGGTGGATTTAAAACTCGTTCGAGTGACCTTTAAATCGCACTGCAGACCTCCAACCTTGTGACCCGATTCTAGATCCTATCAAAGGACACTCTTCTGAACTTCATTTAAAAGAGGGGATCGTCTACAAAAACTTGATTGGAGCTCGTTTTTTCTAACTTCCACCTTTGCGCGAAAGTGTCAGAAGAGAACACGTGAAATTTATTGGAGACCACAATTCGGTAATTATTGCAGGAAACATTCGTTTGCGAATGTCAGAAAGGCTGTAACGATTGCAGAGAGTACAAAGGATACAGCATACTGTAATTATAAACATTTCGTATTACCGATTTAATTAGCCGGTGATCATATTACGCATAATTAAAATGGATGGCGATGGAAAAGCCAAGATCAGCGTGCTATTAAAATTCAGAACTTACAACGGAGAATAATTAGAATACTTCCATGAAACGTATGAAAATATTTTCGTTGTCCCTGTAAAATGCTAAATATTAAGTACATTAGTTATTTACTCGCAGTGTGTGTCAAAGGACGAAATTCTTTTTTCTACGCTACGTTTTTTATTCATTAATTATAATTACGAATATTACAGCGTCCTGGGTTTACTTTAATCTCTTTATACTTTTAGTTACAGAGCTTAACGATAGAATTAAAATTTTATGCTACACAATGCGCACGCATTGTAGTACACGTCAGTGTGCTTTTTGCAGCGGGAATTTTCAAATATTCTCAAATTTTGTACTACAATTAGTTATAACATTTTTATGACTCAATGTGAATATAAATATTCTAGATTTAATTAATCACCATTAACGATAATGTCAATGAATATTGTATTATTTGAGAAATTCAATTTCTCTTATATAAATGCTTTAGAAGTATTTAAAAAGCCTAATCACCTTCTGAGAAACTGAAAATTTCTGAATTACTTGAACAATGGAAAAACAGCTGTAAAAAATAGTGGTGCACTGCATAATAAAAAAAAATAAATAAAAAAAAATAACTATACTAAAAGAAAACTTGTTAAAGAATTATGCTAAATAAAAGAGTTAAACAATGGTGGTACACTGCATAATAAAAAAAAAAATACAGAAGAATAACTATACTAAAAGGAAAACTTGTTAAAGAATTATGCTAAATAAAAGAGTTAAACAATGGTGAATGTATATTTTCAAAGCGCGTCAACCACTTCGAACGAATACCACGTTAAACAAAATTGCAAAGCTCTCGGAGGAAGAAAATCAGTAAACGTTCGCGCATACATATACGTGTGTATCAAATAACGGACGAAAACGGAACGCGGTGATAAGCAAAATGTTAATAACGGTCATTAAGGCAGCCGTTTATTTGTTAACGCGCTTATAACGAGACTGACGACTTTAATGAAAACCTTGAATGCGCATCGTTTTTAATAATATCACGGATGAAGTCGATTTCACGCTGAAACTCGGCAATACGCTCGCTAACGACGCAAAGCGAGTATTCAGCGTATTCGTGAAGAAGGAACGAACGAGAGTACGAACCGGTAAAGGGAAAGGTGGAGAGGAACGGAGAGGGGAATTATATTATTATACAGAAACGTGAAGCGTGGTTGAATGAAAATTTGCGACAAACGTGAATCCACGCGGATATCCCTGGATGAATACTTCGGAATAGTCGACGAATTAATTAAACATGGCGATCCGTGAATACCGAGATTTTTGGCACGCCAAGACTTCATTATCATTCCCTCTCGTAATCCCTGTTTCCCTCCACAAAGGGCGGGTAATTAACGCGTGCAGCGGCATCTTTCATCGACGCACAATGCGGTAATGATTACGTGCAGGAGGATCGCGGCGGTGATGGTGGTGGTGGTGGTGGTGGCTGCGGCGGTGGCGGCTAGAATTCGTAAGCACATTACCTGGAAGTTGTTATCGAGCTGATTAACAGGTTTTGATTAAGGCAAATCTATGTACACGCACGCCATACTCCACGGCCGTGGGCGCCTGTGCAACCTATGCTTATGCGATGAGCAGAGGCTGTGACACGTTGCCGAGTAGAATAACGTCTAGCTAACTACAGCCGCGTTGGTAATAGTTGTCTACAATACGTTGGACGAGCGTGGAAGTTTCCCTGATTTTGCCTGGCGCAACGCAATTAATATTTGGCTTAATCTAATGTTTTGTAGCATGATCGATGGCTACAGAATGAACTCTCTAATTTTCTCTAAGACTAAAACTAATGACTCTCGCGAGGCTTATTTTATTTTAAGCGGTTCTTGCCTCCACCAATCAGGCCCTTAAAAAAAAAATGCATGCCTTCGACGCCCCCCCCCCCCCTTTGTGCAAACCTCGGTGACGGTTCTGTACCCAGGACCTCGGTTGCTTACATTTTCTTCAGTGACTAAGTTTACGATGCGACCCTTTATATCTACAAATGACCTAACGATACGTATGCCTCGTAAAGCTGGTTCTTGTCTGGATGACCAGCTGTTAACACTATTCCTACCACGACCAGTCAAATGACCGTTTTTAAAATTTCGATTAGAATTTCACATGTACAACGTAATCGAATCGACTTTAAATTTTAGACTTTTCCTCAAATAAACCTATAATACACTTTTCAATATTCACTTCTTTTTTCATTGTTTAGTTTCTGAGAACAATTTGTAGTCTGTCTTACGTGGGAATGTTGCGATAGGAATAGGTATGCGTGAAGTGTCGGTAGGAATAGTGTTAAAAACTGTTTACAATTTAACGAACAGAAATTCGCTGATTCTGTTGGGAGAGATAGGCAGGGTGGCCACGCGAGAAAATTCACAGACCTTAAGAATTCGACCAGCAGAGTCGAAAAGGTTAAACAGGGTGCAAAGGGCATGTGGTTTTTGTCTCGCGTAGCGACACTTACCCTCCTGCAACACACCGATTATTTTCCTTACACCAAAAGCAGTCCCGCTTCGTGTGAATTTTTGAAAATGCAATATTTTAAGGAGAAACGAAGTAGTAGTACAGTTCATGAAGAGGTTATCTAAATTATGTAATTCTTGACGAAGACGGAATTACGATTGCAATGTATGCGGCATGGCTGCTGATTTGTTGTAAATTAGTGTACGCCTCGCTCTGCTTCGATATACTTTTACTTGGAGATTCCGGAAATCGTGAAAGGTACAGAGGAGATTTCCTCTCTCGTGTTCGAGGGAGAATAATGAGGAATGCGGAACATAATGCGTCATTGTTACGATCTCTGATTGCGCTGGGTTGGAGTCTCGAGTACTTGAAGGTCCAGAACGAATACTCCTATTTCCTTGCTAGTTTCCTACCTGCCGCTTCCAGTTTCCCAATTTTCTCGTTCTCCACTACTCCTCTAAATTTCTACGTTTTTTCTCCCTGCCGCATTATGTTCCCCTTATTCCCCCTCTCGTTGGGTTATTTCGTAGCGAAGCTTATTATAATTATCTCGTGTGGCGAATTTATTCAGAGACAACCTGAAAGATCGATAACCCGACGATACTGCGGAGAAACGTTGCGGTTAAATAATTGTTTCTTGAAACGAACAAAAATGAACGGTACGAGAGAAATCTTAACTCTTTTAAATGAAAACGAACTTTCTTCTGAAATGTGCGATTAATATGAAAAAATCAGTTCAACGAATTTAGCACTATTGTTAATTATCTCATAAAATTAAACGCCCGCTTCTTTCTACTCGTCGCGAGTCACACAGCACCTTTCTTCGTGGAAGCACCTTTTCATTTTACCTCGAGTATATTGAATTCGACTTTTTCACCGTCCACCTTTTAAGGACACTGTAAGTACTCGCTTTGTCGTTAAAGAAAATTAAAGATCCCTTCCCTTTGAACGGTGTGCACCGTCCGCGACTGTGTAACCACTTCTCAGCGAAGACTGTTTTCTCGGCACACCTCATCAATCCTTGCCGTTCTCCCGAAACCGCAGCGGCATTTCGAAAAAAGTGCTCTGTTTAGAAGGTGATCTAATGCTCGCGGCTTCGCCCGCGCTTTCGCTATTTTTCTTGTCGACATCAGTGTCTATTAGACAGTGCTCGTTAGTCAGGATGTTCCGTGTCGAGGCACGGGAAGGGAGGTGGAAAAACCGTGCAGAACCGGGAGGTCCTAATTGGCAAACCTTTCTTTCTTCCTTCGCTTTTGCTTTAGCCACGTAACGCTCGGACATTAATGCTGCCTTTTCTACTTCGTTTTGTCAATTACACAATACTGTTGACATTACTGTTGACATGCAAATCAAGATACGCTATTGTGAGCAAATGTGAAAGAAGAATAAATACAATTTATATAAACAACAACTATTGACACAATAAAATAACGAAATATAACATAAATATTAATCACACCGGGGATCGATTTGTCCTGCGACACACACACTCTCTCTCTCTCTCTCTCTCTATCGCTATATCTCTATCTTTCGTCTCTATGATTGCTCTTATCGCACTGACTATTTTTTTAGCCGTTTTACCCTCTCGTTTCTCTCTCTATCTTTACCATACGTATACAAATCACATAGATCACGCTTCGCTACACTAATTCAACAACACGAACCTTAATGTCTACTCATAGTTTATCATACGTACTCGCCACACTCATCCTTTCATACGAACATTATTTTCTCTCATACCTCATACTCTATGCTAACCATATTACCACATCTATTGGTCTCATTACACGATTTTGAGTAGCAAAATCATTTCTCGCTACGTTTCACCTTACGTAGCGGATTCTTTGACTCCTTTGAAAGCATCTGATAGAAATTAAATTGATATTACGGTTTTCCAAGCGCAGTCGAAAGGTCCAATTGCAATTAAGATCTATTTCAATGATACCCCATACCAATCGTTTAAGTAACAATTAAAACAAAATTATTTGTTCAGTGTTATCGCCTCCGTTTAATGAACACGCCTTTTTACCCACTCTAATCGCCTCCAAAAGAGAACGCGTGCACACGTGAACGAAAGCTTCAGATAAAGGAATCCCGACGAAAATTCCCGCCGATCGATTGTTACATAAACTTTTACAGGGCTTCGTAAAATTTTATTCTCAAATCGCACCGAGGCCGTTCGACGAAGCGGTTTTATTCATGCTCCGCAATGAACTGCAGACCGTGCAGACGAATCGGGCCGGTGCCCCTGGAAACTGTCTCCTCGCTTCGCGTACAGGGGTGGAGGAGGAGGAGGTGGAGAAGGAGGTTAGCAGTCGAATCAACCATTCTCACCGGGTATTTCGATGGAGCGAGATTTTCCGCGAGATAACGCCGTCGATTGTTCTATGCGCCGTTTCCGGCGTACAGCCGAGGAACTTCGCCCCTTCTACCACGCCTCGCCGCCATCGAACGTTGAAAGCCAAGGGAACGTTCGAAAAACGGTTAAGACCGCACGATATTCAAACGAAACTGTGGAGGGAACATTCTCCACTTGGAAATGACAAACTTTACAGCCGGTGTCGTTCCTCCGGTTCTAAGGTCAACCGGGTTGAAGGCTCCGCGAGGGAAGAACAACCTCGTTCCGATTCAAATTGATTACATTTTTTCCTTCTATTTCTCTAATTTCAAGGATTATGATCTCTTTCGTCGCATTTGTACGTTTGCGAACAATATTGGCACGACAATTGAATGTTTTGCAATTAACATGAATGTATTCAGATCGCAAGTATACAGGTGCTTATCCTCATAATTTAATTTTACTGTGTGTGGCGACTGTCCTGTCCTCGTCATTAGGAGGGATCAATCGACTACCTTCCTCGCAAGTACTCACAAGAGTCCGACACGGTTCTTATAAGTACAAGTTCCGAAATATCCCTTCCTATCCCTGTGTATAATGCATGGGCTTGCTAGGTAAACCTTACTGATGAATCCACTAGCTGGCCCCGGACGAAACATCGCCTTCGTTCCTTTTCTTTCCTTTTACTTCTTTTTCTTTATACGTTATATCTGTCTTTCCTCTCTTTAATACTTCTATCTTCCTATGATGTACTCGCAGTTACTTTCGTCGCTCTTTGATAATTTATTGATTGAAAACCTACTGGCATAAAACACAAACAAAAACTGAATAAACCTATATCTATAAAACGCTGCTCATTTCTTTTTTTCCCTCCCTGGGTTCCACTTCGAACACTCATTTATGTTGGACCCCCTACTCCCTACCACTCAGGCCCGTCAATAGTGCAGGGCCCCTTAATTATTCTCCCAACACTCTTCTCTGTTTTCATGTTACCCTATAACGAGCATTTGCCAGTAAATAAATAAATAAAAATAGAAAAAAATATTAAAGAGAACCGAAAAGCTTCGTTATCGATCTATCGAGCGTTCCGTTTGAACGTCGATTATTTATATATCGGATGCATTGTCGAGCAAACGTTTCGCTCGCTCGTGGCCCCGAACCGCTGCATAGGAATCCGAGGCTCATTGTGGCGGAGATTTATAATGCAGCTCTGGTTACCGCGAAAGTATGTTGTATAAATAGCGTGTGGCAGCAGCCCCCGTGGAAACCGGCCACGGTCGATAACAGTGTTTCGCCGTACGTACGTTCGCCGGGAATATGGATACAGAAGTTCTTTCACGAACAGGTCGAAACTTTTAATCGGCTCGTTCAACGGACCGAACAGGATTTTCGAACGAGCAAAATCACCACCGACGAGTCGTGCCGCGCGGAGGGGAGGGGGCTCCGCTCGTAAGGGTTTACCTTAAACGAAGTTAAAGTTTATTGGTTTATCCGAGGCAAACGGAAAGGAACTTGCGCTTCGAACGTGCTCAATAATCCGTGCCCGTCAGATTATCCCGGTTCCTGGCAACCGTTTCTTTCGCCGCTCCGCCTCGCCGTGCCCCGCGGCCGTAGGGGCCTCGAAATCAGGATGGAATTTTAACAAGCTGCGAGACGGGCACGCGTGACTCGTCCTAACCGGGAAGATGTAGGCAGATACGAAGGCTTATGGAAGTCACGAGCTGCCTTCCGCTTGCCACTGTACGGCGCGAGATAAGTCTGCCTGTTGAAAAGATTATGACGGAGGACGATGAAGCCGCGAAGTGCTTTGTCTCGCGTTTGGAACCGCTGCATTTTGATGGAGAAAGTTTGTAGGACGCTTTATATTGAATGTGTATCGATGGTATTTTGGGTGCACAATTACTTGACTTATTCCTTTGTATTTGATAGTATAATAATAATAGTTTATTTCGGCCTTCTTAGCCCAGAAATAGACTTACCAAGTCGTATTTGAAAGTATTTGTGACACTAAGTGGGATATCTTTATTATTCAGGCCTTTGATGCGGACTCAAAAGAGAAATATTAGCGAAATATTCTTTTGAGAACTGCTGTTTACTAAAGTTTTATCAAAATTAATGATTGCTTCCTCGAAGTATCCCATTGTTAATACTTCAAATGTCTCAACCAGCTATCACGTTTTTAAACGCTCTACACTGCGATTACTTAAAGATTTCCGTTCAGCCTACTTTCGTACAGGAACTCTACCGACAGCAACTTCATCCTTCGTCGCAAACAATTTCAAAGGACCGACCCTCCGTCGAAACAACTTTCGGCCAGCTCTTTGCTTCAACCGAACAGTTTCGTCGTTTAATCCCGGTTCGTTAGCGCCGTCCCACGGGTTCCGCCTTCGCGATACGCATCTCGAGATCGGGGCCCTTCCCGATAAATGAACCGGAAGTTCATTAAAACGAACGCGATAAGAGAGTTATCGAGGCGGCGGATGCTAATTGCGTATTGATAATTCTTCGCGAACGTCGCCGTGCGTTTAAAGGGTCTTTGCATAAATTTCCGCCGCGGAACGGAAGTGCCGGCGAGGCAGCAGCTCGTTGCCTCTGCGACGCCGTATTTCAGGATCAAATTCGACGGAGATAAAATATATTCGCCGGGCGGCAGCGGCGGTGATAAATCAGGCAATAAATGAAAGCCCAACGAGGCGGGCAAGGGGGGGCGGGGAGGGGTGGGGGATGGAGGGTGAACAGATAAAAAGAGAAAAAAGAGCGGGTGGGGGGCGAGAAAAGAGAGTGGAAGGTGGAAGAGGCGGTCCTCATTATTTTTAAAAGCGTCCCCGAGGCGGCCCGTGGCTCGCCGATGGAAATGTTTTGCGGTTATATCAGAGCCCCTTTGTCTCTTTGGATCACGAACGATGAATGGTTGACAATCACGACGAATTGCTGTCCAAGCGGGTACACTTTCAGCATAAATCACTTTTATTACCGACAGAGATCTGCATTTCTAGTGTACTCAATTCAGCTGCGAGTTTTGGATCATCTTCGATTTAGATGAATAATTTTGTGTTGAGGAGCCGTTTTTCTTTGTGAGTCGAACGTTTTCCTTTTGAATGGAGATAGGTTGCGATTTGGGGGATAGGAATTTTTGAAAATCGTAGAAAAGTTATGTGCACGTTTAATTGATTGAGTAGTCAACGTCACGGTGTGTTTCATTTGTATGGTGTTATGGAATTTGGGAAAGAAAGTTTAGAATTTTAAAACAGAACTGAACGTAGGGTAATAAAATATCAGGGAACTTAAAATCTGCTCCTCGTTTGCTCATAATATTCATCGCCAAAGCCGATTTCGCGAGGGAGAATCGCAGCTGCGCTCGCATACGATTACCGTGCGTTCGAGGCCTTTGTGGCATTTTCGAGAATTAATACCATAAACAGCTTTAACGGAAAGCAAATTGAAGTTTAAAGAGATTTAACGTAATCCGATACACCAGTGCTGTAAGAGTTATCGGTTTACCCGTGTTGTCACTCACCCGGCAGCTTTTCATCGCAGGCCCTCAATTTTAGCATCATAATTACGTGAAACCGTCAAAAATTTAGAAAACTCCGGTCTCCGTTTACTCTGCTATGCTTACTCAGTTTTCCTTCGTAAACTGAGTAAATCGTTCCTTTATCACTCTTTCGATTCACCAAAATCCATATTACCTCTCTTTACTCCCAATACTTGAACGGTCTAACTAATAAGAAAAATATACCAACTATAATATCTACATTAACCCCACTGCGTTCCTTAAATTCTGTTCCAATCGATCGTCCTCTAATCTCATTAAAAGAAACTCTTAATTTGTAAAGAATTCGTAGTTAAACGTAAAACTGAAGAGATAGAGCAAACTGTTGCTAACGTAGTCTCCATTCATGCTTCAAAATTAAGAAAATTTTCTAGTAAAATGGAGACACACGTCCGGAACAGAAATGTTCCGAAGACTGTAGCAAAGTTAAAATTCTTCGATACCATTCTCGTCAAATCTATCCCAACACCATGCAGTGCATAGCTACGTATCACAGCAGTCCGTTTATACAAGCTGAACGTCCATTTGTCACCGATTATTGGCCGACAGACTTATCCCTCGCACGATTACTCACCATCGTGTATCTGGCCACCTCCTAAGAAGTCGTGTAAGAAAGAAACTATTATCCGGGGAAGGGCGGGAAAAAGCCATCGACGGACAATTATGAGCGCCAGCAGCTCTAATTCAATTTCCCCTCCCTTCGCGGCAGCGATTTGTAAGTGGAACGGCTGCAGGGAACCGGAAACCCATCGGCAACAGCGGGAGTCAGGGGATAATAGCGGCAGGAAGCGAAGCTCTCGAGCTCGGCTAAAGGAAACGAGAATGGCGTGTTCTTCACCGCAGGAGTAACAGGACTTGTCACTTTAGCTGACGGGCAAATAAGTGCCATTTAAATGTGATATCCAGAGGAGATCGAAGGGGCAGGGTTGGCTGGGAAACGTAGAAACCGATACGTACGTACGTACTTCGCCGCCCCGATACAACGCTCTGTACTTAACGTTTACTAACTATTCAAACGCTCCCTACCAACTGTCATTCCCACGAGTTCCGTGGCGTACGGCGAGCCCCGTTTCCGGCGACGCGGATTCTTCCCGGCTGCGAATAAATATAGGATTTTATTTTATTCAGAGAGATGGCGGGATGAAGGCGTGGGCGTTAACAAAGTGAAGTGACATTTTGTGAAGTTGTGTTGTCGATGAATATCGAACAATTAAAAAGGTACACGACTGAACAGTTTAAATCCCTTGCAAGGAAAAAGAATTTAACCCTTTGACTGCTAAATACTCTCGATCGAAGTGCTACGCGTGGACGACGTTCTGTTAGGAATCGTGTTGCTCTAAATGGGAGCGAGGAAAAACTGACAAACGCATATACGTGTCCATAATCTGCGTGAGTAACTTTTGTCATAACAATCAAAGGGTTAATAGTACCCCAAAGTTTGTTTCAAAAAGAAAGAGCAACTTTCCTTTTTATCTAATCGGACACTTAATTAACCCTTTAAGTGCTAAATACTCCCGGTCGAAGTGCTACGCGTGGACGACGTTCTATTAGGAATTGTGTTGCTCTAAATGGGAGCGAGGAAAAATTGAAAAACGCATATACGTGTCCATAATCTACATGAGTAGCTTTTGTCATAACAATCAAAGGGTTAATAGTACCACAGAGTTTGTTTCAAAAAAGAGAGCAACGTTCCTTTTTATCTAATCAGACACTTAATTAACCCTTTAAGTGCTAAATACTCCCGGTCGAATGCTACGCGTGGACAACGTTCTGTTAGGAATCGTGTTGCTCTAAATGGGAGCGAGGAAAAATTGACAAACGCATATACGCGTCCATAATCCACGCGAGTAACTTTTGCCAGGCGCATATAAGCGCACATAGCGGTCAAAGGATTAAAAGCGGAACTAATTGTCACGTTAGCAATTTTTTATTAATTAGGTTTAACGCGTTGAACAGATTTGAATTTCTTTTTTTAAGCTAACATATAAAAATTTAACTCGTAAGTAGGTACAAGTTGGAGTATGCAGAGCAAATTCGTGTAGGATCTGTTTTCAGAACCTAACCACGTAACTGACCTAGTCAACTTTAAGCTGTTCAATGAGTGTAATATACTTTGCTCGTGTAAGTGATCAAAAGTTATCTTGGCCAGCCCAACCCATATCAGACTGACGTAACTCACCAATCTTGTCCAACTAATCTAACCCGGATCAAATTCAATTTAGGCCGATCAGAACCATTTTCGCGGAGCGCTGGATACATGGAGTTTGAACAATATGAAACTTACACGTACGGTAAAACAATTTCTCTAAAATTCACAATTTTACTCAAATTTATTCTTTAGGATCAAAGATTCTTCAAAACATTGAATAGCATTGTACAGCATTCTAGAGTAGCGGACAAAAGTTTCAGACCAAAAAGTCGATGAAATTAAACTAACCAATATACAAGAAATAGCATGATAAACAAAATTTGCATTCTGTGCTAATCAATAAACAATGTTCTACCATAATAACAATAAAAATGAATGTACAAACAATATTTTCAGACCATAACACTATGTTCTACATTGTCCTCTCGTCTTAAACTTTTCTTCGCTACTGTACATACCTTTCAACAGATCTCAAATAGGAAAGCTTTCATTTCAGCGAGCTTGAGAACAAAAACAGGTTACATTCATCTATCGTTGATACACGACAAACATTAGCACACAAACTCGAACACGAGGAAAGGGTTAAATTCGTAGCAGCGAAAGAGAAACGCGCGCCATCGTAACCCGGAACTCGTCTCCTCTTTCACTCTCCGAGTATTCCCAGCCAGGCTCCTCCTCGCCTGCTTAATCCCGCGTGCTTTAGGAAAACGTGAAACAGCAAAGAGCGCCCGGGCGAACGTGGAAATTATTTTATTTCGCGCTTCGGAATATCAGCCGAGCGCGGGCTCATTCATATTCATGCCGACGCCCGGCCACTTCATCTACCGAAAAGCGACTTACCGCGAATCGTGTCGGTTACTTGAAGATTCAAGCACGGTTTCTCCGTCGCCGATTCGGCTAATTCTGTCCCTTATCCCCTTATCACGCTCTTTCTTCATCTTTGATTGGCCGTGTCCCGTGTAACGGACACGACACGCGAACGTTCCGTTGTACGCCTGGTTATCATACTCGCATCTACTCAAACAAGCCTGCTTATCGCGATAATCATCCTTTCAACAGTCATCTTTTTCCAAATATTTTGCCGATTACCATTAATTCATCCATGTCCTTTGATCCCTAAGTCACTCGTACTCGAACTTCAAATTTTCCTCACCTTGTCTCATCTCTACTACTCCGTTTTACCGATCCTTAACCTTAACCCTTTCGCAACAGCGCAACTGTACCATACTTCGCCAATTTTCACGATGGCACAACTGTACCATAATTCGCCACCATTTTCTGCGTTGCATAATGCCTGTACTAGCTTTATTTTGACATCGCTATTGAAATAAAACAACAATATAATTATGATTTTAATAACATTTATTATATATTATTTTTTAATAATCTTGTTTAGTATGAAAGCTTCCCGATTTTGTTCCGTAGGACGGAACACGCTTACAAAGAAAAATGTTTTATTTCTCTAACAACAAAATCTGTACCGTGTATGATTGGCATCAGCCTCTGCGAACCAATAAATGATTGCCGTATATATACGGCACCCATCGTGAAACGGTTAAAAGGATTAGAACGAAACTCGAAAAGCAGACTTGTCCTAGAACAGCCGTATCGCAGAGTTGTATTAAATCTGATTAACCTAGCCGTACAAAACTTTTCTCTTAAAGTCCCTCACGTGTTGCACTCATTCCAGGATACCGGGAATACAACAGTTCTTGTCGTTGGTCGAAACGCGAAGGGGAGAATTCCGAAATTCTGCTGAGTTTTACGCGGCTGACGCGCTCGCAAACCGTCGAACGTAACTTGTGCCCGATCTATCGGGCGCTGCTCTTGCGTTCCCCTATTTTATTTACTCTGTCGACCGGAAACACCTGTACGCGTATGTATAAACCACTCTGGAGTGGGTGCGAGATTTTTTCGTTGGGTTATCGACAACTCTGACACAATTCTTTCCGCGGAATATATCCCTCGGGTGTTTTACACAGTGTAACTTAAACGGAGTTAGCGATGCAATTGTTTATTTTTCTATAGCGTAGAAGTTAAAATATGAATTGAGCAGTAAATGAAAATAAAGCTGAATACTTGTATTTATGGAATAATTTTATGGAATAAGTTTATGTTCATATGAAAGGCGTTGAGAAATTTAAGTTATTCTTAGACTGTGGATTTTTATGAATTTATAGAAAATTAAAATGCGCAGAAGAACGTAGAATACACGTAATATGCAGAAATAGGCAAAATATCTAAACGGATCGATATCTAAGTTCCATTCCTTTACTCACTTTTATAAAGATTGAAATTTCCATAAAAATCTGCAGTCCAATTATTACTGTCTACTGGGTCTGTGAAATAACACAGCTGATTTCTATTACACATTTCAAAATAGACAACTATGCACGGAGTGTGTATTATGCATAAAGTCGTTAAATGGAGATGTGTAAACTGCATACCGTAGTACTATTGTAGAGGTGTGTTTTTGCTTTTACAGGCGTCATGCGGTCAAACGTTTTGGTGCTCAGCCTGCCGCTACAAGTGGCGTGAAAGTGCTCGGAACGCTTTTGTTGGAACAAAGGTACGCACACTTCTGGCCGCGCGATGTTTTCTAAGGCCGCTAAAAATACATCGGCCTACATGCGAATAAAAGGAAGATTCACCGAGTTCCTTTGCAATCTTTTCAACAGAAATAAACATTCTTGTTGTGCTCGACAAACACGAACGCTTTGCATTGAAATTCATGGAAATCTTTTATGAATCATCTTATTCCTGAAGCGACGAATAATCGCATAATATCGTTTTCAAAATGACAGTGAATCCATTTTTTCATCGTCGTTAATTCACGAAACCCTTGATCAATAGATTTTCATGGTCAGGTGACCGAGCTAATTAAACAATTTTTAGGGATTGATAATTACAGGCGCCCCTCGAATTTCGCACACAATTGATTGCTGAAAGTGTGTGCGAATGTTGAATGTTCGAAAGTAGACGGATGTAAAAAAATATGCACCAAAGATTGTGTTTTAAGGTATTGATTGAAACAACATTGTAGTCTGATGGCTAAAGTCTAATATCCCTTGAAAAGGGGTAGCCCAGCAGCCTGGCCGACTCACAATCTCCTCTCAGAGGAGACATCTGACAGCAAAAACTTAAGTCGAATTCTTAAAAACACGTGAAATAGCGAATTGTGCGAAAGTAGAATGCGCAAAAGTCGAGGGGCACCTGAATTTATATTTATTATGGAAACCAGCTTTGGTTTATAGTCGCGGGTTCTGGGCCTGATCAACGCAAATCCCCTGGGTCTGAGCCTAACCCACCCAGATGACCACCACACTTCTGCCAGTAAATTCCCTTTCCAGAACTTTTCCCTTCACCTTCAAATTGTCCACTTCCCTCTCCCACCTCTCATTTTTCCGATCTCTTAAAAGCCACTCGGCATTCTCTCATTGGAGAAGAGAAGAAAAACGCAGAGGATTACTATGAGAACATCCAAGAGCAAGAGAAGGGGTATCATCTCAAACGTCGAGACAATACGAAGCCTTGTGAATTAACACTAGAGCTATCGATGATTAGGGTATACGTATTTGCGACATGGAAATATAATTGAAAATTATATAAAAAGAGTATATAATACGAGGGAAATAAATCTTAGTAATCATAATAAAAACCACGGAAAATTTCCAAACGCTTGGGTACCGCAGAAAGTTTATCAAGTTTCCATAAACAATTATGAATAAGTCACTTTGACCCCCTTGGTAGTTCTAACGTTAAGATACATTGTTGCGATCGATAACAACATTTATAATCTATACGTATTTCAACAAAAATCTTATGCAAATGAAATCTTTGCTGCATCTTTAATTCTAAACTCATTTGTATTATAACACAATGTGTCAATTATTCGCGTACACCTCTGATAACCTGTTTATTCAGAAATCAAGTGTCACAGTTAGTCGTTACAGCAGAATAACAGTGGTTCGCAGGAATGGTTTGGACTTTCGATTCCAATTCCAAGGTCTGACTCCAACGCACGGCCTTGTCACCGACAGGGAATAACTCATCAAATAATGTCAACTTCCAAGTTTATCTAAGCATGTAACGTTTCCATATCGGTTGGTATACGCGGACGGCTGGCTGATTAACACGCTAGCGGACCATAAGTATTGCATTATTCATCCCTTTGCAACAGCAGTGACTATTAATTAACAGCCGTACGTTATAATCAGTCGGTGATGTTGACAAGACTTAATTAGAATTTCTTTTCGAGAGAGTCACGCGGCTACGAGAACGCTCTATTTTTGCTGCTGTGCAATCTGAACCTCGAGCCCGATCGATGAACAGAAAGAAATAATTTTTAGACGTTCCTTTTAAGAACCGTTTCAACCCCTTTACTTCCAATTTGTCATTTTCTTTAGGTTCCAAAATTGTCTAATACGTAACACTTAAAAAAAAACTCCTAAAATTCCCGAATTAAGACATTCATAAAGTTATTTCCCATGGAAAAATGTAAAGCAGTCTTTTTTCGTTAACACACATAAATTTAAGTTATATTTTGTGAAAGCAACAACACGCAACTGACAGATTTGGTAGTGCTCATGAATAAAAATAAGTGAGGACAAATTGAAGAGAAGCAATTAAAGAGATTAAACAATTAAAACAGGAGAAACACTACTTTTTATGAAAATATTAATTATCACATTTTTTTTAGCAAAGACAGTATAACTTCAATGTAATTACATCGCAGGATTACGAATCCTTTGTAAATGGATTTTATGTTAGCACAATAGCTGATTTATATCGTAATTATAGCAACCAATCGGAAAAATGAAGACAATTCTCTTGATTAGAACGGAAACGAACCGTGAAAGTGGTATTATTCAGTTCTCTTACTGTGCTAATTAAAAGTCTCGCGAACGCACAATCGAGCCTCGCCAGTTGACGTGAATTAATTAAAAAAATTTTTTTTTTTTTTTGAAAATCCAATCGCGAGAAAGTTTCCCCTTTCTCATTGCGAATCTGGGTTACACGCTCGGATCGATACGTAGCATAAAATATGTGCCGCGATCGGACTTCCGTTTTCGCAATTTAAGTACGATGTTTCACCTTTTATCGCCAGCCATTCAAACTGCTCTCAAAAACTAGTTCCAACGTTTTCTTTTTTACGCGCATTTGTATATCGATTCGGGAATAAAAGCTTGAAATAAAACAAGCCCCTTATTTTATTCAGGTGAATTATTCTCGCGATGCAGATTATAATAAGGTAGTATCTTAGTTTTCAGAATTAATAGAGTAATTTTAAGGACGGCGACCGGAAAAGGACACTGAAAGTGGAAGTGATGGATAGGCAATAATTTGTGAGAGCGGAATCTGAAAGAATATGGATGCGTGGTGAAAAAAGGAAAGATCAAGAAGGGTTTTCTTTGGGAAAGCAATAGATTTAAAGCAGAGTTAGACCGACAGTCAAGACAGTTGCGTTAAGAGTTGAGAGTCGTGTCAAAAGTTACTACATATTGTTATTTATAATTGAAAAGTTGCCTTATACTTTCGCTAATAATCCTGAATATAATAACTATGATATTAATATTTAAATATGATTGCAAAAGTATTTAATTAAAAATGTATAAAACATTTAAATATAATAACTAATTATAATATTAAATATAATAATGATAAGACTTTTACAATAAAAATACGTTAAAAGCATCTTGTCCTTCCGACAGATACATCTTTCACCCTACGATCAGAAATTTATCTATCAAGTCACAAAATAAACAAATCAAAAAATTCGATTCACCCTAAATCATCGTCTCAGTTGTGTACAAGAAACGATATTCCTAACACTCGTTGCAACATCCCGATTGCATCGCCACGAAACGTGTCGCGCTCTATTTTCCGACGAGACGATCTCCAGGCAATAGCGAAATCATTAAACCCGGAGGGTCGACGATCGTAAAAGGTTCGGAAACGCGAGATAAGCAACGGCGGAAGCGTCGCAGCCCCGGTATCCGCGGAATTCGCCCCGAAATCAAGCCCCGTGGCCCATTATCAGAGGAGCAGAAGGGCGGAAAATGTCGGCTTAACGCAGAATATATGAACCCCTGTACGGTGTCCGGGAAGCGAAATTGGTCATATCGTGGGATTTCTCGTGCAGCAATGCCGTTGATTAGCCGCGGAGGAAAACCACGGGAGATAGAAGAAACGAAAGAAAGATGTTCCGGCTGACTTAGGAACGAGGGGTGCGATGAAGGGCGAGGGGCGGAGAAAGATGTGGCAGGAATAATGGAGCGAGGAGGAACGACACGAGGCCACCCGCGGACTTTCTCCTGGGGAAAGAAAGGTGGAATCGAAGAAAGATGAGTCCCAGCCCCCGTAGGAATGGTATGATTGACGGCGCTGCTTGTTTCAAGCTACGCGGCTCTGCCGTGGAATTCGTAACGATTATTGACGGTGTCACGGTCCACGGTCGTACAATACAAACGTTTTCGAGTGCATACCGCAGTTTTACAGGATTTAGACAATTACGACGCGAAGGTTTTAGTTCAGAGTTCAGAACACTGATTTAGTCTTACAAATTTTGGTCTTTTTATACAGTTTTAGGTAGGAGTGGAGAGTTTTTGGTGATATAAGGATTGGTGATTCAAGGATTGCTGATATAAAGATTGGTGATTTAAGGATTCGTGATTCAAGGATTGATGATGAGAAGCTAGGTTATCAAAAAGTTCGGTAAACTCATCGGCTGGACTCGCAGTATTATCAGTGATTCAGCACGATGAGCAACCTTATCGGCTGGGTTGACAACAGCTTCGAGACACTTTCGAAATGGTTCCCGTGGTGTCTAAAAGAATTACGCTTTTTAAAGGAGGTAAGCGAAATTCTGGGGATATTTTAGTGACTTTAACAACGTTCCGTCGCGTGTTTGTTGGAAAGTAAATTATGCTTCACGCTTTTATCGTAAATTACGCTTGGCGGTGATTCGAAAATTGATTCGATGTAAATCCAGCAACTGATAAAGCTGAAAGAAAATAGTAACTTTCCGGTGTTTTTTTAACAGGATCGACATAAAATTGTTCCTCGAAGGATTTTCGACGAGTACTGTAACGTTTCTATATTTAACAAGATCGATAAATGAAATATAGCTCAGTGTCAGTCACAATACCTATGCCAATCAACGATAGAAATAGCTTTCCTATTTCCTGGAAGAAATTTGTATCTCTTCAAACATTCATCTAACCCCTTTATATGTACCCCAAAATAAACCACCGTTTCCAGTTTATTATTGAGAATAATAAGAAGCAACGTTCTCAGTTTATCGTTAATCGTCCAATCCAATTTTCTGCGCTCGTATCAGAATCAATATCTCGATTTCTGTACACCGTGAAACAGCGGCAAGTGAAACGTGCACGGGTGACATCATCAATCTGCTAAATTGACAAGCGAAAGGAGGAGGCTGGAAGATCATTGTAACCGCGATACGTGGGCGCCCACCATTGTGTCTCAGAATTCAAGGGACAAAAGAGCATCAAGCTAATTGCGGGTGCCTGAAAAACGGCAACAATGCCGTTGGGTATCGCGGAGTGAAACGGGCGACAGCAGGAAAGGGAATTTCATTCGAACACCATGACACGGGGGAACGATGATACACTTTTCTGTACGACATCGAAGATCGTTGTCGTGGGTACAACGACCGCGTTTCGTCCGATTTTTCCGCGATTATCGATCGACGTGCACCGCGGAGGATGTTTACGACAGGATATTGAAATGAACGTTGCCTTTCATACTTTATCGGTTACGTCGTCGTGATGCGCTCAGAATTTTGATACCGTCGCGCGGCTCCGTTGATCCGATAACGATCCACCGCGAAAAAGCGTGCAGCGGATATTCTAAATAAATTCTACGGCCCGACCAAAGACACGCGCGGATTCACGGGAAAATGGATTTTTGTTTTTCTCTCTTCGTTTTTGGTCGGTACAGACGTGAGATCAATGTATCGCTATCGAACTCGTCCCGTTTTTAATAATTCCCCTTGCTCGGCGAAAGCTTGTTCTTAATGAAGAGGTTGATATCGTGAGTTGTTCAGACGTGTCAAATTGATTCAACGACAGAGTTGTTAGGTTACTTGTTAATGCTTATGCTTATGCTGTATTTTCCAGAAATTGCATGGTATTTATACAAAAGGTTGTAGCTAGACCCTAACCAATCACAACACCAGTTTATCACTAGGTTCATGGGACCCGTCAATTTTACGAGTTTTGGGCTTTATTAGTAAAATTTACGAAAAACAATTCCTATTATTCTTAGCAATTACTATTATTACTAATATACCCTAATATATTTTCTTCTCAGCTCTGCAATTTCAAATTCTGTGGTATTTACACTGCTTAATAAAATAAATAAATAAATATTGTAGGAAGTGGGACTGGTCAGTGCTTCCCTTCTACCAAGTACACGCGGATGATGCAGGTATACCCTTAGCTAAGATAGTTGAATCGCAAATATATAATATTGTTTTCAAAAGAATATCGTCAAATCTAAAAATCTGACTTAAAACGTAACATTCTTCGCTTAGTCGACTGAGAATTATGACGTTATTAAAAATCGGATACAACAGAGACTTTAACGAGTTCTCTGAACGTTTACCGTTGTAACGAGCAAATCGAGAAATACGTAACGAATTAATGCAGAGGTAATAACGAAAATTACCAGCGCGATCGCGTGGGCATCGATTATTTTACGAACGGAGTTCAACGCACAGATGAGGCAGGAGCTTGAGCTAAGCGGGTGAATTAAAATTTTCTGCGGCCAAACAAATTATTCGCCTCGATTACGGGATTTAACCGCAATAAATTGTGATCCGTGTTACAGGGTATGTATCGGGATTTCGAGCAATTCCCACAGGTCATCGCAGGATGTGGCCAAACATTTGCGTGAATCTGTGCAATAAAATTCTTCATTTTTGCAAGAACGATAGATTTTCGTAAACCGAACCTTAACAAGAGGTGTCCAACGTTGAATTGTACGTCGCGAACAATTAATAATAATTCACGTGAATTTATGAAGCATTTGGAAACCAGATTTTCTTCGAAGAAGCTGAAAGAACTTCAATTTCCCTCGTTTCTTCGTATAATTGGTTTGATTACTATGTTCGTACGAAGACTGCAGTTTTATCGGGCTCTTCCTGTTTTTAATCCCATTCACGGGATTGGCTCCGTAAAAAGTTCGAGTGCAAGCAACAGGTACTCGCACTACTGTCAGACGTATAAATTAACGCATTATTATTTATTTTCCCAGATACCTGAATCCACGTTAATTCACAGTTTTACGATTAATTTTTACAGTTAATTTACATTTAATACAGGAATAATACCTACTGATTATTCATCCTATATCGATTATACTCGAGGATATTATAGATGATATAACAGAATTTCATAAACCAACTGTTTAGTAAAATTAATTTTAGCCGCCCATTTAATTGAATTAATATTAAATTTCATCGTCCCACGTGCACTCAGCCAACTGCGAATTTTCAATCGTTGTTCAATTTAAAAGAGTTCAATCGTTACTTAATTTAGCATTTTTTCAATTTGCTCTCACAAAAATTCTCGACCAATTTCAAGCGAACCCCAATCAATCATCGATTCCAATCAATAACAATCACTTTGAATTTCTTAATTCAAATTCCACACCGTCAAACCGTTCCTCCATTCGGACAACAAATGGCACTTTCATCGTAATGTCACCTCGCGGAGCAATTAGACACAGCCGTCCGGAAACACGTCGACGGGAACTCTTTCGAGGGTCGTTCGACATCAGGAAACGAAGATGTCGTCATTGTAGAGGGAAGATGCAACGGGAGAGGCAGGTTATTTCACAATCGGCACCGCGTGTACAGGGTACCTCGTGAAACGGTCCATTTAAACGGCGCAGTCGTTAGCGCAACGCGAAAACACGGCCGTTTCCTACTTTATTTCGGCTTCCAACGGGAAACAACAACAACAACAACAGCAACAACAATAATGTTACCGTTGCCCGTGGACATTCACCGCACTGCCAGTGTCTGATTTTCGACATTCAACCAGGAAGAGAGGGACAGAGAGAGGAATGCGGATGATAGAGAGAGAAACGTACCTATCTATGCAGAGAACGTAATCTCTATCACACTAATCCCTCGAGATTTCGTGGCTCTCGCTACTGATTTCAAGCTGGATTATGGTCTGCGTTGAATGATCACTCGTTGCTTCCATTCCAGGCGAAAAATTCTACTTTTCAACGCTCAGTGCACGCTTGCGCTTTCTGATTTCGTGATGAAAAAATCGGGTATTGTTGGAATATCAGATGTGGCTAAGATTAACTCATAATGTTAATTAATTCGGAGAAATTGAATTTTGATCGGTAATAATGTGTTGATTGAGAGTTTTAAAATACGAACTAGCTTTCAAAGATATTATAATAATATTTTTGGTTAATTCGTCGACCGTCTTATTGTACAGAAAATAAGAATATTGCAGTTGATAGCAATTGGTATCAATTTAATATTTCAGTAAAAATTTAGTGGAAACTCAGGTTTATCAGAATAAGCTATTTTACCTTCGTTCTAGTAAACAATAAATGAGGCATGTGAAACAACAACTCACCGTTCTTGTAATTTTCCGACATCGATGCATACTGAGTGCCGTGATGGTGACCCGATATCTGCCCCAATATTTCCAGATTCCTCGATTGCCGTCCTGAAAAAGGCACAATGGGACAGGAACATTAGAGACCGGGCCACGATTAATCATAACGGTAAATTAGGTGCTCTCGGGGATAAAGGGATGCCTTCGATGGCTTCTACACTCCTTTCCCTCGTTTTTCTTATTCAATCCGACGGTTTCCAGACGAAATTCCACGGACAATTTAAATGAATCCTTATCTCGATAAAGGGTCCCTAATGAAGCGGCCCGATATTTCAGATGAAAGCACTCCGAACCTTCAATCTCTTTTTCGCAAATATTACGAATCGATAGATACCTTTTCAGACTGTCTTTCAGGCAAGCGCATAATAACGACAAACCGGAGACTACAGGTGATTAAAGCAGCTGATTAGAATACAACAAAAGTTTTAGGTGTACTATATCCGAATACGATAATTAGCTATTAACCCTTTGACTGCCACACCGAAATCATATGTTTCGCACAGGACGCCACGGGAATACACCGCCAGATGCAAGAAATTAATCTTTTATTTTCGATGTTCTAATAAAAATGTTTAATCGTTCAATAGGGCACTTTTTACTTCAAAGTATCCTCTAATTAACGGTAATATTCAAAATGCACTAATTAACAATTTTTATTCAAATCTTTAATTTATTATCAGACTACGGTGGCGTCAGAGGAGAAACCATAACCGGTCATATACGACCAACGTGGCAGTCAAAGTGTTAAACAGAATCTTTTCAGTATTAATTGCTATAATCGATTCCTAAAATGAATATTCCAATATTTTTACAATAACACGTAAAATACTTTTGCTGTTGAGTTACACGAAACTCTTCAAGCAACGATAAATATTCAGTTTAAAAGGGGTAGAAGCTTACAGATTTGCGCATATAAATTAGATTTCACGTGAGAACAAAAATCAAGCTCTAATCGGGGGCTAATCGAATTAGTCATGCAACATCGCAATTAATTTCAAGGGAAATGTCGCGGTCGATTTCGAAACCGGTATTCGGAAAGTTTATTAATATCGTCTCTCGTTAAACATCATCCATCAGGATTTTCGCGACTCCCCGTAACGATCACGTTTCCCGTTCTTTTATAGATCGTCCCGCACAAAAGGTGCAATTATTCAGATTAAAGGGAACGTAATCTCGTGCCGCGCGCGTCCACTTGGCCGGCGTTCGAGGCGTTAAAATGATAATTTAAAGTTGGAAATCATGACGAGTTACGGTCGGAAGTTTAACGATATTCCGCGGAGACAACTGTACACAGTAATTCCCGCAACTTGGAAAGGCTGTAGCTATTTTCCCTTCGAAAGTAGGAAAAACTGGTGGACGGAAGCGTTGCATGGCACAGTTAATGGCTAACTTCTTGGAACGCCATTTTTTCTGCAGACAACGACGGTGTATTCGCGACGCCCAATTGCACTTGCTTGAGTTCATTCGTTTATGCTTGTGGTTTTCTCTATTTCCACGTTTTTATCACTTTCTACATGAAACACTGATTGGAGTGCGCTTATTATTAATTGTATACAATATTTTCATTGGAAACTTGTTCAGAGATCCTTTAATTTTTATGGTTACCTCGCATGCAAATTTATAGAGGCATTTCTTTTACGAAAGATTTATGTTTTGTACAGTGTACACGTGTAAAGTTGTTAATTAAACAATGCGAATTCTTATCGTATTATTTTGGACTTTTTTACCCCCTCGACAATCTCTTT
The DNA here is from genome assembly GCA_033822845.1 of Tetrapedia diversipes. Taxonomy (NCBI): domain Eukaryota; kingdom Metazoa; phylum Arthropoda; class Insecta; order Hymenoptera; family Apidae; genus Tetrapedia; species Tetrapedia diversipes. Next base: position 508,972 of record JAOPTO010001065.1, on the reverse strand, counting down.
TAAACTTAATGTTGCAAAATTTCTTAACGTGTAATTCAGCTTTTTGAATGTTAAATGGGGTATAAATGTTATTAAATGTAAAAGCTATTGAGCTATTCCGGCGTAGTTAATCTACATTTAAGCGTCTCATCTCGAATCAAGTTTAATGGATTTCTTTATGGTACTCAATCTTCTCATTTCAGTTGAACTATTGTAATTACTTTTATTCGATTACGTACACACTAGTGGATGTATACCCGTAAAATTAATAAATCAAAATTAAAATTAAAATTAAAATTCGATATTAATCGATTTCTTTATTGTACTCAATCTTCTCATTTCAGTTGAACTATTGTAATTACTTTTATTCGATTACGTACACACTAGTGGATTTATACCCGTAAAATTAATAAATCAAAATTAAAATTAAAATTAAAATTCGATATTAATCGATTTCTTTATTGTACTCAATCTCCTCATTTCAGTTGAACTATTGTAATTACTTTTACTCTATTATGTGCACACTAGTGGGTTTATACCCGTGAAATTAATAAATCAAAATTAAAATTAGAACTAAAACTCGATGTTTCTATTAGAATTTTCATTCGTTCAATTACGTTAAATTTTCCATCATACTTATGTCCGTATAGATTTTCGCTAAAGCACATAGATTTTATTTTGAACAATATACACTCATAACAGAAGAAAGCGTCCGCTGTTCGGGTAGTAAAACGTTCAGATATTAGGGTATTCGGACACGAGGTGCTCTATTGTATTTGATACAAACATTCCTCCAACTTGGTTATCACAGGACGGCAGTAATTTCAACGGCAACCCGAGCAGTAACTAAAAATGAAAGCACGGAAAACAAAGGGTGTAGGGTTGGACTTTCTCTAAACGTTGAAGTGGCGAAGTTTCCCTCCCTTGAAATTCGAGAGAATAAAGTTCATATTGCCCGGGAAGGTCGGGCTATAAAGGCGCGATTGCTGTTTCGCGAAGCTGCATTTAAATCAATAAGGGCAAGATTATAAGTCTCCGATGGAAAAACTTTCCCTGTAATCACTTTACATTCAGGTGTCGGCAATTAGCAAACTTTAGCACTGTCCCGCGTTATCGTTTATCTCCATCTCGGCGATCTATAATCTGGCAGCATTTAAAGAGGAAAGAAACTTCGCGAACGTTAGCTTTAACGTGCTCGATGACTTTTATAATTGTTATCGCGGCTTATGATTCATATGAATTTCCATGGAATGCAGTTCTTCGTTAAAAGAACTGTTGGAGTTATGTGTACTTAACACAATGTTACTATAGCAATTAACCCATTCAGTGCCAGACAAACTTACTCTGGGTGCCAAGATTTTATTTTAAAGAAACCACGGAATTTAGCAAAATCTTATAATATTAAGTTACAGATATAGTATTGAAATCGCATTTATTGCGATTTGAAAATGAGAAAAGAACACTACGAGATATTTCGTATTTGGCGTCGCTGAATAAAATTTGTAATCAATCTAAATTGTAGCGCACACTACGAGATATCTCACAGTTGGCAGTGAATAGGTTAATGTATGGTATTCCTGCAGAATTTAGATAATACTATAAGATTACGACAATTTACATAAATTTCATGTTTTCATAACTAAGGTATACTTTCTATTATATTTAGCCGAAATTAGTTACTTCGTTATTCCATCATTGTTATATAGTTTATAATTTATAGTTTAAAAGACATTATATATACATTTACATTTTTATTTTATACTTATGACTCCATATTTTTATTCGTATATAAGGAGATTCATATCTGTAAATAAATAAATAACAATTTTACGACCGATAACTGCTTTGCATTATTCGTGATTCATGTAACAGTGTTATAAAGATCATTTTTAACGCTTGGCAAGTCGAATGCATTAAACCATCGAACAGAATGCTGCAGAGGAACGCGTAAATTATTTCCTTAAATTTGTCCCTACAAAATATCGCTTCCTCGCGGAGATCACATTTCCGCCAGGAAGTTAGTACATTGCCAATACGTTTGATCCACCAGACCCCTGTACAGTGGCACTCGTATGCATGTACGATTCGCAAAGCTCTGTTGCAAATTCCATACAATGGTTGCATGACGCGCTGGGTACCTATGCTTTCTGGACCAAGCCCTATTCGGATTAACCGCGTACACGGGTTTTGCAAACACGGACGAGAAGCCGAGAACTCTTGAATGGAAGCTGGAAACCGTTGTTTGCGCTGGCGAAAAAAAAAGAGAGAGAACGCTTTCGAATCTGGCACTTCCAAAAAGATCACTCAGTCGCGAAAAACTGTAATGCGTTGTCGATAACTTCGAGAAGAAAAAAGAACGGAAAATCTGAATGGAGTTCATGACACGAGATAATACGACCGCAGATAATTCAATTTTTGAACTGTAATCTTCATATTATTGATAGTAGAAATTGTCGATAAACAGTCAACCTTATTGAAAACGATTTTAAGAGTAGAAGTATCCAGTGACAGAAACCATTAAAACGTACGAAACGACAAATTGTATTTTGCACTGTCGAGCTGCACGCAGTCGTTTCAAATTGTCAGTGTCGTCGATGCAAATGCATTTCACGGTCGCTGTCGCAATAATTCTCAGTTTCACGAGAATGAAATCTTAGAACAGGTGTTGCTCCCGTTGAATTTGATCTGGTGCATCGAAAATATCGAATCACGAGATGCGATTCGCGGACTTTCAGCCTGAGTTCGAAAGTCGCCGTCGACGTTCGAGATACCATCAATATCCGTTCTCCGTTTCCTGTGAATGCTCGAACAACGACGTTCTCGATGATAACGTAACCAGTTCGTCCCGTTTTCCAATCCAGTTCGAGGATTCCGAAAGGAACGACCAGGCAAAACTGGTCAAAGTTGATGCACGTCGCTGAAATTCAAGGAACTCGAGAAACGGCGCGCGAAGAACGGCGAGCGAAACAATGGCGTCCGCGTTCCCGATGTAAACAAGCCCGCTGCTATATTTTTGGTAGCAGAGATCCTTTGTGCTTGCAGCTTTCAAATTTCACAGCCACACGCCCGAACTTGGGTAACTGGATTCTATTGGTCCCGGCGAGTCGTACTCGCATTCTTCCATCGTCGTACAACCCAAGAAAGCTTTCGTTGCTGGAATTCGAGTACGAGCTACATCTCTACTGCCGTCTTTCCTATTCTACGAGCCTGTCTTGTTAGGTGGTTTCTTGCGGTCTATTTCGTTCCAAAAGAATACGAAAACAGAGTTCCGTGCTCGGTGTGATTCTTCTTACGGTCATTCAAACTCGAAACGATTATAGTTTGGAGAATGGTACCGAGAAATCTTTAGTTAATGATAGGGCAAGACCAGCTAATAAACGGCAATTGACAAAATACTGCAAACAAACGATACTAAAGATATTGCAAATATAGATATGAAAATCGTCTGGTATACTTACATATTTTGAGATGTGTGATATTGTAAGAATGCGATTGAAAGGATACGATGTTAGGAAAGTGTGAAGTGTGCTTTAGTTGAGCGATAGCAGTGTGAACGTAGAATATTTGGAATAGAGTGTTTCTGAGACGCAAAAGGTGAATACTTGAGACAACAGCGCGACTGAGGAATTTTGGGGGAATGTAACCGAACGCGTCGAGGGAAAAAGGTTTAGAATTAGAAAGAAAAGAAATGGGTGTTTGGAGGAATATATGACGGGGATAATGCGAGCGCGAGGCAGAAAGAGTGTGATTCCGAAAGAAGTAAGAATGTCTAAGTAGCTAAGTTGAAAAGTTGTTTATACACTATTAAGTTGCTACTATTAAACTATTTTTAAATATATCTAAGAATTTTTCTTTATTTCACTTATACCTAGATCCTACCATCTCTCTAATAAATAAAATCCTATAATATACAGTAAACTATTATATGGACAAAAATACGAGAAATGCTGTCACTCATATTATGTAGTCTAATTTTATCCTATCAATCTACCTACTTATAGTATCTATAAGCACCCACGCTTAAGGGCTTCCGTCAAAAGCGACGAAATTAGCGTCTTTCTTTTCTTCCTACACCTTCGTTCATCCTTCTCCCTTCTCCACCTTCGTGTTTTCTAGCAGCTCTCTGGCACGGTCCAAGGGAGCTTTTCTCTTCCTCGACACCAGCTCGACGATATGACGGCGTTTATTTAGGACGCGGTCTCATCATGAAACGATAATATCACGGCTGGCTGGGCAACGATTAATGCAGCAATCTCGGCTGTGACTGATGTTATACGCAATCGGGGAACAGCTCTTGGCTTTTCATCGGGCCTCGGATGTATGTACATCGTGCCGCCGGATTGGCTGGCTTACGCGACTCTGCCACTCCAATCTATTCAACACCGTGAAATTTACTTTACGGCTTATTGGCCGGTGTTTAGAATAAAATGTAACCCGTGTGCACGTCCGCTCTCGTGCTTTATTGTCGTTCTTACTCGGCCGTACGTGGGGCACGGTGTGGGTTTCATTTCGATGCTGATGCAAAGAAAATGGTACGAGGGTGCCGCGGGCTGTTTTGACAAACGGAACAACCACCAATTCTCTCGCGTCCACGGAAATCCGCCGCGCGATTCTTGCTGTTTTTGGGAATTAACAGTGTTTTCGCTCTTTTGATTGACAATTCGGTTGACTGACGCTCGCAAACGTTGCGATGCAGGTATGGCGACAGAATCGATCGAGTACCATTTTTGAATGCGACTTTCATTCGATTAAAATACATGTTGTGACGACCTTCCTGCCTTCGCCACTAGAAGGGACCAACCGACGACCTTTCTCGCACGTGCTCGAATCCGTTACGGTTTCTATATACAGAGAGTTGGGACGAAGCTGGGAGAAAATTGAAGGGGCAATTCTATGCAACATTCTAAGACGAAAATCAAGAGTAACAATATTGCATTTGACGCTTTGTTTATTAGTTATAAGCAACTAAGTGATTGGGCTATTTCGCGCCTGAGAGCAGGCAAATGGAGCATCACTGCGTAGCCATTGACGTTACCTATCGTGTTGCCCAGTTTGCCTACTATCAGGCGTAAGATAGCCTGATCTTTTATTTGCTTATAACTAATAAACAAAGCGTCAAACGCAATATTGTTACTCTTGATTTTCGCCTTAGAATGTTGCATAGAATTGCCCCTTCAATTTTCACATAGCTTCGTCCGAACACCCTGTATATGAGTTCTGACCTGTCCCTTCCTATCTTTGTGTCTAAGGCATGGACCTCCTAGGTAAGTTTTGCTGATGAATCCATTAGTAGGCCCCGGACGAAATACCGCTTTTCCTTTCCCTTTTCCTTGTCTCTCTTTCTATCCACAACACCCACAATGTAATCGTTAAATAAGAAATCTTTTCGCGTTCGATTTGAAACTGCGAAACTTCGTTCCATTGAAAAGCCTTTTATCCTTTCTCGTCGCTGAGATTGTTTCCAGTGTGAGAAATATCAGTGGAATCCTTCATAAGATAAATTGTCCTACAGTGCTTTCAATTTGCAAGACTGCTACTCGGGGTTCTTCTGCTTGATTCTATGAAGAAAATAATAATCCGGCCGAGACTAAATTCCGTTCTTGCGACAACCTTCTTCCACAGTTCATTAAACACAGCACACACTTTTTGCGACCTTTTAAGAATTAAAATTGTGCCCGAGTAATGTTCCGCGGTGCAGTTAACTAATCTCGGACCTTTTAGTAATTACGCGCCATGTGCCTCAAAGAAAACCGTTAACTGATCCTTAAGCAACACGATTAAGGCTCATTATAATATCGAAGGTACGCGAGATTATGTTAATTATAAATTCTTTGAAGCTTTGCGTTATCGTCAGATCAGAAAAGGCATCTCTTCTGGTTCGTAGAATTCAGTACCATCGAACTGGCGATGCAAGCGTAACACAGTACGTTGACATATGCGAAATATTTACGCTTCGTGTACAGAAAGCAGAACACGAGAAAGCTGTTAATAACTTATCATCTATTAGGTATGCTATGTGCGAAATGCATGAAATGTGCGAGAAATAGGTGGACAGTATGCAAAACATATACAAAGTGCACGAAATATGCATTACACAAAACAGTTGAAACGAAAAAATTATTTTTCGAATTTTTCAACGAAAAATTCTACTTTGATCTTTATTTTCCACAAAAATTGATACAATTTATTTACTTTATCTGATACTATTTAATTAATGTATACACTATCGTTTCTTCAAAGTGAATTGTGCGCTGAAAATCACGGTAATCTATTACAAGTGCGCCTTTTCGTGGAACAAAATAAGTGAAGGATATATTTCTCGCCGTAGATTTTATTAAGTTCTGGTAACAGCGAGTGCCTCCCGACGACTTTATTAAAAAAGGAGTACAATAACATAAGGGCAGCTGTCGGCGACCATCGTGGCGTATATTTATTACAAAACCATGAGTCACGCGGGACCGAAATCGATTTGTCTTTACCCGTGAATTCGTATCGAGAGGCGAAACTAGCTCGATCTATTTATCAAGTGTATGGAACGATGAAAAAGGGTGTACCGAAAAAAAAGAATAGCATGAGCCATGGAAGAGCGATGACGTAGTGAAAAAGTTGACGTATCTCGTTAAACTGCTATTACATTTTTCTCGCACAAAATATACTGTATCCTTCCACACGAAACCCCTCGCATAAAGATAATAGACAAGTAAATAAAAAGAAGTGTTATAACGAAATTCTGTTTTACTATTTTTAGAAGCTTCCTATGCATGTCCAATGTTACAAATGCCGATTTACGGAATTAAAGGAAACGTTTGAGGGCAACAAAATTTGGATCTTTTATTTTCCACGAAGAGTATTCGCTTTGGGAAAAACAATTCTTAGAACTTTGTATAATTACAAAAGAAGTAATTTCTATAATTTTCCGTGTAACTTCATGTTAATCGGTGACTCGTTTCACAGACAATTAAAAGTTACCTATTCGCAATGGTAACGTGTACACACGTTTCTCTTTTTAAGGAAAGACGAGGAAATGATCGAATAATCAAAGTGCTTCCCCTGTCTGTTTCTCGTTCCCGACAAAATTAATCCACGGGATGCAATCAGAATCGCAGGCAGTTTAAGACAATTTCGCTGCATTGTTTATTCACTTTGTCTAGGTGAATGGCTCGCGACCGCATGTAAATTCCCGCAGGATCGAAGGTCCCGGTGCAACGTGCCGTGAACTCGTACGAGAAAGCCGCGTCTCCTAATACAGCTTTATGCACCCGGAGGTGTGTTTCAGCCGAATCGCTTCGTTCCGGTCTGTCGCCGCTTTTCCGATAGGCCCTTTAACTAATTCAAACGTCGCTGTCCCGGCGGTTTGACGAAAATTCCCGGAGAATTAATGGTTTGGTGACGGTTTAGCTGCGAGATCGGTATTTCTTTCTCGAAAAATTTGCTGACTTTAATGATTCGCCTTGTGCAGCTCTTGTTGAAGAGGTTGCAATTGAGAGTTGTTCCGGATGTCAAATTTGAAACGACAGAGTTAAATTGTTACAGTTTAATGTGGTCTTGTGTACTCTCCTTTCGTTTGTCTTCGTGCTTGTGTTCGTTCGCCAGAAATTGCTCGGTATTTGTGCAAAATGTGATAGCTAGTCCTAACCAATCACCGTGGTTTCACGATCCATGTTTTATTTTAAGAAGCTAACTGAAAATAATATACCGTATATTATTAAGATATGATTTGTATCAGTTGTTAATTAATTTTTGTTCCTTGATAAAGAAAGGTAGCAAATATAATTGTATTGCTAACAAGTTTCAATTAAAGGAGGATGGATAAAAGGAATAAAATGCTTCTTTTAATAAGGGGTACTTTACCCTGATTAAAGTTAACGTTGTTTACCGATGAAATTAAAACCGGCACAGGCGATTGTATCACTGATGATCCTTTATTAAACTGTTTAAACAGTCGCGCGAGGAATGGAAGATATTAAACGACGGTTTCGGTAAATAATGGGGAGGCAAGAAATTCAGCGGGTTACGTCGGGGGCAGACGTAAATTCATGACAGACATTTTATGTAAAGACAGTTCAAAATTGCCCACGTGAACTACTTTTGCTCTCATTTATTAACCAGAGAGATTCGATCGAACTGTAATTTTTGCGAGTCATTTCTCATGTCGAAACTACTGTCGTCTGTTCGTGTCTGGCACAGCACAGGTAAAACTACTAGCATGTGCTGTTGGTGACGGAACTACCGAAACTTGAAAGACTTTACGTTAACATTCCTTTTTTAACACTAGGTTTACGGGGCCTGTCAATTTAACGGGTTTCGGATTTCGTGAGTAAAATTTGCAAAAATAATTACCATTATCTCTAGCAATTTTTGCTGAGTTTTATTGATAGGTATATTTAATACAAATATATCCAAATCTGTTTCCCTGTCAATTCTACAATTTCAAATCTTTTTTTACGTATACCCATTCCTTAATATATGAATATTAGAAATAGATATACAAGAAATGTTCGCCAATCTAGTGTTAAACACACCGATACACTAATATTGGTTTAATATGCAAATATCCTTGTATATTGGACCAAACACTTCTGTACGTTCGTACATTTTTCGAAACTGTTATAAAACAGGTATTTCTCGGAAGCATTATCGAATCGTTACTTTCAGAGCTCTCGGTATCCCATCATTATCTTTGTCCGAGGCAAATCTCTCGAATCTATCGGAAACCAATATCTATTCGAGAAAATTATCTTCGATGTTACGCTGGGCCGATAGCATCGGCCAGCCAGTAGTGGCCACTTACCACCACGAACGTGGACACCGGTGGATTCTAAGAATCGCGGGGGCTCAGACGTGAAAATTGTGTACCCGAAATATCACGGTCCACGTTCAGTGAAACGCTCTCAAGGGTTGTCCTACATCCCGCGCAATTGATTAATTCATGAGCTCGATGTTTTCATTGTAAATACTCGTGTTATTGTAAATTTCTGCGTTTCCGTCGGCGTTACTGCAAAAATAAACAACGACCAGCGGGTTCCGTCGGCAAAAGTGTAACTCTGAACCGTTTCTAAAATTCAGGAGGTACAAGATTCGAGGCAAACATTAACCGTTTGATATTCCTCGTTGAACGAAGCGTACTTTCTTTTATTCATTCTTATCTCGTTAACACGCGCGCACACGAATTTTAACGCGTTAATCCTGACAGGAACAGGATGTTGCGATAATTGTCAGTAAATTTTCAGTTCAGCTTAAAGGGGGAATCTGTGGAAATTAGAAAGAGGGTGGGAGTAATGAGCAGAATTTGTGAAAATCCGTGGTAGCTCCAGCGTTATCGCGAAAAGCGACGTCTTTGTTATCGAAAACCGTCAAGTCACCTAACCGTAAGTCCAAAGATGGAAAGAAGATGAAAGGGATGCCGGGGAATCGATTTTTTATCTATTGTCGGAAGATGAAATACCGTGGAGCATCGCGTGGCCGTCGAAACCCGCTTTTCCAACAAAAGTGAAGAACACGAAGGTACAGTTCTCCTCATCCTTCGCCGTTACGCTGCATTTATTTAGGCAACCTTTTGTTCCTACGTTCGATTCGCAATGTCTGCGAAAAATTTCAGTCGTGCTTGCACGTTAACGTTTCTCGCGAAAATTCTGAAAGGACGAAGTTTCTTTAGATTGAACTAAACAGAACTTGACACAGGTTAATTTTAGTACGGACAGAGTGTCGCGTTTAAGATGGAATTTATTTCAGAACATATTGCCTTGATAATTTTTCGAAAAAATCACACAACACTTTAAAATCTACATTCTGATTGTCATGTACCATTAGAGAATCAATTTAAATGTTACTTAAAGTGATTCCTATGCATGTGAGGAAGTATGAAATACATTCAGGATGAAGCGGAATAACAAAAATTAACTGCATTTGAATTTCCACGAAAAAGAAGATATTTGGTAGAAAAAAAGGTAAATTTTTAATTACGAAAGCTTTGTCGATTTCTTTCACTAGAAACTCTGTCTAAATGATTCGACAAGTAATTAAATTTTATTCTGTATTCATGTTCCAATTAGTTTAGCTGAAACCGATGAATTATTAGTTATTTAATTACTTAAATATTTCTACTCCAATTTTCTGCATTAAAGTCTAGCAAAAGTTGCCACAAGGAAGAATTACCGTTTACCGCTCTCGTCGAATCAGAAAATTCCATGGACACAACTGCTTCATCCCGGCTTCTCCGTTCGATATTTCCATTGTCCGCGAATTTAACCGCTCGACCAGCGCGCACATTTTAAATTTAATTAATATCCCCTTCGAATAATGGTGGATAAGTCAAAGTTGCGCAAGTGTGCGGATACACGGGTCACCGGGGACGAAGAATATTACAGAAACTTGCGCCGGCATAAATTTAATTTCACGCTCAACCCTGTTAATCCTTCTCTCTTTATACGCAATCGGTCCAACCGGCTGATATTAGCAGCGAAAACAACAAACACCGAAAACTAACAACAGCAGCACCGGAAAAAGATCGCTGAATTACCCAAGATTCCGTGCGACGTGGTATTTGCACAGATCGAATTCCTGCGAAAAAAGTCACATTGCTACGAGAATTTGTTTTGTTCTTTGATAAACATACGATCAAGGCAATCCGATATTGCTAGACACCACGACAACCTTCGTATCTTTCTCCGGATCTGCGAACGCGCTTCGCATACGTGAATCACGATTCACGAGTCGCCGTGTAAAACCGGTCTAGTGATCTAGCGGTTATCGTTTCGACTTTCGGCCGCCCTTTTCTTTCCCGAGTGCTAAATAAAATATGGATCAAAGTATAACGTGGAGTTCACTCTCTCTGTCGCCCGGGGCCAAGTGTGCCGCTTGCAGCCGTGAGGTTGGTTGAAGTTTCCAACTTTAGAATGAAGAGGCACCTCCTTGTGGTGAGTTTAGCACCCTTGTATCGAGGTTTCGTACACAATCGCTAGGGGGAAACTGCTGCCGCTGCTGCTGCTGGTGTTTCCTATGCTAGGGTTTGCAAGACAGCAGACGACGTACTGAGTAATGCGAAACGAGCCGATAGTGTTGGTGGTTAGCTGTTCGTTCAGAGGAATCCTTCTTTCGTTTTTTAACCAAACTAGGCTGTGTAATTTAACGAGGTTCTAAAGTTCTAACTCTTCAAGCTTTATGTGCTTGCTCTGAGCGGACAGCTCAAAAACGAATTATAATTAAGCGATACCTTTAATTTGTATTTATTTGTAATAATTCTGCCTTGTATTAAGAATTACCTTTCTTTAAGGCGATTACACCTTCGTTTCGAACAAATTCTCTTTGGTATCTGTCTCGCTCAGTTTATTCGTTCGGCTCTTAACGTCTCGCTGCCCAAAAGTTCGATCGCATCTCGACAGCTACGGAAAATTATCCCGATACTCGCTGTTCGATCGCGACTACCGAACAAAATTCGAGCAGGCGAAACTCTCTGCTCGACTCGATCGAGACCGATGCCCCCGAACGCTTGAAGAACTCTCGATACCAGAACTTGACCAGGACTTCCGGTCGAGTGCCGCGTTTCGTTGCAACGGAAACGCGAATGGAGAGTCGCAAAGCAAAAGACTCGGCGGTGTCGAATCGATAGGCGGCCGGTATCGCGATGTAAATCGAACGGTCGATCCCGTGTTCGCTGACCGAGCAAACGCCACAGTCACAGGCGGCTGGATCTCGCAGCAGTCGAACAGAAACAAAAAAAAAAAAGAAAGAAAAAAAAACAAGAGGAAGAAAAAAAATCCACGGTTCCATCGAGCGGCAGCAGTCATTCGTCTGTGTTAAAAAGGGATTCGATGTCGATATCGAGGCATACATCACACACGTGATCGATGATAGCGATTCGAGCAGATGGCTGCAGCCAGTTGTTTCATGCGCGGATTGAGAGAGGAACATTGTTTCGGCTTAAAGATAACGCTTTGTTTCCGGCCGCCACGCCCGGAACAATGCACACACACGCGCGCGCGAAAATCGAATAACGCGCGTAAAGCTTCGGATAAGCGGCTGGAAAAAGCCTCGGTTCAAGCAGCTTTCATATTTCACAGCCGACGCGGGCTCGCGGCTCCTCTCGTATTTTTCAGGTCCCATCCTGTTCTCACCTTTTTAATTACCGATAGAACGGTCGAGCGTGCCCCTTGTCGTCTGGAACATCGATCGCGGCCACACTTTAAATGGAATCGTCTATATCGCGAACGGAAGGATTAAAAGTCGCGCGCGGTTTTCTCTCGTTTGCCGGATCCTTATTGTTAAAGTAGAAAGGATAGATTCGGGAAATAAAACAAGGACGCTGCGTTTTCCCGGTGAGAGCAACCATAACCGTTCCTATCGCTATCGAGACTAGGTTTCCTTTTATTTTTTATTTTTACCAAAGTACGCATAAAGAGGGGGGGGGGTTAGGCTCAAGATGCGGCTCAAGCATCACCAAAGACACTTGGCCCTCTCTGGGTTTTTTTCGTACTTTCCCAGATTCTTTGGCCACTTGAGCCTGTACAATCCAACACTTATCGTCGATCTTTGTTTTCATAAAGTTACGGCGAACGAAAAGTTTGGGTGAAAAACGTATTTGACTTTTTATGAAGAAGATGGAGGGTGCCGCATTTTCGGAAAATTTTATTCGATTTGAGGACTCAGACGGATTGGACGTCTTTGGTGCAGTTCAATTTAGTTGATGTATTCAGCGAAGATTTGAGCTTCCATTCGGAAACATTCTGTAATTAGAACTTTGACTGTAATTGGAAAACTATTTGGAATAATTGCATGTACGACGGAACAAGACGCACAGCAACGCTCGAAGTGAGACGTTTGCCGCTAATTAAGATTCTCTTGTCACTTGGGTGTCTCGCTGCTGAAATTCTGGCGTTGCTCCTTATAAACAGAGAAAGCCGAAGTGGAAGCGCGGCACTTTTGAGGAGTTACACCTCAAATTACTTTGGCCCTAGAAACTGTTTATAAAGAGCAGCCCGTTTATTCCAGAAACAAGTGGCCATCTAGCACAAAACGTAGGGGGCTTTCGTGTCTCGTTGAGTTGTACGATTCGGAGGCTCGACTCGTTAAAAGAAACACGTTTGCGCTTCCGTGTCCGTCCTCATTAGCGAATTCTCAAAAATTAAATCTGTCTCTGCACTGTGTTTCGTGTGTCATGCGCGGTTATGTAAATCATAGGCGTGGAAAAAATTCAAAGGGGTTAGAACTTAATTGCGTTCAGTTATCAACGTGATATGGGAACTGGTGTACGAGCGAAACGAGCGTAGAAATATTTATTAGATTTCCTACGATAACTTTCTACCTGCGAATCCATTAACCTTTTCAGTGGCTATGACGGATATATTCGTCATCAACATATGTATTACAAAATGCCTGAGACGAATATATTCGCTTGAGTATAATATACATGTACAGAGATGTTCTTATTTGGTTTCCGTTTATTGTTCAATGCGGATAAAAAAATTAGCCGTTTAGGCATGTATTTCGCTGAACGAAATAAGCCACTTAAAAGGTGAATCTAAAGAACACATTTTTCCGTTCTACTTCTTTCTCTTCTACTCAATAAAGCAAACTACAATTATCACCTGTGCTTCGATTACATTACAAAATTAAATAAAATAGTACCAACCGGAACCTGTAAAACCTGCCACGTATTAAACTAATTAATACCACGCAACAGTTACAATTTCGTTAAGTTAATACCACCGATCCAACTCTGTTCTACCTAAAAGCGGTTCCAACTCATTGAACGTGTACCTGTAGCAGTTAAAAAGCAGAAGCCAGGCTCAGTCAGTCGAAACGTTCGACCAACGGATCCAACGATCGCTCGTCGACGAAATAAGTGATTGAAACCGGAGCTGGAAGCAGTCGAAGCGCGAAAGATCGCGCGGCCTGCCGGAAATCCCCGGCGCCGCTAACAGCTTTTTGATTTATTCGTTCAATCATCGTAATGTACATCAGCCCGAATTAGCGTGTCGCGCGCGGAGGCGTGCATATCGAGTTATCGCCGTGGACCATGGCCAGACGAGCGGGCCAACGCGACGCGACGTTGCGCAACGGGACACGGCGTGGCGTGTCGACGCGGATCGCGGGTGCTCGAAGCGGGTGCTCGTTCGCAACAAAATGGTAACGGGCCCGCTCGGATCAAATGGAGCACTCTTTGACGTCGCCAGGCGGCCGCTCGTTCCAATGGATCCCCCCGTTGCGGCTCCCAATGGTCGTGAACGATCGATACACCCGAAACAAAGTGCGCCTGCCGGCGCGCAATTTCTATACGTTCCGTTCCGAAGGGCAATTCAATTGCGGCGGACGTCCCATACGGCCATCTGCAATATTCTCCGCGAGCAATCGTCCTCCGGGGACCGTCAATGTATGCGCTCGCGCGCCTCCCAATGACATTTACATTTATATTGACACGGTGTTCGAATGGGATCTTGAACAGCGGCCGTGCGCTTAAACGCGTTTGCGGTGCCGGCTTAACGGCCAATTTCAAATTTTTTCCACCTACGGGGACCCGACGCCGACCGATTCGGCCCACGCAACGAGCGAACCGAAACAACGTTATCGAGGCACCGCCGGTGTTCTCTGTGGAGCTGGAGTGGATCGCCACGGTGCCTTTTTTCCGGCACCCGTGTGACGTCCTACGCGTGGGGGCGCGGAAAATTAGTAACGTGAAATTACGTTTGGAAAATCAGATGTGTATGGAAGATGCGAGAACACGGTGGTGCGTTTATGGTCGTGGATAAGGTTAGGGATTGTAGTTGCAAGTGTGACGACACCGGTGTTTCAGTTCATTCGCAAACGCACACACAGATCTTACCAAACCATACGTGCGGTCCTCAAAATTGGGGAATTACTAGATTTTTCACAAGGTCAGGTATGGACAGTACCTTCTGTAAGATCGGGGAATTTCGGGGTTTTTCTCAAGGTCAAGTATGGACAGTACCTTCTGGTTTTTCCCAAGACCAAGCAGCAGCGAGTCTGCTTGCCCTGGAAACCTACTTCTTCCACCAAGTGTAGTCCTTATAGAGAGAGCCGAGGTAAGACCAGTAAAACAGTTGAGCAGAAGATACGAGAGAAGTAGACAAAAAAGGGAATTTCATGTAAAGGGCGTGACCTAATTTTAATCTTGTACAATAATTGTATATATTTGGTATTGAATAAATCATATTAGCGAATCCAATACAATCTATAACTATTTGTACGGAGTTCATTTCTCTATCAAGAGATAAATACCTTGAGATATAATTTTCTAAATTGATTGTAAAGAACAATCGGTATGGAGTATTGTTGTTCCATTATAGCAGATTATTTGTTTCGAACTTTTGTCTTTTGATTCGCTTTTATTCGGATGTTACCGATTTTTAACTGTCATGTGGTTGGGTTGCAAGCTTCAATGGTCGACCATAAATAGTTCGACACTGAGAATTTTGAAGAACTTCGTTTAACATTGAGGACAATCTTCGAATATCACCATTCAACTAGATTAATATTTCTATTCGAAAGTTCGATTCGAAAGCTTGTTTTCAAGAATACGAATTGCAGATGCATCAAACATCTCGTTAGAAACGCGTACTGTAGTTTTTGAACGACGCGTATCATACCGGAAGCTCGAACAAGTCCGTCATACTTTAATATAACATTCGCCGTACTTCTATATCAGTGGTACCTACATTTTTAACCTTCTCCACGTCGCGATCCATTTGCGATATTACAAAAAGTTTTCGGTATGCGAACGCTGCCGAGTTTCCTCTGAACTCGTGCGCCAGGTTCTGATGCAATATAGGAACAGTGGCGGAGCATCATCATTCTGTAACTTACGTTTGGAATATGTATAGAAATTCGTATGAAGGATGGTGCTACTACGTTGGCTATGAAGTACGGTCAAATATAATTCTGAGTCAGAAAAATAAATTCTACTTTTTCAAATTTTAACGTATCGGCAAATTGTTAGCAAAATTATACAAGTAATTCTTTTGCTCTTTATTTTCATTTATCAAGCAATACCAACAATTTAACCACGTTTTACAGTTGTAAATTACGTAAAGCTTTGCTTAATAAATAAATCACGTGATTAACTTGCAGTTCGTTGTAAGCAAATGAAGACGTAGAGGGTATTGAAACGCCTCATTTCGCAGTTGATACGTCTAAACTTATACACGATCGTGTTTCAGCATGAAATGTAACTAAATTCAGCACACGTATTTGCACACGTTCTAGAGTTTAACCTAGAAGGTTATTAGGTACTATAATTCACTCGAAGTGAAATTTCGTTGAAACGAATATTAGCTAATTACGCTTCTGCAGTACTTTAGGAACGAATGAGTATTAATTAATCGGTTTTTAATTGATATTGCAATAAATAGATCATTAATGTATACAAATAACTGTATATTTTATTAGTGTACTTAAAACTGTTTTAAATAATTCTGCAAAGTTATAAATTCGAACCTTTTCTCCTTTCATATCTAGATTTTAAAATGATACCAAACCACTAAATGCAATTCCACTTGATTTTATAACTCCCTGCTGTTACTATATTTCGAAAGAAACTGTCAAGCGTCGCTCGGGGGATAAAATCTTTCTCGTTAATACTTTTCATCCGCCATCGCGATTACGTTTCCCCGACCTCCTTCGTACTACTTAAGCGAACAACCAAACGTTCCAGCGATGTATTAAGAAATTAAAGCCGCTGCTCGTGTTACGAAAGCGCAAGTCGAAATCCTCAAATTACAAGACATTACTTCGACCCGATGATGTTTCAATGCCGCAGCAAGGAGGGAGTTAGCAGTTCGGGAATCCTCTTGTAGTAAGCAGTACTTAGCAATGCCTCCGTAGTTACGAAGCAAATCACCCTACATCTCCTCTTCCATCGCGTCTGTTCATTCGTCCTATTACTGTGCATACCAGACACATGATTTGAGTCTTCATCCTGTCAAACATATTCGTTAATATTCTCCAGCGTTTCCACGAACTAATTAGAAGGTTACACCAATGAAAGGTGTATTCGCACACAGTTATAGTGGTTTTCTTGTAACCGCTGTACAAGGTGGAAAATCTGTCGCTAATTTACAACAGCTATCAAGTTTTCTTTGACGCGACAATACTTTCGACGCAACTTCTATAAATTGCCATAGCCATTCAGAATCTCAGCTTCGTAACACGTATGTAACGCTTAAAATACGTAATCAAAATTTCGAGGAACAAAACTACCCAGCCTTGCGCGACAATTCAGCCGGAGCAAACAACTTTTGAACCAGCGAACATTGGAAGCGGGCAGGGAAACCACTCGAACAACTGAAGCCGCTGCTTCATCGAGCGACAGTGCGAGGCAACACAGCGGAAATACGCGGTAACGGCGGATGGTGAGTTCTACCGGTCCAACGTAGGCGGTCGGTGGCTTAGCGAGCGTCAAGAGAGCCGTGTAAAAGCGGTGCTCGTATGTCGCGCGTATTATTCCGTGGACGTAGCCCCCGACACGTTGCGCCGGACGCCGTGTTCCGTTCCGTGTCGGCCCCGTATGCGTTCTCCGTAGCTGCTAGCATGTACAAGCGTTTCCTCCGTTCCTTGTTCCGTGCCACGGACACAAAGTGCACGTCTCGGAGTGGAATTCTCGCGAAAAGAAGGTCTCGCATGCGTCCGGGGATTCGTCGAAATATTTCCGCTGACTGCTTTTCTTGTTTCCACCTCTTGCGGGCAAACGAGAGTAACGGGCGGCACGGGCTGAAGCGGAAAGAGAAAAGGGGATAAGAGGGTCGACAACCGGGGCGGGAGGGGCGAGAGAACGGGGAAAAGGAGGCGAGGGACGCGTACGCTGCTCTTTTCTCCTTTTCCCGAGCAAACACAGACCACCGGGTTAGTCGCGGTTTCACAAAGGACCCTTCTGTATGCCGGTTTCGACGAACTCCAGCTACGAAGGTGAGAAGACGACAGCATCCAACACATTTCATTATTGCGCTACTCGGAGGAGCTGGCTGGCTAAGGGGCTGAGACCTCTTACACGGACTAGTCAAGCGCGGGTAATTGGTCTAATTTGGGGAGCTGCTGGATGTTATAGAAACGGATGCGGGAGAAATGCAGAGGACGAAGTTTTAGGTGTTCGTGGGTCGTTTTTGAAGTATGTTAATTATTAATACAGTAGCGCAAGCTTTATTATCGCACCGTTGGGACCGCGATGCGACAACTATCCGTCAAGGTAGGTATTCCGAGAATTGCCGATTGCTATCTTCGCTATTTCAGTTGTCTTTCAAATTTGTCGGAAAAGAAAGAGAGATACGTTTGTTACGAGTAAGATAAAAAAAAGTATTGATCTAATTATACGACTTCTCTAGTAGTCCCGCTGATAGGGAATAGTGCAGAAGTTGCGTTAATAAAGTATGCGCTACTGCATTGTCGACTGCATTAGCGGGTCTTGATTTAACGTCTGTTTTTTCCTGTTCGATTGTTTATCGTCTAACTTTATTTCCCCGAACGAGCGTTTCGATCTTAATATACGAGCATCGTAGAGCTGTTTACGCTCGAATTTCACCGTTGCGAAACATTCAACCTCATAGAAGATTGCCTGGGAGCACGGTTGAAATTCCGACGCGGTAGCTTGCCTGCGGTCCCTAACTTTCTTTCTCACGCCAGGAGCTCCGTCATTATTCTCCCGGCCAAGAAAAGTTCTCTGCAGGGACAGCCGGGCGTCTTCCGTGCTCCGTTCCCTCTTATTCTTTTTTCTTCTTCCTTGAGGCGGTGATTTAATGCCCCCGAGTACGCTGGAAGGGGTTAGTTTGGATGCTTAATCAAAATCATTGCCCACGGATTCGTGTCGAGAAACGAGCCGAGAGGAAGGCAATTTCACGAAGTGTGCCCGGATTAGCGCTAGTCCGTTGTCAGTTTAGAGGTAAATAAGCGGAATAAGACGAGGCCGGGATGATTGTGCGTGCTTTACAAGATAGTCGAGTGGAATAATAATGAGACCCAGCCGGCGAACGTTTATGCGCCCCTTTAAACGACCCGGCAAATTGTTCCCGTCCTCGTCCGGCCGGGAAAACGTCGATCTACGTTTATAGCAGCCACCTTCCTTCTTTCGTCTCAGTTTCAGTTTCACTTTTAATTCTTCAACGCAGTTTATTCATGATTCCGTGGCGTTTAATAAGAAATCAGAGAATTGAAGTTTTGACAATGGAATTCAAACAGGATGAAGTTCAATTAAAATACGAAGCGCAAACGCAAACGTAATATTCGTCGAACACAATTTTTAAGTATACTTTAGCTAAAACTCTATTTTCTAAAAAGACACCATTAACCCTTAGTTTCTCTTCTCATCGCCTTTCCCTTCCAGTTGGCCACGATAGAGACACGATCAGCTAGGTTCGCGTGACTCCGTCCACGCAATTATTCAGTAATTTAAGGGCGACCGAAATGCTCCACGTACAACGGAGAAAACACGTGCTCGATTATCCAGCAGCGCCAATTACATTCTTCTCTGCACAAATTTCTGAGCATGCTTACGTTCGTAATCGCGTTTGCTCAGCGAATCGCGAAGAAATCCTCCCCTGTCCCTCCCCAGCATCACCCTCTGCCGGTTTCGTTATCAATTTATTGCAACGTGAAATCCGTATTCGCTAACGCGGCCCCGCTCGCAATTTCGTTCCGGTGTGACGACACTGATATCATCCGGATATTGATCTTGGTGTACGACACGCTTACACAGGACAGGTATGTACATAGATACGTATATTCATGCAGTTGGCTGTTCGTGAAACAGGGGAACCTGTTGGCACCCTCAGCCTCTGACCCTTCAGGTCGGAATATTGGCACGGCGGAAAAGTCTGTTGTATCAATTACATGCTTGTTCGAGGATTCTTTGTGGCCATTGTTTGCTCCTGTCGCAGGGTGTCTGATTTTAATGTACATTAAATGTACTGAAGGTTTATTAAACTAATTAAGGTATACGAGGAGCAGTTCTAATTTAAATTAAAACAAGACTTCCTGGGTAGTTTATAGGCTGTGAATAATTTTTATTAATGCTAAGACTGTATTATTGACAACTAATATCACTCCTTTTTGTGATATAACTGTATGAGCTAGGTATTGATTTTTATATTAAATTCTTTAATTCAAGCAAGATTAATCACCCACAAATTTTGTTAAAATTGCTTCAGATATTTTAAATTAAAATTATTCAGCCTTTATGACGTCAAATGCTTTAATACCGTGATATGTGTGCATAGTATTGAGTACATGGATTACATTTCAATCGAGCAATTTTATTTTTAATTTTTAATTTAAACTTTACGATACGATTAATTTCGATGTGATGAATAATTTCATGTATTGATTAATTGTAAGCAGGGTTTGAAAAAATTGTTGGGCTTCGTTTTCGAACAGAAGGCCGAAATATTCGTACAATGAGAGACATGATACATATGACGGAGCTGCGTGAGTTATATGAAAAGAACTTGATTGACGGAGTCTCTATTTGCGCTTCTTTGTGCTCCTGTAAAAAAAAAACCGAACCATTTTTCAAACGTTGCTGGCGACAACAAATGGCTAGGGCATAACAATATGACTGAAAAAGGTATTGGTTTTCCGGAAACCTCGTTAACAACAGTATGCAGCCTGGTCTGCGTCAAAAGAAGATTACACGTTGCCATTGATAGGATATTAAAGATGTACTGTGTTACAAAATATAAAATATTAAAATATGTATAGAAGCCAGCTTGCTCGAAGATATATTCCACTGATCCAGTATTTACCAGAATCGATATAGCAATAAAGTCAAAAAACGAAGAATGAACATCTTTTCATTATAACGAAAATCGTTATAAATTTAGAAAATCCTAAAATTGCAGATACGCTTCCAAAAACAAACGCTTTCACCAAAAATTAACAGAATATCCCAAAATATTTAATTCCCTGCAAAATTAAAATGTCTTAAATTAAGTTTTCTAAATACGAGCGTTTAGAAATGAAACCCAAATATCTAATTCCCTGTAAATTAAAATGTCTTAAATTAAATCTTCATAAGTATCTGCATTTAGAAATGAAACACAAATATTTAATTCCCTGTAGATTAAAATGTCTTAAATTAAATCTTCTAAATGCGTGCGTTTAGAAATAAGACCCAAATATTTAATTCCCTGCAAAATTAAAATGTCTTAAATTAAGTTTTCTAAATACGAGCGTTTAGAAATGAAACCCAAATATCTAATTCCCTGTAAATTAAAATGTCTTAAATTAAATCTTCATAAGTATCTGCATTTAGAAATGAAACACAAATATTTAATTCCCTGTAGATTAAAATGTCTTAAATTAAATCTTCTAAATGCGTGCGTTTAGAAATAAGACCCAAATATTTAATTCCCTATAGATTAAAATGTCTAAAATTAAATGTTTTAAATACGTGAGTTTAGAAATAAACCAGAAAGAAAATGTAAATAATGAGCTGATACAGCGAAAGGCACGACCCGAGCAAACATTGATTTCAATTTGCTATAATTTTACCGAACTGATAATCGTGGATTCGCCGACCATGCGGGTAACGTTGCCGCTTTCACGGCGGCATGAAACGGGCTACGGATTATTATGCAGATAATGTGCATTTGCAATGTAATGTCGACGGGATGCTCGACGCGGCGGTAGAGCGTACGAATGTTCTCGCGACGCTGCTCGTCAAAACGACGCTGCCTCGAATGTATGCGGCTCGCTTTTCACGCTTGTCGGACCGCACGCCGTCGGTCTCGACCGCTCAGCCTCCACCGAACCAGCTGGCAACGCTTGCAGATTTCAAAAAAGCATCCTAACTACTTCTGCTTCGCTGCTCTTTTTCTTTATGCTCCCTTAACCGCCTACTTTCCTTCGGCATAGTCATTTTGAAGAAAGAACATGTAAATCGCGAGTATTTATGTAAATTTGTAAGACATTCGTGATATTTTCGGGTACTGTGTGCTTTCGTGTACTTTTCTCAGTAATAGCAATAATAATGATGGAAATAAGTTTGTCATTAGTAACAAACGTAATTTGAAGCACGAATAAAAAGAGATAAAATAAAAAGTTGGAACTTTTCTTTTGTTATTGCAAGTATCACTGTGACAAACGAAAATTTGCATATAATGTATTTATAATAATATCGAAATATTCATTTGAAGTTGCTTTAATTAGGGATATCGAACGAGCATGATGTACAAAATTATCATGATCGAATTTAATGCGTGTATTAGCTTGAATTAGGTAGACTGAACGCATCAGATGTAAATATGGTATATTAAAGGAACGAAATTAAATTTGCTTATACTGAATTCATTAAACTGACTCTAAGTTAATTGCATTACGTAGATTAGGTCTCATTGATTAATTCAATTAAACAGGTTGAACAGGGAAATTAGATCTGGAATGAATGATCCGGCTGAGTTGAATAGATTACACAGAGCAGTGTGGGATTGGCGATTTGTGTAGATTGAACCAGAATGAAATAATTCAATCAATTCAGATTCACGACGAATCTATTAGTAGCCTCCATTTCTTAAACAGTGTGAACAATAATATCGCTGCAATATTACATTCGAACGCTATCAACATAAAATATCATCTTCGTTAATTTCTGTGAAAAACACACACTAAACCATCGTTCTTCTCAAGACTTTGCCGAAGCTTTCCATGGAAATGATTACCATTCCCATCCAGTGAATTTAAGAATAAACCGCAACTCTCCAAAGCTAGAACAGCCGTGGTACTCGTAAAACGTAATCGTACAGGTTTAAATCCGAAGGAACTCGTTTCAAATGTATGAAACCCCGAAATCCAAAGAATCCTCGGTACAAGCAAGTTACGTCCGGCGATAAAGCTCCTGCAACGATTCGCCTGCATCCCGGCGTTCCCGACGATCTGCTTGTATCCGGTGCCAGCCATGCCCGGACAAAGACTTCTGCAAGACGTAAAGCGGATAACTCAGCCGGGTTCGCTGTCGCAGCACCAGAAACCGGCCAGCCATTGTTTCGAGACGCGCGAGCGGTTGTCGAGACCACGGGAGGAAGAAGCACATTCATCAACGCGAGATCGACGACGAATTGCGAGATGTATCGCTCCTAGGCGAGTCGTGTTACCTTCACAATGACCCTGATTCGTGTTCAGGCCACGAAAGAAGAGAGATACGGCCGCACAAAAGCGACGAGAGGACCAACGGGCACAGCAGGATGGAGGAGGAGGAGGAGGAGGATGTCCAACGAAGGGAGAGGTCCGTCACGTTTCTATAGGTTCGCCATGGAGGGGATCCGTTAAAGGCGGTGCACACCCGCTGACGAGGCTTTCCCAGGGTGCGCCTTTGGACCGAGCTTCGGGAGAGAACCAGCTAGCCAGCTCTGGCGGCGGCAACAAGAGAAACGGGACGCTGGTCCGTGGTGGTAGTAACAAGGAGGACGACGAGCTCGTGAGCGAACGAAGGAGAAACAGGCCAGAGAACAGCGGAGAACGAGGTGGTGTAGGAGGAGGTGGAGGAGGAGGTGGAGGGAATTGGGGATCGGTGGGAGCGGAGAGCCGAGCTCAGCGCGGAATCGGCCAGCCGGAAAACGCGACACCACCGGAAGATTGCACTATCGCGCACCCACTTGTTTTCTATCCCCTTGTCCGTGGACTCCTTCTCTCTCTCTCTTTTTCTCTCTTCCTCTCTTTTGTCTCCCCTTGTCCGTGGACTCTCTGCCTCCCTCTTTTTCTCTCTTTCTCACTCTCATCCTCCCCTGTCCGCCCGTACATTTCTCCGTTGTCCTAACAGCGATTCTCCGATAGTATATACAAATCTGCCTCTCCTCTCGGTTTCCTTTTGTTTCACGCCAGTGGTCACCTATTGCTCACCCCAGTTCGGTCCACGGGCTATCTCTTCCGTGTCCTTTGCGAAACGAGACCCTCGCGAGGATATTTTAAACGACGGGCCAACCGCTGCGCGCACGGCTCGCACGGAAATCCATTTGCAGAGAGGATTTCGAGAACCGCGCGGGATTTTATTACCGAGAATCGAGTAGACGTTATTGAGAAATAACACCCCGGATAACTCGTTCCGTTTAAGCAAACAGCTAGGTGAATCCGCTTTGTTCTTCAATTCGGAAGGTTGTTAGAGCGAACTGAATACCGCTGGGGTTGTTCTCCGTTTACGCCGACTTTTATCATCGTAACGTATGTAAATTCGATCGTTTAACGCCCGTTCTGTTATTCATACGGTCAATGGTCCTCGTATTTCTGGACGATCTGTATGAGTTCAACTTCAAAACACATACGAGTCGCTATTCAATCGTTTCGTACAGATATAAAATTCCTGATCGTCGAAAGATCTCCGAGTTTATGGAGAACAATCTTCGAGGGAAGTACGCTGATAATCGTGGAATTAGCATACAGCTAAGGAAAACCCTGAAATATTATGCGTTCTCCTATTTCCTCCGAGCTGTAACACCGTTAATCAGAGGAATCTGAAGATTTGCTGTTAGCAAGCTTTTCCGCCTCCATCGATCGGTCGCAATCGACCCAAATATCGAGAGCTCTACCTTTTCCCGATGAATAAATTACATTCGGCAACGAATTGGCGGGCGCCATGAAATCGCTGTAACCGGGACCGCAGCCGGGCACATCCGCTTTTACGAGGTTAGGTAACACCGGTTTCGTTGATTAAAACTCCTCTAGCCGTCTGCCCGCCGGCTCCTTCCCCCGACACAAAGGCGGGGGAGGAATCGCGACTCGAAGGACCCGACCGAACAGAATGAACGGAGGCTCCTTATTCCGGAAATTGGAAAAAGCATGGCCGGTCATAGCGGGCGGGGTTCCCCGAAGGTGGCGAAGGGGAACTGGTTAAGCGAGGGGACCGGAAACTGCTGCGCGTTTCCCGGGAACGTACTTATGCATTGGAATTCCTTCCTCAGGGCAATGACGACGTTTATTGCGGGACTTCGCCACCGGTATCTAAAACGAGACGAGTGTTTCTTCTCGTGAAACAGAAAGCACCGCGGATAGGTACGGAGAGACGGAAACGAGCCACGGGTACGCATTCACCTGTGCATGCTTTCGCGCAAGTGGGAGAAAGTGGGAGAGATAAGGCGAAAAGGAAAAAGGGCCGAGGGTGGAGACAGAGATATGGTTCGATAAGTGTGAGTGGGTGCGCTACGAAAACGAAGTTTGCCAGATCGGGGCTTGCCAAGCGCGAGTCGAGAGAGGACAAATACGGTCTCGAGGCATGCTGCTGACGGATAAAGGATTTTTCCTAGAGAGACGACGAGAGACTTTTCTGTGATGACATTCGCTTGGGTTCTTCTTCGGCACATCTGCATAAGGGCGATGTCGAGGGTTGGGTAATTAAATGATAAAGTGGTATCCGAGTAGAGGATCGTGTTTTGTACGCTACAATCGCATTCGTTCAAACGGCACTCTTTCGAGATTCGTGCTCCTTATAGATTTGTAGCTTTTAAATTCGTTCCGCTGCACTGCGATCTCCTTGTGAAAAAAGAGATTGGTCGTTAGCGAACAGAATGTGTCTGCATTGGAATGAAAAGGAAGTGCGAAATCACAGTTATCTACTTCCGTTTTCTAAGAATGAATTTCCTGCTCTCAAATTCCAGATAGCTTTAAGGATTACTAAATTCGATATTAAGAAATTCGATGTTAAGAAAGTAAAAGTGTTTTTACAACTGAAAGACCAACCAAAAAACGTCTACAAAATCAATACTGAATACTATTGCAATGAAACTAATTGCCCCATAGTAAGCGCAAGATGCCTCAGGATCTGCGTGTGTTCGCTTAAATCGATCTCGAAGGATTCATGAGACGTTTTGTCCAAGTACCGCAAGCGAGACGTGTGCGAGTCTAATCGTTCGTAGTCCAAGATCGGTTTAACCCGGCATTCTACTACTGGCAAGATCCATAGCCGGAAAGGTAGTTCGCGTTTGCCAGCTAACTCATGGCGCACAGGCGCGCCCCGAAGTGCTCTCAAAGTTTGATTAAATATTCCGGCGGGCACGGTAACGGTAGTCAATCGTCGCGCAAAAGTCCCTTTTCGGAAAGTGTACAATGCCTTAACAACTTGGCAAGTTAGGGGACCGCTGTGTCGCGATACCCGCCACCTACCAGGCGCCACGTTCCCCCGCGTGTGCGATCATTCCGGCGGCATTGTGCGCGAGACTAGCCCCGGGCCACGGAATAAACTCGCTTCCAAGATACTTGAGAGGCAAGTGTTTCGTGGTACGTGTGCAGCGCGGCGTGGCAAAGTTTGCGCCGGGGACTGGCAACCGCAGGTCGTAAGGACAAATCCGTTTTCGAGTTTCGTTGGATTACTGGCGAACAAGGAATTTCCTAGATCACCAATACGATCTCAGGCCCTGGTACGTGGTGCAGCGGACATGTAGCAGTGCCTGCCTCACGCGCACACGCGTACACACGCGCGCGAGTGTACACAAGCAACGTGTCGGTGGCGTCGCCCAGATACGATGTATATGTATTTCTCATAGGGAAGGGTTAGCAACGCCACAAATCAATGGTGTCCAAAGTTTAACGTGGCCCAAGGCGTGTTACACGCGGCAGCGTGTAATTAACCTTTAACCTGTGCACCGACAACGACTTTATAACATCCTGAGTGTACATCCGGTGATGCCAACCCACCGCGTACCCCGGCGCTACGCCGCCGCTGCAGACTAATTACAACCAACTGTGTAGACAGAACTGAAAGTGGAGCGTGTGCGAGGGCCGCAGCGCTGGATACGGCTGCCGAAGAAGGGCGGAGGGTTCGAAGTCGAGCAAACAGCTGCTTCTTGCGCCAATCAAGACCCACATCTGGATCTGTTTCGAGGACGATCGTGGTGCAGATAAACTGGGCTGCCCCATGACCAGCGGAGATCCAGATCCGGGACAATTTCGTGCGATCGCAGGTATTTCCGGTTACCACTGACGACCGATCGGGACAATTCCTAGCCAATTCCTGGCGATCGCACGGATCCTCGAACGTCCCATTCCGCCACGGAACGCGTCGTTCCGCGAGCACTTCCGCTGATCGGATCGTACCGTTCGAACGGAAATGGTTCGATCTCACGTCCTGAGACCGTTTTAATTTCGACGGATCTCCGGTGTGCAGCGCGAACAGGCAACCGTTGCGGAGATGGAACACGATGGAGGAAAAAAGGGAGGCTGGCTGGGAGTACGAGAGGACTCATAGGTGACGTTAATCCGGCTAAAACGCGGACGAAAGTTCGTCCGCCGGGGCGCGAATTTTTAATCAACCGGAAGAGACGAGCGTCAGGGACTTCGGTTGTCGCGCCGGTAACGTCGAATTACGGGGAAACTTGGAGGCATTCGGGCAAAAGTTGTGACTTCTAATGGTCGCCGAAGTCTACCTTCACGGACTACGCTTTAGATGTTCTCGTCAATATTTAAGCGAGTACGTCTGGATCGTGCTGGAGATAAAAGAGTTGTATGCGTTTTCAAACTAATAAAATGCGTCTTCTTGGGTTTGCTATTTTAAATTAAAAAATTTAGACATTGAAATAACTGTCCTACAATTATTGTACTTTTTATCGAGTGCCGTATGTACTGTTAATAATCGACTGATAAATTGTATTCCTATTCCTTCCGTTGTTACATGCACTTCCTGTATTAAGTAATCTATACAGAACCAAGATTTTCACAAATAAAACGAAACCCTTTACCTCCCTCGAAAACATCGCTAATTAAATTTCTCATTAATCCTTTAGAGAGTACCTTGAAACAGAGGCTGAGAACCGATCCCCGAAGTATTTTCAATTTCAACAAACATGAAACTCTCGCTGCACAAGATTCCCGGAATAGTAAAATCAAGATCGCAAGAAGTCGAGGAAGCCGCGATCATCCGAGTCGCTTGAATTTAATGCGGGCTGTAAAACGGCACAGAGACGACCGATTCCCGTTGCCAGCGGAGGGAATTGCGTTACGAGGAAATCCCTCGATCGTCTCCGAGGGGCATAAGTCGAATAAACCGGGGAGCGCATTCCTTAAACCGAAAGTTTATCAGGGAATCCAAGCGGCGGCGGTGGCGGTGGCGGTCAAGCAGCCATCCCTCGGCCACCCCCGTTTTATCCTCCGTTGGCCGGGCGCGAGAGGGGTGCAAAATATTCCAGCAATTTGGTGACACTGCCAAGCGTCCGGCAGCCTCTTTTTATCCGTGGTGTTAGCTGGCTTAGTTTTATCGTAGCCGCATTATCCTTTCTTTCCCCCGTTCCATTCCGTTCTCTCGTCTACCCCTTAACCGCCCCCTCCCCGTCTCAGCGATCTTTCTCTCTCCTCTCCACACCCCTCACCCTGTCCTTCTCTTTATTTCTCTCTGTCCGCTCCATCCATTCAGTTTGTCCTTTCTCTTACCCCGTCCGACCAGTCAGCCAACCACCCCAACCGACTAGCCCGCTACACCCTGGCTCTTACCTATTCTGGATTAATGCCAGTGGTCTTTCCGGCTGCGAACCCCCCTCCCGCCCACCCTTCAAACGAACACCACCGCGCTCTGCACCCTTCCAGAGACACTTCGGCTCCACCATCCCTCTCTATCAACCGTTTGATCTCCAACGATCCTCGTCTCTGGTTGGTGACCCGGCTGCTCGTTGGCAACCCCTGTTTTCTGGTTCACGACGACTCGACGGTGATGTACACGCACACAGACACACAGACGGACAAACACAACACGTACGTACGCGTCTACGCGCGGAGATGCAAAGCTCACAGTCGTAGACGAAGAATCACGAAGTGGAGCGTCGCTGCCGGCAACCAGGGGCCCGCGTGTATATTCGTCGCGCTCGGTTTACCCTTCTAAGTCGAATCCCCGAGTTCAGAGCTCGTCGCCTCCGGACGACCTCGGGGGAACGTTACAGGTTGCCGGAGCACACACTTATCACGACGGCGAATTCAAACGCTCCCTTTGTGCGCCCGCGCGAACGGCCAGCTACGTGTATAGAAATAGTTTACGGGGACAGAGGCGTAATTGAATCGTTCTTTCCCGCTGGTTCCCGGCTGTCGCTGATCAAAGGCGTGGCATCACTGGCACACTCGTTTTCCATAGAATTCTCGACCGCTTCTGATGTCTCCCTGACCCATTCTCCGACTACCTTTGTTTGCTCTTGGCGTAGCATTTTTTTCTGACTTATAATTGCTGTTTCCGTATCGTTGGCAGATATCTGTTTCTGGTAGAACGTACGGTTTTTTACGCCACGAAAGTGGTAACATTATTATAACGTTCGGTTCGTTTCAGAGTTTTCAGGTGAACCATATACTGTTGCTCACAGGTCTCTAACTGCAGTATTCTAAGGCTCTTATCGTCTTTCCCAGTAGGCAGGTTCTCTAACAGCAATGTTAGTCGTGTTCTCTAAAGCAACACAATGCTTGGCTGTATGCTATCTCGGAACTTGCCATATGGTATCTCTTACGAGTCGTTTGATTCTCGCAACCATTTTTTTTTATCATAAGTGAGCTATATTCGTATCGCGCATAATAGTGTTGTGCTAACTATCTTGGTTGTGTTTATTAACGATTAAAGCAGCGAAACAGAAAGTTATTAACATCAATTCTCTGAAGGTATTGTAATTATCATTATTATTATTACTATTATATACTGGTTTAAGTAACCCTTTTGTTTACAAGCAATACAATGATTAGTCGTATGAGGCTATCAGTCGATGAACGCTTCGTTTAAAAGTAGAAAAAGAACTAAAGAAATTTAGTTCGGTACAGTGGTTATTGACATTTGTAATAACTCTATTTATACAATTATTTATTACAATGATATGTTGTTCTTTCCATAGAAATCTTCGTGTCTTAATGATCTTGTAGGGTAGACTCGAAGAGAAATTTACTGTTATGTGTTGTCAGCTATTGCCGCTACTTTTGGCATGCAATGCACACGTTTGCGGATTGTAGACGCGATACAAATGGCCTCGTGTTTCCGTTTCCCATCGAATCTGAAACCTGCTGCTGCCGTTGCTCTAGATGTTG
The DNA here is from genome assembly GCA_033822845.1 of Tetrapedia diversipes. Classification (NCBI taxonomy): domain Eukaryota; kingdom Metazoa; phylum Arthropoda; class Insecta; order Hymenoptera; family Apidae; genus Tetrapedia; species Tetrapedia diversipes. The sequence goes on along the minus strand of JAOPTO010001065.1, from coordinate 479,029 downwards.
ACCCGCTTTATCTCTTTAAGTTGTGTATCGGGTGCATTCTCCTTAATTCGCGTCGGGGCTGATTTAAAGAGACAAATTCCCCTGCAGTATCGGTAAATCTGTAGTCTCTGTTTACTTCGACAGACTCGTCTTAATTGGGCCGAGTGATCTTTATCAGTCTGCGCAGCACACCCAGGCGAAAGGTCGGCGCTTGTTCTTGGTTAAAGAGATACGATCTACGGAGAATGTGAAACGAGAGAATTCAAAGAAGAGGGGAGTACCGTACAGCTACATTGTTCCCGCTTTCGTACACCTTTATCTCTCATTCCAATTTGCGCGGAGCTTCAAAGAATGTCTAACGAGAGTGCTTTACGAGATACTACAACACAGGTGTCGAAATCTCCTATTTTCCAGCAAAGACTTTACTTTCTCCACCTAAATCCAAATCGCTTTTAACTGAAGGCTAATACACATTTTTCTACAGAGATAGCTTGGTTTTGAATGAGAAACGAATGTGTTTGATCTTACATGCAACAGAACAGACTTCAACAATTGAAATCCACGGATTCGAAAGAACTCAAGAATCTTATTAAAGAAGATCGACAACGTTCCTCCTTACCGCATAACAACTTCTTAGCATCGCACGCCAACAATCTCCTCCCTCAAAGCTTTGTTTAATAACATAACAACGAAGATGGCCGGTATTCGATCAGCATTAAACCACGAAGATACCAATTCTCCGAACACTCGAGGCGATAGAGGCTCAAAAGAAGATCCTCGTACAATATAGCCGACATTCGCGTCCCTCTCCTCGCCCGGAAGACCCTTCGATGGGTGTACGTGCCGCGTCGTAAAACACGCTGATCCGTGGAACAAAAATTCCCCAGAGAGGGCAACGACAACGGTATCCGTTCTGAACCTCTCCCTCTCTCCCCTACCCTCTCTCTCTCTCTCTCTCTGTCGTGTTCACGCGGTATAGAATCCCGCAGCTAAATCCCGGCGGGCCGGCGCGTTTATGTCTCGAAAGCTTTTTTAGTATCCGCCTGTATGGCGGAGCGTGCGCCGACAAGCACTTTATTTCCTTGATTTCCCGCACTTTTCATTCCGTTCGGGGCCTAGGATAACGGCCAACGTGCCGCACGGAGCCAGGCCCGATCTATTCAACCCAGACGTGCGCGTGCACCCAGCAGCTTTTCTAAGGATCGAGTAAATTGTTAAGTGCGCAAGCCCAGGCGTGCGAGGCTGAATGCGTTTTCTATGCGAAAACTGCACGAACACCGGCGCCGCCGTCTCGAATTACGACGCTTTGGCCCGGCTGGAAACGGTCGAAAAGCGCGAAAAACGCGCTGCCGAAAGTGCATCGGGGAGGAAGGGTTGTTAAGGTTAACGTTCCCGGGAAACAGCCGTTGAAACGTCGTGATAAATAACGCGCCGAGAAATCATCCGTATCGCGAGTTTCCCGCAGCTGCTGAAACGCGTCGGCTCCGTTCAGCGCACCGCCGGGTCCTGGATGGTTAGTTCTGGATGTGGCCCGGGTTAGGTGGAGGCGGCTGCTGAATCGGACGTGGCCGCGAATCGGTTGATATATCGAATGAAACGTGAAAAGGTGGAGCAGCTGCTGTGGGACGCTGGTTAACAGCGCCACGAAGTAACGAGCGGTCTCGAGTTTTTGGTTTCAACCCGGATATAATGGTTCGGGGGATGTAATGGGAGTTGCGGGTATATTTTCTGGTTAAGCTCTAACGGGATGTAATCGTAACTGTTGTTTAGTAGCTGTTGGTCTTAGAGAAAGAAAGAGAGGAGAGAATGGCGCAGAAGATGTATACGAAACAAGTGGTGAAGAATAATTGCAGCTATGAATGGAAGGTTAAATTGTCGTTATCTCTGAATTATTATCTTGTGTTAGAAACAACGATGGTTAAAAAGTCGGTAAAAAAGTTTGCGTTTAATGGAATGGTCAAGGAGTATTGGTTAAACTTTGTGCAGTTTTTAGAGATCCTCTTCAGCATTGTATAAGCTGGCAAACGAATTTACCGGCTGAAAGAAGATGCAACGCGAAACAAGAATTCCGAATCGATGTTGCAGAAATTGTAGATAATGACGAAGCCAATTATTATGTATGATTGTGCAGCTAATATCGCAAGAATTGTTACGCAATGATCACCATACGCACAAACGGGCTCCTCTAATTACCACGTTCATTGTTGGAGTTTCGAAGTCGTCGCGATGCGGTATTTCCGACCCCCGCCGCTTTTACCGCCTCGTAAATCCACACTTGTGAAATATCCCCGCTATAATTGGCTCTAACTTTTTTCATATATGGGCCACCGACTTATACCAGGGATTACGGAAATTATTCCCGGAGGAGTCGTGCCGCGTTATGCAACTCGGTCGACAGAAGGGGGAAAAGAGTGAAAGAGGGGTGGTGATCCTGTTCCGCGAACGAGTGGTACAAACACCGATCCACCCGCAACAGTCGTTACATTAGAATAGCTGCAACGTGGAAAATTTCCCGCTAACGCACGCGCATGCACGAGTGCAACTGTAACGGGATTTCTCATCACACTTTGGTGGGTATCACCGGTGGTGTTCGTTTGGAACTTCAACCGCCGACGAATGGACGAATCGAAACGGTTCAAGTACAACGAAGTGCAGAAACTGAAACGATAAAGCAGACATGACTACTTAACATCGACTTCACTTGAAATTGAGTCTAGGTATCAAGTAGCAGCAGAAAATGAAGTCAAGCGAAGTCGAAGTGAAAGTCAAATGAAATCTAAACGAAGCGAACTTGAAGGGGAGTGAGACAACAGGAAATCAAGGGAAATAAAGCGATGTCGAAGTTGAGCGAAGCTGAAGTTGAGCGAAGTCAAAGTGGAAGTCAGTTGAGACCGAAATGAAGCGAACTTGAAGGCGAGTAAGGTAAAAGGAAATCAAGGGAAGTAAAGCGGTGTCGAAGTCAAGCGAAGTCAGATGAAGTCGCAGTTTGGGGAGCTCAAGCGAAGTCGAGGGAGATGAGGGGAAGTAAAATAAAGTTGAAGTCAAGTGAAGTCAATTTGAATGCAGTAAAATCAAGTGAAGTTGATTTTAATTGTATGAGTCGTTCTGTTTAACATTTGAAGTTTGAAGTGTAAAATTGAAAATATAATAGTTGAAGGTATTCCAGTGAAGATGTATCATTAGCATGCAACCTACCAGCTACTTCATACAGAATAATATGATCGTGCGATAAATTAAGTAAATTACGAATTATTAATTACATACCGATAATATTTCTGGGGATAATCGTTAAGTATAACAGATTTGTAACGGTTAAGCATTGTACCAATAATGAACCCGCATCTTTCAAGGTGTCCGTTTCAAAGACTTCATTTCTCAGAGTATCTCGCCTTTTTAAATATTTGAACGCCCGGATTTCTTGGCACGATGACATCAGAAGGGCGCAGATCCAAGCAATTTATAACCCTGTTACTCTGTCCCTAGGGATGCTAGTCAGTCCCCTCCTCGACTAAAACGGTGACACGCTAAATCCCTCAACCAAATATAAGCGATTTATAAACTCCACTGTGGGTCGAGTAAAGTGTACACAAAACTGTGATCATCGAATGTGAAGTTCGTTCGTTCATCGTGTGCTATTCAATCTCTGTTAACTTCTATTTGTCAACGTTCTCGAGCCTTGGCAGATAGCGTGTCTGCTTGCCAAGTTTACACGACTTCATTCCAATTGTTGGTTCGAAATTACTGTGGATACAGTGAAAGAGAAGTTTCATAAGCTTTCAATGAAATATTCAGGTTGCAAACTTCGCAACATCTTAAGTTAAATTAACGTTCGAACAATTTATTTTCACCTTAGTAGATCTATAAGTTAAGAAAGGTGAGGTGACACATTATGTCAATTATTTATTATGTTTTCATTATTTGATACCTACTGTCGATATTATTATTAAAATGTTGCTATTTTTACCCGCATTATTACGGTATAGTATATTGCAAGGGATGCAAATCTTCTCACGGATATAAAAGTTGCGCGAAGCATTATTGCAATGTCCGCAAATATTATAAAATTAAACAAGAGGCACGAAAATTTCCGGCGAAAGGAAGGAATTATGTAGTAGCAAGAACTGTTCGCCAGGGGAGTCACAAGCATTCTGTACATTTTTCCCCAGTTCTTTGCAACGTAATCCGTTTTCCACGACACAATGCTCAGGCTCCTGTGCTTCCTTCTCGCTTTTCACTGACGTTCTTTAATTATTCTAAGCTTTTCCCGTGTGTTCACCTTCCATTTGTCAACCTTTAATAGTATACAAACACGGTGCCGCGTGCTAGCGTAAAGTTTACGCTAATACGTTCCTGGAAAATGAAAATAAATTCTGCGCGTACAAAAATTTCGCCCGATCCAATGTTTAAACGTAAATAATAAACTGTTGTGAAAGTATTTTATTCTTATATATTGGAAATGACAAAAATCAACAATTTTTTTAATAATAAATATTGTTAATAGAAATAAATAGATAATACCAATTGTATAGCATAATTGCACATGTAAAATTTTAATATTTCGTTATTAATTATAATAATATAATAAATCAGTATTTAATATTCCATAAGTTCCTCTCAGCTTTTTCTATTTATTTCATTTCTTCCATTACTCTGTTATGATCATTAATAATAAACTAACACTTAACATTCCATAAGTTTCATTCAATTTCTTCTGCTTATTTCGCTCCTTCCATTACTCTATTATGATCATTAATAATAAATTAGTATTTAATATTCCTTAAATTAATTTCAATTTCTTTTACTTATTTCGATTTATCCATTACTCTGTTGTGATCGCTAATAATAAATTAGTATATAATACCCCTCAAATTCCTTTCAATTTCTTCAATTTATTTCGCTTCTTTTATTATTCTGTTATGATCATTCCCACTTTCTACTCTACCATGTTCTATTTTGATAACCGACAAATCATGAGATTGAATCTGTAGATATTACCCGAGCGTATTTCCAATTTATCTCGATACCCCGAGGAAGATCGAAGCGATGAAATTTAAAGCTTCAATCGGTTTTGCTTAAAGGACGTGTCATCCGTTTCCTCCCCCGAAATATATCATTTGTCTTCCCGGTGTGATTAACTCATAACGCGAGTGAAAAATGGAAATGGGACACCGTAACTCACGGTGATTCGCCGTATTTGAATTTTAGATCGGCCCGCCCGCCTGTATTCGCAATAAATATGGCCGAAGAATATAGACGAGAAACTCTTATGGTGCTAAATTACTTATCTGAGATACGTCATCGGAGATTGCATTCGATTTCCCCGAAAGTAACGCGTTTCCTCGTTTCCGTCCGTCTAAGTCAAGTATCGGAATAAACATTCGCGTTCTTTTTCATCCTCTCTCTCTCTCTCTCTCTCTCTCTCTCTGGTTCGCATGGAAATTTTTATCCGACATTTTAACGCGCGAAACTCCTATTTTCGGTCCGCCGAACGCGTTTATGCGTTCTTGCGCGATAACGTTTTTCCTCGCCAATAATAATCATGGTTATTCCGGTTCTCATTGTATTTTAAATTTCAAATCGTTTTCTGAAACACAATATCAAAACATTCGCGGAACATGGCGGAGACATTTCAGAAATGAGTGGTTCAGCACGAATATATAGAAAGAAAGCAGGAAGCGGTACCGCCAGGATATTAAGTAAAATTTTTTCAGAGCAACCATCATCCAATATCGTCAACTTCTGAAGAAACTCCTCTCCTGTTTTCATCGAAGAGCACCCAATTACTTCGTCAAAGTTTATTTATTTATTTACTTGTTTGACAATGAACAGGCCAAGGCTTTTGGAGTACATAAAATGATAAATAATGGATTATATTGCAGTACAACAATGCCACAGAAAGGCTAAGAATTAGAATTACAAATTATTGAACAGACTGAATAATGAACGTTTAAAGGCAGTTGTATCATGAGCGAAAAGATCAATCACAACAATATAATAATTTGCTAAAGATAGAATTCGATTAATAGGGTACATATTAGTAAATTTCGAAACCGGACATTTAGGTCGAAATATTAATAGAGATCTCATTGATGGTCTCGGAATATTATAATCAACTTTACCTATGATAATAGGATTATTTACGGCACCATTGATGATCTTACGTAGAAAGAATAAGTCACATATAACCTTCCCATTTTTCAACGACAGAATATTATAGCGATTCATAATACTTAAGTAGTCATACTCTCCATTAGACGAAGTTACAAAAATTCAACGTCGCGTCATCAGTACCTAACAAATTCCTCATCGTTCCTTTTCCGTCTCGCCGAGCCGTCTACGTACACAACGCACCGAAACCGCCGACACTTTTTCCATCGCCGAAAATTCCACCGTTTTCCGCGAACGAGTACACAGAGGGACACTAGTGTCCGCGTCTTCCGTAGCACTTTTTTTTTTCGCCGAGCACGGTGACGCGCTCGCTCGCTACAGATAAATTCGCGGCGCGGCCAGGGACACACGAGGACAGCTTCGTTTTGCGGAACGTAATTGCCGCAACCGAAATCGATGAATATTTCAGCGTATACCGTGCAGCGTGCTTGCACCTCCGCGCCCGATGGCGTCCCTGCACAAGTGCCGTATACCTCACCCCTTTCGTCCCTTGTCCTCTTCGGCTTGCTTCGTTCGCCCACCCCAGCAGAACGCGACCGCCGACTGACCCCTCCGCGGGGGACAACGAATATGTTTATTCATGCAGTTATTTATTAGTTCGGGCAATTAGCATTAATTAGCGCAATCTGGCACCGGGCAACGTCCCCTCCACACCCTTCCATCCGCCCCTCCCGGTTCCCTCCACCTGGTCAACTCCAACTCTGGGCACACCGCGACGGGTATAATAGCTTTTGTGCGGTCGCGATGCTTTAGAGAAGCGCAACGACGACAGGGCTCGTTGCGTCGCGACGCTTCCTGCTCGCGCGTGCCCCACCTTGGACGCATCTAACGCGTTGTTTGTGCAATTACAAGGCCGTCGTTTCGCGGATTTACCGTGCGACGCTTTAGCGCGTCGCGAAAGCACACCGTTCGATTTGATGTCGCGTTTTGGGTGGGAACGAGGACAGTGGCTAACGCGTGGGTTAAAATTAAGCGTCGTTTCTTCGTTTTGATGGGTGAGAGGATTTCAGAATCTCTGGCAGGTCTAATTTTATACGAGAAGTGCTATTATTTGTATGGTTATGGTTGATGCAGGATTCATTTGGAAATTTGCATGGATTTATATTGTACACGCAGCAAACGAAGAATATAGCGCGACCAAGAAACAGATTGGTCAGTTGAAATGTGTTCTAGTCAGTTCTGGAATAGGTACAAGTCCGTTTGGGAGTCGGTTTCAGTCCGTTGAAGTTGGCCGAGTCGAGTGAAGTTGCGAAAGTTGTTAAAACCGATTGCGGCTTGTTAGTTAAATCTTCAATTGTATTGCCGAGTTTCTTAGTGAATACATGACAAGTACATTCCCCTAGTTTCACGGGATTCCCTTGAGCTATAATTTAACTGTCCATTTGAAGATGTATCTGCTACTAGCGAATGTAGTATCTGTTTACAATTTGCAGGAAAACTTCCTTTAGAATCATTTTATTTTTATTTTTATTAAAAGACACTCGTAGCAAGAATGAAATCTGTTTCGGCTGATCGTACTCGATTTATACTAGTTATTCACGAGTTGCTCGCAAATTAATTAAATTTCCCTCAATTTTCCGGAATAAGATCTACCATTGGGACTCTTCTAAGTTTCGAAAATCGATCATAATTTAATAACGCAACAGATTTGTGTCGCGTCTCCAAAATATCACTTCTTACTACTTAAAACGTCCTCGCAAGTAGTATTTTGATCGTCTACATCCTTCCTAGCCGATAGAACATTATTTCGTTCCAATTTCCAACAATAACAGCTCACAAACGACCTCGCTATTAGCTTCAAAACACTGACCTACCGTACACTACCGGCGATTCATCTATTCCCTCGCCACTGCCAACGAATCGATCACTCCCTAAGAGAAAGAAACGAAGAAGCGCCCTACGAAGTTGCCACATCAAACGTATCAGGTAGGTAGGTAGGCAAGTAGGTAGGTAGGTAGGTAGGTAGGTAGGTAGGTAGGTAGGTCCCCAGCCAATCTCCAATTATCGTCGACGATGCAATCGAAGCCGTCTCCTCGACTCACGGCAAACGCGAGTAGCAGCGTCCTTTAATCGGTTATCAAGCAGCCGGTCGCTCGTAAAGTTCAGCTTCGATCCCGCCAGGTCAACGATCCCTCGGCGATCGAAATTTTCTCCGCCCGGAAGAAGGGCCGCGCGCCGCGAATAATAGCCGTATCGATCACGCGGGTCGGTCGATATGTAATTTACGAACGATTAAACGCGAATCGTCCGACCGATCGAACGGCGTCGATTAAGCGCGAGTTCGAGGACGTTTCTCCCCGTGATCTCCGCCCCCCCTCTCGATCCTCGATCGACCACCTACGTTCATTTTTAATCACCCGTGGCGGATGAAAAAAGAAAGAATTAGACGGCCATTCCCCGTTTAACGTGCCCCCGGGGGAACTTAAAAATTGTCCGCGGCGCGGCGGACGTTCCCGTGCAAAGTTTGTATTAAGTTTTCCTTCGGAAGCGTGGTAGAAACGGGCACCAAGGGAACCTTCTCGATAACGCAAAATCGCCGGGGAACTCTGTAGAGCGGCGCAGCTGGTCAGCGGGGTTCAATCAGGGTTTTAATTAGTGGTTTCCGGGGGCAGGCACAGTTTCCGCTGCATACTAGGTGCCGGTATTCTTTTTTACTGCCTGGCTAATACCTTTTTGTGGCCCCAACTTTTTAGAGCGGCGTTGTTTAAGTTGAGGAAAATTTAGGGTGCTCCCTTTGCTTCGTTAACACGGGGGCAGATGGTAGTCGCCGTTCTATTTACGGCGTAGTTAGTTGTCGTTAAAGTGAAATATTAAACGGTAATATTAAGTTGTAACGGTAATAAATATTAAGTTGTCAGGCTAATATCCAAAGAGTCCTAGATTCTTGAAACTTTTCGAGATTCAACTGTGATTAAAGTTGTATCGATTTAAAAATGTGTTTTCCATTTTCTGTTCGCGGTCGTTGAAATTACCGGTTAATCCAAGGAAAGCTAACAGTGTTGGATACAGTTTCAAAGTGATATGGAGAGAAAACAGGAGTTTATGTTGCGAATGGGAGTTAACGTAACACGTTAGCGTGCTGTCTATAGCACCGTATACATTACTATGATTACGACTCGTAGCGGCACGCAAATGGCACTGATCGTGAGAATAAATAATTGCGTCTACATAACCATAAACCGCGCACGACATCTCGATTGCAGGTATGAATAAAAACGTCGCTATCGCGACAGCGATAGAATATAAACTATCGCTAACTTAAAAATGGCTCCTTTGTTTCCGCTGGCGATTGGCCTACTTAGAAAATAGTCCTCGAACCGGTATTAGGAAACGAAATATCAGAATTACAGCTGGAACGATGTATTTCTAATTATTATTCGTATTATTATCGCTGTTAATTAGCAAAATTCTATCTATAAGTAAACCTAATTCAAGGACTTCGCGATTTAATCTACCTATGCATAAAATTTTGATTTCTATTAGCGTAACTGGGCGGTGGAAAAAAAGACGACGAAGAAATCCAAGAAGCTTAATCGAGCCTTTTTAATTTAATTGTCTGTTCCCAACCATTTCATACCGTACATACGCGCAATCGAGATTCAAAAAATTATACATCACTAATCAAACAAGATTATTTTATACAATTAATAATACATATTTCCCGACCGATCGAAACACGTCTAACCTACAATCCACTCTTTTCAGCATCGCACGCCTCGCGCATCGAGTTTCTAAACGAAAATTCCCGGGTAAAAGATCAAACAGCAGCCGCACCGTTATATCCCCGTTTCAATAATCTTCCCAAGCAAACTACAATTTCCGTCCGCGCCTCGGCACCGTCAACCCTCATCCTCGCCCCTAATAAATTCCTCTCCCTGGCGCATTACCATATGCACCGCTGAACCCCGTCATTTATACAATTTACAGTCTATCGTTCATCGCGAAACACCTACAACCCTCTTTTAACATTTCCGACCGCCATTATCTTACGCGTTCCGCCCATGTAAATCGCCGCGTTTTCGCGTGGCGTACTAACGAACAGGGACCAACGAATAAAGCATCCAAGTCGTCCCCTGCGAGACTCGCGGGCATGCACGGGGACGCAGGCAGAAAGGTAATCGCTCGAACGTATTCCCCTGAACGTTTCGAAGGTACGCAGGGACATTCGCCGGGTTTTATTGCCTCTGTTTTTGTCGAGCCCCCTCAGGGACAGAGGGTGGGAGGGGAGAGTGGGGAGGGTCGTTTCTTTCTCTTAGCAGTGATATTTCACCATGGTCAGAGGAGACGTTCGCCTCTTAAGCGAAGCGAACCCGTTGGCCGGATTCGGTCGACGAAGAAGGGGATCGCGCGGGGTAGTTGGCCGTGCTGCAGAATTGCCATTTTCCGTTTCCACCACTCTTTCTCCCTCTTCCTGCCTCTCCCTCCTTCGCTCCCCTAATCCCAACGCCATAAATTAGCCGGGACGGAAGTTCGATACGTTAGCCGCATTTGTCCACGGTACACATCGAAATAAAGAGGAACGCGCGTAATAATGAGCGCCCTCTGTTTCCTGGCCTCGATTACGCTAATACGTGCTTACCTGTCGCGTCGCGGACCAATCATGAGCACGCACGCTCGTGAACGTATCGAGAAATTGTTTGACCCACGGGGTTTGTCTTCGATTCGATTAGCTACACGTTTGTTGGGTACCAAACGAGGTAAACGGTAAGTTGGTGTTAAAGCTGAGAGGGTTGGGACGGGAAATAAACGCTTGAAGGAAAATTGTGAACTTCTAAAGGGTAGAAAAGGCTGACAGGATAAATTGATTCTTGGATAACACTATTGTCGGAATGCGATCGACTGGGTACGATCCTGGAAAAATGTGAAGAGTGGTTGAGTCGAGCGATAGCCGTGTGAACGTAGAATGTTTGGACCAGAGTGTTTCTGAGGCACGAAAGATGAGCGCTTGAGAAAATATCGCGAATGAGGAATTTTGGGTGAACGTGACCGAATGTATCGAGTGAGAAAGGTTTAGAATTAGAAAGGAAGGAAACGAGTGCTCGGAAGAATATATGATAGGGAAAATGCGAGCGCGAAGCAGGAAGAGTGTGATTGTGAATGAAGCAACAACGTTGAAGTTGCGTTAAATCGAAAAGTTTATACTATTAAACTATTTTAAATATATATAATATTATCTAAGAACTTTATTTTGTTTTACGCACACCTGAGCCCTACTTTCACTCCACTAAATAAAGATAGAAATTTCCTATACAGGGCGCTGCGTTTTTCAGGTGAGACCAATCTTACTCGTTCATATCGCTCTCGAAACTGTCCTTTTTTTTCTTTTTCTTTTTCTAAAGTGCATGCAAAGAGGGGGGTTCCACTCGAGACACAGCCCAAACCTACTCTTAGCCTTTTCTGGGTTTTTTCAAATTTTCTCAAATTCTTTGGCCGCATAGGCCTGCACAGACCAACAGTTTGACCCGGGTTAGGTCGCGAGGTATTATCAGTTAGGAGTAACAGGAGAAGTTAGCGAGCGTTTTTTATCAACACACGGACACCGGAAACCGGAGGCGGGAAGTTCGTATTCGTTCTTCAGGCGATTCGAGCGTTCCCAGACAGTTTTGGTCGTTACGCGTCCCCCAACCAGCGCCGGAAGAAGTTTAACACAACTTAGAAGACGCTGAGACGGCTGTACAATTAGATAAACAGGAAGCAGCGTCTGGTGAGGGGGAATGGAAGCCACCACGTTGTTGAATGGTTCCGCGTTGGCGAGATATAGATGAAAATTTCATTGTTCCGAGTTAAAATGAAATTTGCGCCCCGCAGTGTAGTTACTAGATTAGCCAGGCCGAGTGCTTAAAATGCCAACGCGAATTCGAATAAAATGTACTTGCCCGCATGAAAAAATTTACTTTGTATGAAAATGTACCGTCAAGAGATACTGGAGTATTGGTACAGTACGAAAATAGAAATAAGTTTTAACAAAATGTTTATAATTGCATCGGTATGGTATCGTAGTAGCTACGCAACAAAAATGTTCAGAAAATTTGTTTCGCACTTTGCCTACTTTGCTAGTTTCAATTTTCAATTGCGAAGTTTACCCTACTCAAAATAAATTGTATCAAAATGCATTTGAAGAGATGGTAGAAGATGATTGGGGAAGATGGTACTAGCGTGCTTCGACAAATTATACTTTGCACGTTTAATATTCTAATAAAAAAAAAAGGAATGAATTTTTGAGACATTCTAATATAAACATGGAACATTGTAACTGTAACTGGGCCTCTCAAGCTACCAACTGTGAAAGTCCGTTATTTGAAACGTGCAGGTGGAATTGCTGTATCCATCAAAAGTTCCACTTTCTTCTTTTCTGTATTTTACCTTCTTTTCATATTTACCGGGTAAACTATTAACGTTTGATGTGTAGTCTAGTATCACGAGGAGAACTAAAATATATCCGTGATACGGAATAGTGAATGTGGATCGTGTGATTTATCGTGAAAGCGTCCGTGGCTCTGTGCTGCAGACTTATCTTTGGCACGCACTCAGCTCGACTCAACGTTTGCTTCATATTCGATATCGATTCCCTTTCGATGAGCAACCGAACGAGGCTTCTTTGCCTTTGCGGAATTCTTTTTATTTACCGTAGCGCAAGCGAAAATTAAAATGCACCATTTCCTCGGAGATAACGCGAGTCCGCGATACTTTTTGCCATAAAGAACGTTGGATTCTCGAATACGTAGGTCTACCGTTGTGCATCGAACGTTCGACAGTTATTGAAGATCGTGAAGATAAAATATTTGCATAAGAGAACTGATATACTTATTAATATTCAAAATATTATAATTCCACCACCACTGTCGCTGAAACAGTCAATTTTATTTTATGGGTGTCAAGTTTCTTTGTAAGACTCCATTCTACCGACTCAACGTTTGATCGCGTAATTTTTACGCTAGTCTTACGAAGTCCCGAAATTTCGCCGAAGTTCGTAAAAATTCGTGAAGTTTTCAAATTTCGAAGTTCAGAAGCACGCAAGTTGTAAAGTTACAACGGACACGTTCTCGTGATTCATACGTTACGAGTCCAAAAGTCTTCATCTTATCGTTAAGCAGATGCAGCAGTCATCAAAACTTATAAAAGACACTATGAAATAATTATTCACGGTTGTTCGTTTATAAAATTTGTAACCGGCGTTATTTCTGTTATCTATGGTTTCCAGTTAAGTCAATAATTGATAACGTACGACACGGAGATCGTTGCACGACACACGCGCCTCCAGTGCGATGATAATTTAATGATATCCTCATTATAATCTGTCACATTAATGCGCTGCACATCGAATCCGATTAACGTTTACGTTTTGTATCCGTCGAGAAGCGTGCTTATCGAGCAAATTGAAACGACGCTAAAGAAATATTGATATGGTCAGCAGTTGCACGCTTTGATCTGCAAAATAACGCGAAATGAAATTGCATAAAAGAGAGCTTTGGCACGCGTCGCGCGTGCGAGCCCATTAAATTAGCGCGTTGAACGATAGGCTCGTCGACGTATAAGCGAAATTGATGGGAGGTGTATTATAAAACTTTCGAAATGAAACGTGTGCAACATCCACATGCGAACTTCCTTTGCATTCTTTTTTTTTTCTTTTTTTTTTAACAATTCCATCGAACAACCGTAGAAACAAAAATTCCTCTCATTATCGATCCTCCAATTTGTCGTTTCATTAATTTCTCCGTTTCGATCACGAAAGAATTTAACGTTGATATTCCCAGCAATTATTTCATGCTTCGAATCGATGCTTTCACAGCAAACGATTGTTTAGAGTAACAAAATGGCCCGTGATTGTAAATTTTAATCAACGTTTGGCGGTGCACCGTAATAATTGAGGTTCACGGTGTTACGTATGTACATAAATGTGCACGTGTAAACGCATGCGTCTCAATTAACAATTTTCGAATGAACCTTCGACAAATATTGGATTCCGCTATTTTATGGTGTACTGGCCGTGCTATTAGGTGTGCCCCGCGTTTTCACGAAACAAAATTATTAATTTGCCATTACAGCAGGGCCATTCCGGAATAACGTTACAATTCATTGCAGATGCGTCAACACGCGAACGTCATTACGAATTTGCTGCAGTTGAATTATCGAAATTAAATTTACAAACGTTTCAATTTATTCTTCCGGCGTCTGATTTCATATTCCTTCACTTTTAAACCTGTTTCATTCCTAATAAACCATAAATTTCGTCATAATCGTACGCTTGAAGCAGTTTAATCTCCAGGCGATAGCCTTTACCCACTGATTCATCCCCTGCATGTAACACAATCCAATCGCCATGCCAAACCCGTTATCTACCGAATCATTCCTCGTTACTAATAACTTCGCGACTAAAACCACGTAGGATCTTCTTCTGTGTAAAAAAAAACCCATGCGTCTAATAAAGATCAGTCAGTTCGCTATCAAAATCAAGCGTTACACTTCATCTTCCTACCCTTAATATTCTACAGAAACTAACGAAAGGAAATCTTATTTTCCTTCCTTCCATCGATAATTATCCCGTGACAATACACTGCATTCCAGATGCTAAGTTAATTAAAAATTCCACGAAACAGGTACGCAAAATTTATTGTTGATTGCTCGCAAGAAGCGAGGCGTCGAATCGATGGAGTGGCAGAATCCCGAAGGAAAGCGGGCAGATGTAATTTCTTTCGGGTCAGGTTGGAAACCCGTCAGAAATTCGGGATCATAAATCTCTGACTGGCGCATATTGTTAAGTGAGCGTTATTGTGGATGGCACGGGAACGGAGGAGAGTTATTTCAACGCCGCGGATCAATCAATATCCTGCGCCGGGAAGAGATCGTTCGCCTGATTTTCGGGGTTGAATGTCGCCTTGCGGCGTGTTGTATATTAATGACCGGTCCGCGGCATACAGCCAACGTACAATGGAGCCCCGTGAACAATGCTGTGTGCATCGATTCAGATGACTCAATCGCGGCAGCCTAATTTCTCAACGAGCCGAGGCTAATGTGCATTGTAAAGCGTCGCGGGCAAGCACCGCCGTATTTTTCGCCCCGAGAAATCGAGTTCGAAGAGCGAGAGAATTGCCGCCAGACGGCCATTTAACCCTTTACAATCGGCACCTTGTTTGTTCGCAAACGAAGGAGCGATAATTGGTCGAATCGTTTTACTCGAATTCGAACTGCACGAGTCTACGGGGACGGAAACGGCAGAACAACAACAACGCCGGCCAAGAGACCTACAGAAATAAGATAACAATAAATAAGTAAAAGAATAACAAGAACAAAGACAAACAAGAAAAAGTTAAATGAATTATTACCAATTAACAAGATTAATGCGGGAAATGAGTTGATGCTCGATAACCGCGCAAGTCAACAGAATAAAAATGAAAAAATGAAAAAATGCACGAGTCTACGATTAATCGCTATCGATAGTTCAATTGTAGTCGGAATGATGGTGCATGAATAGAACAGGTTAAACGATAATATTGTAAATGATGTTAATATAAATAAGTATGTATGATGAATTCAGGAATAGAAAGGGGGTTAGAATGAGCGTGAATGATAGATATTTAAAAAACGCAGATGCGTGCGCATGTGGTACTCATGATATGCGAGGTTGTAGAGGGCTAAAGCGATTGAGTTGGAAGAAAAACGTATCGTGTTAATGGTGACCTTATCATCATAGTCAGTGACTCGGAATTTTCAGGCTGAACGCGTTCGAGTGTACTTGGGTCAAGGAAGAAAAATTGTGCGCAAATGATGCACGCAGTTTCATACGACTACATTATACAGTGTGCTATAGTACACGATGAGATACGCATCATTTATGAAACTTTTCGTTCATCATGTAAGGAATAAAAATATTCTTGCTGACATCGCGTGAAGACTTTGCAATTGAAGTTCCTCTTGTAGATAAAGCTTTAAGTTTTCTTACAATTTTTGGTTATTCCTAAATTACACTGTGTATACCGTAATTAGGATACTTATCGCATGCTGCACACTCTCTGTGTTTAACCCGTTATCGTCCGCAACACGTATTTCGTTCGTGCTGAAGCGATTATAACTCAATTTTCATGCCACCCACTTTCGCAGTTTTATATACGTGAAGAATCAAAGAACAAACTGACTGTGCGGATACGTTTCACGAATTGAATTGTAATTTATAAGCAATTCCAATCCACGCATGCAGAGAAACGTACGGAGGCAAGCGCGGTTGCAATTTCAAAAATCTGCGTTCGACGGAAGAACGATAAAAAGTACAGCATTTTTGTAATGAATTACTCGAGATGAATGTAATTTTGCTGATTGATTTTATCGAAACGGAATATCGATCACCGTGAATGTACGATAAAAGAGCAGGGAAAACAACTTTTCAATGTTTGAATAAAAAAAAAAAACATTTAATTCAAAATATAATCGGTGATTCGCACACGATGCTTGCGGCACCTCATTTAATCTGAATTTTATTTTTACTTTATAGAGTCAGAAACAACATTTGATAGATAAAATTGCTTGAACGAGAATACAACTGCACGGGTTCCGGTTCATTGCTTATACCCAGTTATAGTTTCGGTGGCATCAAGATAAAAACCAGTTAGAAATCACTGCGATGCACACATTATCAACAGCAATGTTTACACCTGCCTGTTTCTCACCACGGTAATCTTCGTTCAAACTACTTTCCTCGTTATGTACGATCGAAACTATGCAACACGATGGTCGGTTAAACAACGAAACCAAAGGAAACTCGTTCAAAATATAATTTATACCTCTCAAACACGAGAAAAAAGGGAACAAAAGTTTAAAGATCGAAACCAAAATCTTATAATTCAAATGAAACAGAAGGGAATCAAATTTTCCCGCCAGCAGACAAAAACGTTGAGTCGTAAAAATCCTTATCGGCTACTTTGCAACCGTATCCCCGTGCTTTCCACGAATTCGAAAATTGTTGGAGAGCTCTGTGCGGAACGATCTACTACATCCACGCCTGTGAACAGGATGAACATCGCCTCTATCTGAAGTGTATCTCCTCTATAACTTCTATACACCCACGCAGAGCTGCGTTTCCTGCCAGACTTTACGAGAATTCGCAAGCCTAGCCACGCTTGAAGCGTGCTCCACGATCCCGATTTTCTTCCTACGTTTCCGTGTACCTGGATCGATTAAAAGTGTTCAGTGCACACAATGCGATTTAATTTATAATTTTCTAAATTAATGCTTGGTGCACTTCGAGCGGCAACTTAATGACAATATTTAGGGTTGGTGCAAATAAAATTGGATAACTTGATTTTTAACCTCTAGGCTACTGTGGGCGCCTATAGGCGCTTATAAATTTTACGATTGTGACACTAAGAGCGTCTATAGACGCTTATTCTATTGCAGTTGTCTGAGAATCTTATCTCGACGCAATTTGGCTTTCTGACACCGAAGGCTCCTATAGGCGTCCTAGTATTTACTGTAGCAATTCAGTTTAAAATACAAAGAAATAAATAATATTGTTTTAATTTAGTGAAATTCAGTTTTTCGATTACTAAAATATGTTTTCACAAAAATAGTCGTAACTGAATTTCTACCGTATGGTGAGACCGGTGCGTCTCAAAGTCTGCCGTAGTCAAAGGGTTAAAAATAGATATACTTTTGTTGTACGAGCGACTAATTAAACGTTACTGTTCAATGTATTTACAAATTCTCTCGCTTGAGGGACATTGTGCCTTTATATAGATAGTCTTAGAAGTGGGATGCATCGTTGCGTTCTGTGTAGGTGTTTATTTTTTCTTTGAGGTGGAAGGTATTATTGACTGGGAAGCGTCGAAACTATTTCCAGCGGGTCTTCAGGTATCGCTCAATGGTAAAAATTACTAAGGTAAGTACTTGTAATCTCGCGATCTACTTGAAATTCTGAACGAAGCAAGGTCAAGCCGAGAAACCTCAGACTGGCATGGCAATAAATGCATTTACTTCGAACGGAATTATTTAGACGTAACGGTGATTTCTTTAAATATAACCTTGAATTGTGCTGAAACGAATATAACATTTTTAGGAGGATGAGGGTATGTTGTTACAACGTAACAAAAAGATCTGTCGGTTATGGTATCCGGGTACAAAAAGGTATCGATATTGCGCTCTTTATTCGCGATGAAACGCGAGGATGAAGACGGATATGGGGCACTTCGAGCGATAGCTTATTACCGACGAAGATGGCACGCGCTTCAGTGAGGTCCCGGGAATTTATGGGGACGAAATAATGCGGGGATGCTCGCTAAAAGGGAGGTTTATCAGTATGAATCCTCCGGGAGGAAAGTATTCGCATTAATGCACAGACACCTCACGCGAAATTAGTTTATGCTTGGACTTGAAGACGTGATATAACCTGACCTGGTGCGATAGAATTGTTTCCTTACGCAACCGCGAAAGGAAACTCTCGCCAGATCGATAGAGAGGAATAGTGGGGTTGAGGTTCTTTATAACGGGACACGTTGCTAAAGATATATTATAGAAAGGATGCGGTGGCGAACATGCGTTCGTAGCAAAGAGAAACGAGAAATTTCGTTATTATTGTAGTTATTCAGTTGTACGAGAAAGTATGATAGTAACAGGAAGCACATCGTGTACCAATATGCTTTTATATATAAAGCATATTAAAATTGGATACTGGAGACGCGTATCGGTTTTAGTACGATAATAATTACATGAACAGTGCATGAAAAATCAACAAAATGGATATTGCGGGCTTGCTTAATACGATGCTGTTCTCCGATCGTATAACAATTACTGAACATTAATTACACTGAACATTGATAAACTTGAAACGAAAGATAAATTTTCTACATGTTAGTCCGAGAAAATTTCGATTAAAATGCAATCAGATTAAACGAAATTAAGAAGCTTTGTTCGTAAACTTATCGTTCTCTTTTAATTTAATTTGTATGAAGATTTGAAATCCTTCATAATCCCTCCCTCCGACTCATAAAATTGATAAACCTTGTTTAAACCGCCGTTTAAAGTAAAGAATAACGTACCTAATCAAATTTACTTTTCGTGACAAGTATGTAACGCTAGGGCAACCAAGTGATTTTGTTCACAGGGTGCAAAGAAAGTATAAAAATCAATGATTGTGTGTCACCAAACTCTCAACGGAAATCATTAAATCAATCCAGCATCATCAGCGAATTCATTAACGCTTTGACTGACACGTTGGTCATATATGACCGACCTCCTGTGATGCTACGGTAATCATTGGTGACCGGAGCGCTTCAACTGCTTGCAATTGTAAGAGTTGAATAGAAATTGACAGTTAGTGCATTTTTGAACATTTAAGGATATCCTAATCAGAGGATACTTTGTAGTAAAAAGTGCTCAATCGAACAATTAAAAATTTGTATTAGAACATCGAAAGAAAAAGATTAATTTCTATGAAATATTGCACCTAGCTATGTACTCCCATGACGTTCTGAGCGAAACATGTGTCAAAGGGTTGTCGATGAAACCAGCACTATTTGTCATCCTTATTTTATATTATATAGATATGTCGCATGTCCAAACATACTTAGGCATTTTAAACTAAAATATTTCTTTATACTTTGGAATTTCACCAAACTTTATACGATCATCATAATTGTACAAACCGCATTATAAGGCCAACGAATAAGATTTGCAACTCTATCGATTTTTTCGGATCTATTCACTCTTTTAAACACCATCTGTACGCTAACTTACTCACCCACTAATCTTTCTGTATTGTAAACCAAAGGGTATCCGCCCGTGAATGAATAACAAAATAAATAATATTTTGAGGGTAAAAAAAAAATAACTTTGTCTTTAGACCATCGTATATTATATAAAAAAGTGGAACAATAAAAGAACTAAATACAAAATCAGAGCCACGTTTCTTTTCACATTTTACTGCGCGCAGATTACAAGACATGTATAAAAATATGACGATCGCACGATCGTTGTCGCCAACGTCGATTCTTCGCCGTATTACATAAATAAATGAATAAAATTCTTACGCGCCTTAAAAGCTGACCAACAACGTCTAACAAAGACCTTCCCCGAAACCGTTTCGAAGATACGCACTCGTTGGCCCGAATTAAATGAGCGTCGTTACGATGCCAGCGACTTTTTGGCAGCCGGCGCGAACAGATTTCCGGTCTGCGGGGAAGTTGCTCGAATAGAGCGGAGAAGAGGGACGATGAGAATGGGGGAAGCTTCTCGGTCGGTCCTCCGCCCCCTATTTCATCCCTTATTGTCGAAGGGTAAGGGTAGCGGAGCCTCGACGGTTTCTCGCCCTCGTGAAAATTCGACGGTTCTACGTGGGCGGATAAATAATGCGGCGTGATGGCCGGGGATAATCGGGCGTCCGCGAGAGAAATGGATACATCGCTCCGACGTCCGTTGTAGCTGGCCTTCTCGATTAACAGCGAACTTTGTCAGAGATCCGATGTTAGGATAATACCGAACGCAAACTGGGCTAACCTAACGAGGAGATTATATTTCCTGGATCATCCGCACGTAGCGGTTTCTCGATAAATCAAACAGTACCAGCGTTGTTGTTGTTTATCCTTGATGTGATCAACTTGAAGTTGTTGAACGAATACCATTCGTTTTTCGATGTAATTGAAGATGTGTGAGTGGTTATGAGAAATTAGAAATGTAACACGTGCATCGAAAATTTCTCGTGTCTCTGGTGGTTACAGGAAAGCAGGTGTTATTCCAACGGTGTGTGGGATAGATGGTAAACGAAGGAAACGCGAAAAACCGCTCAGGCGTACGATTACCGACTTTTAACCTAGTTAGTGTCATTTTCAAATTAAATAGGTACCAAAATAAGACTGCAAAGTTAAAAAATGATGCAGTCAAGAATTTGTAAAGGTTCTTTTAAAAGGATTACCTTCCAAATGTTTCATACAAATATAATGCTGGTTCCCTAATCGAATCACTTATTATTATTATATGTTATTTTTAGAGCAGAGTAATTTAGTTTAATTGAAGCGAAACGATTTAAATAAATCACGAAGAAATTTTGGTCCAAATTATTTCACTTCCAACGATTCCTTTCAATTTAAATAAATGCTAGATGTTTAACGAATTCAGCAGACGGTACCATCGGATGGTCATCATTCGTATTCGAATCCCCGATAGAAACGACCCAAACTTTATATTCCGTCGATCGAATTATCTCTATCCGGAAATTGAACGAATAAACGAGGCCAACAGAATTTATTTTGAGGCAAACGTAGGAAGACGTTTTCAGGAAAATTGAAAAGCTCGCGCAATTATCGCATCCCCCGGTGGTCGGAGCGCAAATAACGGCAGGCGCGTAAAGCACGGGAACGAATTATCTTAATTTACCGCGTGGAAATAGCTGTAGGTGTCATCAAACGTCACTCTGTCGGCTCACGTTAAACACGAGTTTCGAACGCTTTGCGCCAATGACGAAAAAACACACAGTCGAGCCCGTCAACACCGGAAATGTCCTGTGGATCGCTCCAGTTCCGTTACCCGCAACTCTGTCACGTCACATCGCGTCGCGAGGTTCGCGTCGAAACGGTCTGAACCTTCGAAACTCCGCATCATATGCATTGTATTCTTCGGCTATGCAATCGTATCCTTTGCACGTGTAGCCGTTACGTTCATTTGACACCAAATTTTGCTCGACATCGTGTATTTCAACCGTCGCTGACAAAAATTGCAGGGGTACACGTCAGACTTTGTGGCGCGAAAAACAGGGAAAAAGCGAACGCGATCGCTGTGCACTCGTGAAAAAGTTGTGTGTGACTTTGTCGAGCCACGACTGGGGCTACACGAATCTGAAACGCTAACGATATTCGACCACCATGCTGAAACGACGACGCGAAACGTGCGACGAAAGGGTGGACGGTTCAACGCCAGGATCGGAGGGCACATCGACGATCGCGCTTCATCTAGGTATAATACTCATACCGTTGTATGCTGAGGAATCACGCGTGTTTCTTGAGAACACTTCGACACCTCATTCATCCCACCACCACTTCCTTCGTTCATTTCGAAGGACAGTATTAACCTGTTCGATACGGTTTTCAACCTTATACCCTAACGCCAAATCTTCAGAACTGCACGTCAGTTCCGATAAACTAATTTTCTTTTACTTCATCGGTCATCCTTGGCGCTCTAGCTCAAAGCTTCGTTTAAAGTCCAATCCGAAGAACACGTGTTCACACCAAAAAGTATTATCAATCCCAGCGCAGCGATGGATCCCGTATCCGTGGACCGTGCCGTACCGAACAGGTTAATGACACCCGTCGGAGCTTCATCACTGACCTTCCACGAAGGCTGGACAGACGACTGCGAGGAGCTGCGCGACGATGTGAATCGCTGACACGGGAACACGGTTCAGCAACATCCATCTAGGAGTTGGCGTGACGCCGCGAACGAAGAAGGACGATTCGCGCCGGAATCTCGGTGCAGACTGGCACACGAGGGGGTTACCCGGCTCGCCACCGACGAGACTGAAACGGCGAGAGGGTGAGAAAGGGGATGGCGTGGCGCTCGCTCGGAGGGAGAGAAAGAAAGAGAGGGAAGGAGAGGGAAAGAGAGAAAGAGCGAAAGGGAGAGAGAGAGAGGAAGAGAAAAAGGGAGAGAGCGTAGGAGTGAGGGAGAGAAAGAGTGAAAGTAAGAGAGGGAAAGAGAGGAGAAGAGAGAAAGAGTGAAAGAGAGAAAGAGAGAGGGTGTGTGTAAGAGAAAGAGAAGGATCCTTTCTCGATTGCCGTAAGCTTTAGGGTTGGTTCGCATGCGCCCGTCGGGGCTTACGTGCCCTCCGCCATCGCGAGTCGTAGGACCCGCCTTCCTCATACGAAAGACACGTTCCCAGGATAGCGAGAAACACACGTAGACATAGGTTCTGTCGCTGCTCCAAGGAATCCAACCGCGAAAGTTCCCCTTAGGGCTGATAGACGGTCGAAAGCTCTCCTCTCCCGCCTCCGACTCGGTCGGACGGCCGTCTAGATGCCCCGCTTTGCTTTGACGATACCAAGCATTAACGTGACCGGCATCCTTTTTCTCGGTCAATCGGTAACACGACACGTGTGAACGATTTATACTGGATGAGATTGAGAAGCGGTTGACGCTGGATCATGCGCGATGGCTCGACGTTAATTTTACGAGCTGCCTCTGTTTATCTATGGAGCTTTCCGCGACGATGCTTGGCGTTAAGGTGTACCGTTTCTCGCGAGGAATCAGTGAAACGACAGGTGTGATTGATTAACTGACAGGAATCGAAAAGTAGCTCGAGTAGAAATAATAGATTCTATGAGATGGTTCTCTTTAACTGGTTCTAAGTTTAACTAGGCAGTCGATTCAGTTCGGTCGATAGAGCTTTTGAAAGTGAGATGGTACGAAGGAGTAGCTTTTATTTACGTTGTTGGAAATGTTTAACGATTTTTATGATCGATTATTAGTTCGCTGTTTTGTTAGCGTAAAATTTACGTCAGCTGATTAACCTTGCTGAACATCACCCGTACGATACAATTTCCAGCTTTGAGTTATCTCTGTTGACGTTACACATCGTTACCATTTTCTTTCCATTTCGACCGGATGTATGTTATTGTACAATATTAAAGATAATTTCTCGGTAGAATAATAAACGAATCGATATTAGCTGCCGGTTTGTAAACAATTAGCGAGGTAATATTTAATTATAGCTCGTTATATGAAAATTTATCACAATAATTGAGATTGAAATGAAGTGCATTCTCAGTTTCGATAATTGTCGCTCCCGACATTATTTTAAGATACAAACGCAATTACGATACATGAAAACGCTTTAAAGCATCTATTGGATGAGTTACAACGTTAATCTTAGTTGATTAGAGTTTTCCGTGGAAACTGTATGAATTTAGGTAGATTTTTCGATTTACACTGGATAAAAATAGTATGAAATCACTTCCTGGTCGATCGGCGAAAAGAATTATCTACTTTTCGCTGTCAGATGGTTAGATTAGGTTCGTGATTCAGATTCGCGGCACTGGGCAAACGTATACGTGCTGAGAGTGCTTTAACAGACTGCCGATCAATCAGTCGATATCTTTAATCATCGGTTTCCTTCGATGGAGATCAGGCTCAGTGTAGCGGTCGCGGAATACTTGGCGAAAAAGAAATTTCTCTTTCTCGATACGATTCTATAGAACACGTAATACATTTTACCAAGGAAAAAAGAAAAGAGCATAAGCCAATTAAAGAATCGACTCTTATTATATGAATTTTAAGTTACACGAAATTTTTTGGTGAAATATTATATAACATACCATTGCATACGAGTCTACCAGATATCCACTAAATAGATAAGCATTAACTCATCGAATTCTGTAATTTTGAATATGTACTCATAATTAAACTACAGACTTTTATGCAAATTCCTATTTTTATAAATACAACAAAATAAATGGAAACTAAGTAGAGATTTGTTTCACATCGTAAATATAGTAACCTTTAATTTACTTTGACTATTTTTAATATCTTCTCATACTAATTTGTGAATACATCTGGCATTTTCCTGCAAATTAAACTTCTAAAAAAATCCATAAAATTTCGCAAATTTTACCTATAATTTCTGCACTCAATCCATACTTTCTTCAACTAATAGAAATGACGAGTTTGAAATAAACAGTTCATCGATACTAAAGTCGAAAAGTCCGCCTTGTCATTTACCCCGGAGACAGTACAAAAAATTACCTCTAAACCTACCCCACCCCTCTCCCTCCGTTGACGTGTCGCTGTTCCTGAGTGGGTGCGAGGGTCGAGGCGGAAGTCGTTCGAAAAAGGTTTCGGGAAGAGTTTAAACGTTTTACGTCTTTCGGCAGCTCTGCATTCGAAGTGGTGCAAGTCATAAACCCGGCACCCCCTCTCCACAGCAGGCACGGTATTCGTAACAGACATTATACCATCTACATCGCACTATTTCGAAGGATGCCTTTAAGCGCTGGTGTACAGGAACTTTCGCGTGTAGCGTCCTCGTAAACCGGTAAAAGGTGACTTCAAGGTGACGTCAACGAAAAAGAAACGTGTTCTTGACTTTACCAACCCGTCCCTGATGCTGCTCATTTCCACGTTTAACCCTTTCGCTGTGTTTATCTCTAAGTTTCTATCGATGCTTGTTTTCGTCGTGGTTTTAAGGTTCAGGCGTCGAAAAAATCTTGTAGAGAAATCGGTGTTGATATTTTTTGTACCGTTTAACCCTTCCACTGTGTTTACCTCTACTTTTTGCTACCGATGCTTGTTTCTGTTGGAGAATCGTGGTTCAAGAGATTTTCAGCTTGCGTAAGTCTCCGTAACCTCCGCAAGGATCGAGGTTCTAAGTTTCAAATGTCGAAAAAATTTTGTGGAGAAATCGGTATTCATATTTTTTGTACCGTTTAACCCTTTCGCTGTGTGTACCTCTACTTTTTGCTACCGATGCTTGTTTCTGTTGGAGAATCGTGGTTCAAGAGATTTTCAGCTTGCGTAAGTCTCCGTAACCTCCGCAAGGATCGAGGTTCTAAGTTTCAAATGTCGAAAAAATTTTGTGGAGAAATCGGTATTCATATTTTTTGTACCGTTTAACCCTTTCGCTGTGTGTACCTCTACTTTTTGCTACCGATGCTTGTTTCTGTTGGAGAATCGTGGTTCAAGAGATTTTCAGCTTGCGTAAGTCTCCGTAACCTCCGCAAGGATCGAGGTTCTAAGTTTCAAATGTCGAAAAAATTTTGTGGAGAAATCGGTATTCATATTTTTTGTACCGTTTAACCCTTTCGCTGTGTGTACCTCTACTTTTTGCTACCGATGCTTGTTTCTGTTGGAGAATCGTGGTTCAAGAGATTTCCAGCATACGTAAGTATCCCCGTAAAGGTTCGAGATTTTAAGATACAAACGTCGAACAAAATTTTGTAAAGAAATCAGTATTGATATTTTTTGTACCGTTTAACCCTTTCATTATTATAAGTAACCATATTCGAACGTTATCGGGCATTTCTGATATATTGAAGGTGGCTGTGAAAATTATTCAGAAATAATCTTTCTCTACAAATTTCAGTGTAAATATCGCAATGTGGAATATAAGGTTCGAGAAATTTCACCGTAGACATTTATTGAATTTTGTCCGATAGAACAGTGTAAAATTTAACAATCACGTTAACGAACGTTTTAGTTGGTAAGAAATTCTCGTCGAAGTTTACGCGGACAAGTTAAACGGACTCGAATTCGTAGCACCGTTCCAATGGCGTAATAGAAACGCGCCAGATAACGTTCCTTTCGCATTGGAGGGTGCGGAAAAAAGTGGTCCTTCTCGGGGAAACCGTTATCTTAGGTGCAGCCGTTTTAAGATCCAGCGGCGGATCTAAATTCAGCTCGCTTCTTCAGAATTTCAGATAGAAAGGCGTCATACATTAAACATTCGTTGGCCAATGAGAAAACCCACACATTGCGCGCGTTCCCTAAGAGAATTAGCTTTCGTCGTTGATCAAATGAGATCTTGATGAATTCTGTCGTGACCACCATTCTAATTGTTTCACGTTATTTTCCGGGGAATTTCCGGTGAAATTTCAGGCGAGAGCAAGAGCCAAACGTTCTTTCTCTGGTACAATTAATAATAAAACCTCAGCGATCTTAAGAGAAGCGATATTCTTACGGTTCATCTCTATCTTAAATTCTTTAACAGGGAATATTTCTTGAGCTGTTTGATTATCGTCTCATTTTCGCAAAGTTGCACTGAGAACAAATTAAAAGTACATATGTAAAGATACAAGCACGCATTATTAAATTTTAACGGACAATTTTGTTATTATAAAAATGTAACGATTGCTATGTCAATCTATCTTTAAAAAATTGTTCTAAGCTTACATTTCAGTATTCATTTTTAACAATTTGTACATTAATGACAATACCAATGTTTCAACAATTTATTCAATATTCTTCTATCTGTTTCGGTATCAACCCTTAGCACTCGAGAGATGAGTGTTAGTCGTTTAATGATACTAACTTAAAAAATTTTCAAATTCGTAATATTTACTAAGATTCGCCTACAATAAACGTTGTTTGGTTTAGTTAAGTAACATACTAAAATTTACATGTATGACTAACCTCTGAGTCTGACTAATAAACAAACTAACTGAAGTCTGAAAATTTCAGAAACTATCATTTGATGACGAATGAGCGTAAAGGGTGAATATTCTTCTCCTCTACGATTACATTTAAGCGCTCTACATAATGTTTGCAGTCAGCTTGTACGGCTATTATGACGATATATTCGGTACTCGCAAACATTACCGGGAACATAGTGCGTTCCTTCGACCGAACGTTGTGTGCTTTATGCAATCATTCCTCAGCCCGTGGTACCAAGATACGATAGCTAATGGGGGACCGTTTTATTGCGCATCCACGTGATATATCGACAGAATTACACATGTAATGTGCGTTCAATGCCTCAAAGTGTACACCGGGGAGATAATTTGTTGCCACGTTAGACACTGTAACGTCACGCGTATCTCTTGCCGTGCAATCGGATCGCAATTGAATCGAATTCGAGTATTTCATTCGTTTTAGTACGATACCCGTTGCCTCCAGCATCGATCGCACGTTTACAACGAAACTTAACCGCTTGAGGGATGAATTTATCGCGACCAAAAGGACGCAGCAATTTTCTATCTTCGGTTCTGTTCGCGAACGTTGGCGAAAGATACACGTAAACCTTGCAATATTTGTTTACAAAATTGAACGTTGACGAAAAACGATGAATTCTATGCGATGATAATTTTTTGTAAACGAATCGAATTTCTATAATCATTTTATTTCAGCTTTTCGACCTTGAAATAGACTTTGGCTTACATCTTTAGTTATGTTGTTTTCAATCATTCCACTTAATAGTGACTTACTTCTAATAAACTTTGCAACTATCTTACCCTACTTTGTACTGTCTCCTAGCTTGCAAGTTACAATTAATCATAACCAATCATACCCCTCTGCACTACGCAATAGGCTTGCTTATGGCTCTTCTCTTAACAGCTGGCTTTCTCTACAAGTGTGGCATTAGAAATAGGCAGAAGTTGTTACTGTCACTGAAGTGTAATGTAAAGAAAAATTTACTTTCTCGATCAAATCACACAACTTATCTTCGAATGGTGTCGAACCAGCTTAAATATTATTTTCTGATATTTTGATACTTAACGAGAAATAAAGAGCGACAGATATTTTGACCAATATTCTAGAATTTTAAAGACACAGAAGCGAGTGAAATTACGGTCTCGTATAAACATCGCTACATTCTGTCATCATCAAACGTAGATACGTATATTCAGAACGAAACACGTGTTGGTGATATTAGAGTTCTCGATAATTTGCATTAACGATAATTAAAATTTCTTTATCGTTACGTCGCGCTGATTCGAAACACACACGAGCACATTCGGCCGCGCAACGTGAACGTGAATCGTTAACTGTGGAATTAACATAAACTAATATCGATACCGGACGGCCGTGTTTCTATGTAAAATTCCGTAATCCCAAGCGTAAAACTTTGTAGCGAATTTTCGGAAATGACGTCCCGATATTTTGGCCAAACATTCTCGATACCATATGCACGGTTTTCGTTAATGAACGAAGTGTCTGCTAAATTTAGATGTAATTTTGCTTTACAACTTTAATGCAGCCTGTAAAGTGCTGCACAGTTTCACCAAAAGCAATGATAATGATAACAATGATTTTAATTTACATTAAACTTCGAGTTACATATTAATGTTAAATAATTGAAAAGAATAACTGTAGCCAAGAGGTAAAGTAAGCAAAAATATAAATTAAAATACGCAAGCTTGCGTAACCTTTACAGTACTTGGTTTAATTAATAGCTTGATTACCTATGAAATTAATTAATCTAGTTGTAATACGTCCGTTCATTTCCACAGAGTCACTCGAAATATGGGACATTAATATCGATCGTTCAAAAAGCCCATCCACACTGATTGCAACGGTGTATTGTTCAACCGTCCGTTTTTTTTTTTTTTTTACTTCCATTTTTAATTCCAGATTTTTAGAACGTCCAATACTTCTTGAAACACTCTAACACAGACAATTTTTTTTTTTTTTTTCAATGTCCAAACGGAAGATTGATCCGTGGCAAGGCAACATCAATCATCTGAAACATCAACGGAGTGTTTCCCAGCCACAGTCCGTGTTCCTTTCGCACACGTTCAACGGCAAAAGACATAAAAGGGAATTAAAACATCCTTTGATCCGTTGGTCGTCGCTGCGAGATGAAAATCGGTCGAACTTTTATGATCTCGCATTAATGAGCAAAGTTCAACTACAGATTAATCTTAGGAGTAATGAAAGTACAGACGGCAAGGTAACTTCTGAGCCGACCGAACGAAAAGCGCAACTTTCTTCGCGATTCCACAGAAATAGAGAAATTTTTATCTTCCACCGCCTAGCATTCCTCGGTTAATTGACTCTTTAGCATGAGATATTGATGAAAACAGATTCGCGGAAAATTAATAAAAAAAAAGTAACTTCATTCCGTTAACATTGAAACGGTTGCATCGGTGAAAAGGCTGACATTTTTGTAAATTATTTTCAGAAATAATTCCAGCATGAAGAGGCTTCGAAACTGGTTTAATCAAACTTTTTCTCTTTTTCGATCAAACAAGTTTGTTTTTGAAGCACAATAAATTAATTACTGTCAGTTAACCGTTATGGATTTACGCAACTTATGAAATTGTTGTGATACTAATTTGTACTTCGATATTTTTTTGGAATAGCTCAGCAGAGTAACGAATTTGGATGTTATTGAAAATAAATGTATGATTAAATTTTAAACAAATTTAATCAAACTTTTTCTGCTTTAATCAAACAAGTTTGTTTTTGAAGCACGGTAAATTAATTACTGTCAGTTAATCATTATGGATTATTTACGCAACTTATAGAACTGTTGTGATACCAATTTGTACTTCGGTATTTTTTGGAATAGCTCAGCAGAGTAACGAAATTTTAAACAAATTATATTCTAATGATAAACCCGTATACGGTTACAATTTATACTTCAGAGAGTTGTAATAAATCGGATCTCTGTTTCGAAGCAGCATAAACGGTTGCTACGAAGCACCAAATGATTATTACGTAAAACGTTATGAGCGCGAATGCGCTGTTATTTAATTGCTGGGAAATAGGTGCCGAGCGTGTACAGCTGAAACGTTAAAATAGTTAAACAGTGCTGCGCGCTCGTACGAATTTGTACCCTTGAAATATGTAGCACAAAGTGGTTTGGAAACATTAAATATTTAACTTTTCCGACGGTGGCGGTAGCTTTTGATTAGTCTTTGCCGTGTACACAACGAGTGTACACACGTAAGTATAGCGCCGAACGGTTCAAAGAATTTACCCTCATATTAAATCGAGCTGTTTTCGAATTACATTAAACGGCCCGCTAAATTTATTTCTATTTATGTTTCCATACGGCGACAACGCGTTTATAACGTATCGTCCTTGTAAAATAAAATCCGCGTTACGCGTACGATTTCCAATTCATATCGTTTGTCAGAGAACATATTGGAAAAATTTGGAATAAAAAAGTAAAAAAGACAGTATTTGGTAATAAAAAAAGTTGAGATGTTAAAAATTTATGTTCAACTACCCGGAAAACAAGTTTGAAGCACCAAGTTAATACGCTTTATTTGAAACTTATTAGTTTGCTTCATTAAGGATTCATCGAGTTTAACGAGGCTGTAACTATTGAAAGGGGATCGCTTTCTATTCCTAATGAACTTTGCATAAAGAAACATCCGGCAACCGTTATTCAGCTTATAAAACACTTGCCCTACAGAATAATCTTCTTACGTCCGACTTGTTATCATTTCTCAAGCACCGCAGGAAGAAGCACGAGGCGAAAGAACTCGAAGATAAAATACAATAATAATCAATGTTCAAGGGAACAGCACAAAATCCCTGTCTATTTGAGAAGCTACCAGCCGACCAAAGAAGAAGCAAAATGGCGATACGGCCGGCAAGATGTCGAGACTTCTAGAAAACACGAGACGAACCGAAAGCTCATTTCCTCCCGGCGTGGCGCTCGGGAAAGAGACGCGTAATTCGATTTTCGCTGTAAGTGGCAACCGAAAGCTGGCCTTCATTGGACTCGCAAAATAAGCCGAAGCCGAGGGAAACGCGAAATCATCCCGGCCACTTTATTCATACCGATTCTCCCTTTTCCCCCCGCGAGCCTCCGCACAGTTTACACGCTGCACCGTGGCTCGGCGAGACGTTAAAGAGCGGCACAAACGAGAAAACTTGGCAACTTCGTTACTTAACCGTGCTGTTGTTCAAGCTTCCCCGCACGCAGCTTCGAAAGCGTCGTTCGCGATGGCCCCTTCGTGAATGCTACCCGAACGCAGCCGGCCATCTTGGCTAGCGTCACGAGCGAACGTTACGACGCTACAGTTACGCCACGGCGAAACGCGAGCCGCGGGACGTCCCAGGACGATATCGAGCCGTTGCACGCCGCCGATGGTTCTGATTGCGTCGTAAAACTTGCCTCGTAAGGGCGAGTCGATCATGAATCGCATGTTCGTTACCGCGACCAACGGTGCGAGGCCCTTTACGCACTGGCGACCGGTCGACGAGCGACTGCTGGGTTATTATCGCTTTATGAACAGCTAGGCTTGGGCGTATATCATTTATCAAGGGTAGCTATTCATTCATGCTGTTTGTAATTTTATCAGCGATGGACAAAGAATAATTGATACGATATTCTTCACAGATTTATTACTTTAACACTATTCCTGCCGACACTTCACGTATACCTATTCCTACCGCAACATTCCCACGTAAGACGGGCTACAAATTTTTCTCAGACGATAAACAATAAAAAAAGAAGTGAATATTGAAAAATGTATTATACAAATGTATTATATTTGAGGAAAAGTGTACAGTTTATATATGAAATTCTAATCGACATTTTAGAAACGGTCATTTGACCGATCGTGGTAGGAATAGTGTTAAGATCAGAAGTCCCGGAGTGATGAAACAGTAATTTGTAATTTCTTACAAAAATTTTGCGATGTTTTCTATGGGATATCTTTGACAAATTTTCATAATTTTCTGGAGAACGTATAAATTAGAATTTGTTTTCTTTATATTAGGTAATTAATTGCTACGGTGCAAATAAATGTGCTTCATTACACGAATGATCATCGTTGTGACTTTTTTGGACATCTCTTGTTCAAACCTACTCTGCTGAATATGTAAAAAAAAACATTGGAAAAGGAGTTGAGGCGCTCTCTATATCAGTATTACGTGCACGTGACTCTTCAAATCTAGTTTTGTTCCGTTAGCTGTAATCGATGGCAGCTGGATTTCTCCTCTGAATTCGTTAACGCGCGTAACATGAGCGTGTCACTCACCTTAGGGTAGGGACACGTAACACCGCGTAACGCACAATGAGAGTCGAAACGACAACGTCCCATGCACCCGATGAACGGTCACCGGGTCCATGGACTTCCGGCGAGCGAGTTCAAGCACTCGCTGTTCGTTTGGAGTTTATAATGAAGAGTTTTGATGCACGCCGGATGACTGGCGGAAAATTTCGAAAACATTCCATTCAATCAGTCCCCAGGCTCAGTTTGTTAACTGGAGTGCGCAGAGCTCGCCGCGAAAGTTACTACTGGCCGCGATAATAAAGGTGGCGCTCGTTTTTGGAATAAGTAGCTCATGGTAATTGTCATCGTTTAAATGGTAGCAGAGTTTGTTGCTTTCTTCGTTGCCAATTTCGGGGAAATTGGGAACGGTCACGTGTGCTCGTGCAACTTAATTGAAAATTGTTGCATGTAGAGGTCAATTCCATTTACCTTAGATTTATTAGGAGGAGTGGAAAGTAATATTGTTTCTGTAATTACATTTCTAAATATTTTGCTGAAAAACAAATTTTTATTGACTTGGCATCGAAAATTTGCACATTAGATGGCAAAAGGTTGTTGATAATGAGGGTGATTACATCGTTGATTAAGAATGAAGAAACGTTAAAAATTTGTGTGTTTGAATTTAATGTAAGAAAACGACATTACTTTCCGGTCTCCCTAATACTGTTTGTGACAATTTACAATGAGAGTTAACAAATTATTGATATGCACGTTGGATGCCCTTCGCCCTTTGCGAATCAGGTGAATAAAAGCTACACATCTCATTAATTATTGATGATTACCCATTTACACATATATTATTTGAATGAAAGTGCATTTTAAGTCAAGTTTTGTCATAAACGACCGCTTCTCTACATTTTTCACATCAAATTAACAATTTTCATTTTATTTAATTTTTATGAAATGCAAACTTCAGGTAAAAAGGAATTTTTACAATCCACGTATTCGATTCATTTCTGTAGGAGAGATCATCCCACGTGCTGCAGTTGCACTGTAATCGCATATCATACCTTGTAACATAATCGATTCCACTTGATGCAATCAGAATTCCGACTATTAAATTAAGTGACTCTTTCCAATTTAACGCAGAACGCGTTCAAACATCGAGCGAAACCAAAATTTCCCCGTTAACCTTTTCGAAACGCGACTCAAACGGTATCGTATTGTTTTCTGCATGATTAACGGACACATTACACTAATAATCCTAAAATACGGGCGGCGGTGCACGCCTAGAAATGCAAATCGATTTTCAAGAATTTCGGATCAAACCCGAATCGAATTAGCATTTCGATATTACACGCAAATTACCAACGGATGATTAAAATACTGTGTAATCCGCGATGTTTAAGCGAGTTTCAACGCATTGCATATGTTAATCACAAACCGGTAGCGGACGGTGCGTTTCGTTCCAACGTTCCGTACCCCGCAACACACAAAACCAATTACACGTTTCAATGACCGAAGATGTCCGGCTGGTAAACGTTTCGAATTCAATCGAAACCTGTTTATAGTGGCTGAATCGAAAATTGGAGTACGGCGTAATACGATCGTTGTACAGAATAAATTTGCCTCGCATGGGAACTACGTATCCGAGGAAACGAGTTCGATCCTCGCGCGACAGCGTGTACGTATTCTTAGTTAACATTTCACGCAACAATGTTTAACCAAAGCTATTAACATGATTTTCCGCGGATTTTAAAAATCGTTCTAAATTGTCATCATTTTTCCCGCCAGGATACATTTCAATACTTTTGCTGCATGCTGAAGTTACTGGAAAAGCCTGAGCTCAAAAATAGCCTCTGTTCCACGTCCGCGTCATAAATCGTGTCAACGAGTAACGCTGACAAACGTTAATTTGGACGTGGCAACAGTTTATCTCGAAAATGATACAAATCCAACAAACACGTATACCATTTTAAATCACTCTAACCATTATTATAAAATCGATGCAGTAGATTCTCTGATTAGAGGGTGAAAAACGCACTCGTACGTTTGAAAAATGCAGAATAATCACAGACAATCGCTTAACTCATTCAATAATACAATCTTCAACATAGTTCAAACCCATCCAACACCAATTCGTCGAACGAATCGTCGATTCGACCGATTTTCTCCAGCTTCCAGTCAACGAAACTCGCGGATTCGTTAAAATTTTCCGAACCGCAACCCCGTCCGTCCGACTTTAAAGCTTTCCAATTAATCTACGGCGAGCCATAAACGGTAACAGTAAAACGGGGAGCAGCGCGCGCGCGCACACCTTTGACAAACGAGTTAATAAGGACGAGTAATTAGGCGAGGAACAGCTCGAAGCTGCTCGAACCGTGGTGCATCTGTCACAGCAGCGCTCACTGGCTCGTCTCGCCGTGAATTCGCGTCCGTTCGAGCCGTTTCGCCGACGACCGGATCCCTGTACCATTCGAGGGCATCACGGACGGGCGACCATCGCGGCTCGAACCCGGGCATATTATTCTGACAGGACGCTTTAACGTCGCCTCCGGGCTACAAATTGACCTTCGCCACGAGCCCGGAATAAACAACGCTTCAAGCTGTCCACGCGAACGGCGGAAGGCGACCAGGCCACCCAGCTTACACACAGCCCGAGCGTCGACGATGCGACGAAGCTTAAAGGGAAATAATTGCTTTACCAAGCTGACGCTTCCGGAACTCGTGCCCCGAATGAATCAGCCAGGCAGATTTGCGAGGCGGGAATGCACGCGTCGCGCCTGATTTCCTCCGTAATGCCTGGACCTCTTAGGAGCCCACGGGTTCTTTACGAGTCGCAGGAACCGGCAGGAGCGGGTAACTTCAAACGAACTGCCCCCTTAGGCTCGTTGATGCTGATATTAATGTTTTCTTTGATTGGGATTAGCGGTGGGTGTTTGTTAACGCGTTGAGCCCAGCGCTGACATTGTTGCCCTTTTCGTTCAGCCGACAGCGAACGAACACTTGGGCAATATTTGAGATGGCTGGAATGACACTCGTCATTGTTTAGAGTGTTTCAATGAATGTCATTAAAATTACTACATTCATTTTTTAACTTTGATACTGTCAGTCCCACGAACCGACGCTGTCCAAACGAAAAGTCGACTGTCGGTCTTTGAGGACCGACACCGGGTACAACGCGTTGAGCCCAGCGCTGACATTGTTGCCCTTTTCGTTCAGCCGACAGCGAACGAACACTTGGGCAATATTTGAGATGGCTGGAATGACACTCGTCATTGTTTAGAGTGTTTCAATGAATGTCATTAAAATTACTACATTCATTTTTTAACTTTGATACTGTCAGTCCCACGAACCGACGCTGTCCAAACGAAAAGTCGACTGTCGGTCTTTGAGGACCGACACCGGGTACAACGTGTTAAACAAACTGCTTGTTCGCTGACAATGGATCGCGTTTTGCGAGAAAATCTTGTCGATTAATGCGCGCTAAGATAAAGATGATAAAGATGTAACTAGATATTTCGTTATTCAATGGTAGAGTTAATAATGGCTTTTTACTTTTAAAAGACGTGTAATTTGATTGTGAAGGGATACAGGATATGTTAACCTCGTTAATGTCAATTTAAACGAGCAATGTTTAGCATAAGGAAACGCAATTGCTCTGTTATCCGGAAATTCTATTATCGGATTTTTACTTATCTCCTCTATTTCCGGACTCAATGTTTGTCGTTTTTGTTTCCTTGTTTTTCCTTTCGTTTTTCGTGCAATAAATAAATAATACTACTGCTACTACTATTACTTATCTCCTCCACTGTACATCTCAACTTAAACGTAATTACTAAATACTAGCGATCCAGTTATTACTAACTGCATTGTTATCGATATTTGTTCCACTGGAACGTTAGTTCAAGCTTTAAATAAGCTATTATTAAAAGGAAAAATAAGGGATCAGAAAAAGACCCGTTGACCTGACCAAGCCTCTCCAGAGCAGCGCACCGCTCTGGTAATCAAACGAACCCCCCACCCCCTCATGTAGTCGAAATTAGGCTAGCGGAAGAAGTCTGCTGATTACCTTGGTCAATTAAAAACAGTAATACACACTAAGAACACCGCAGTGATTTTTCTTTATTCTCAACCTTCGAATTAGTTATACGAACATACGATAGTATAGTATGTACGTGTTGCGAACGTTAATTAAACACTTCTTTCCAACATTTAAATGTCAAAATTTATTGGTTTTCATTTGGTTGATGGTCTCCTGAAAACTTGTTACCGAACAACGCAGCCGTCCGCGTAGTCGTAACTCGGTACGAAGATAAAGAAACCGAAGAACCGTGCGAAAGTTATTCCACCGGATTGGCGTGTTTCACGGATTCTACAGCCGGACTATAAACACAAGTACACTCATCACATATTCATAAGCGCTGTATATCTCCGGCGGACGAGCGGGGCGGTCATTCGATTCTATGCAATTGCGGCCGCTCCGTCAACATTGTGAATACATTATCGTCGCGTTCGCGGATTTTCGTGTCGCGTTAATTGCAATTACGACGCGTAATCTCCTCGCAATATTTCTTCGCCCCGACGGGGATCTCCGCCGTTCCAATCGGCTATGGACGGGCACGGGTCCGCAATTACGATGTTTCGCTGATTCTTCGGCTGCAATTCATTCGATGCCTTTTGTGCCGCATTATTAACGTGGGAATACATAGTCCGGGATGAATCGCGGACACGGCGATTCAGCTTCGCTTCGGCATAAATTATTATATACATATTTCAACGAAGTGTTTAATTTCGCGAAGAATGACACCCGATGAAGCATGAAACTCAGCGGATTCTATTGTTTTATACATTACACGTCTCTTATAATAGTTCATTCCTCGTCGTATCTTATTTCGATTTCTATTTAAAATTATGGTTATTGTACGCAAATATCGACCGTCGATAGTTCGTGTGACGAGCGCCGCGGATTGATCGATAATCAGTAACGCTCGAACAGATGAACTGTGTGTATGCGAAGTGATTATATTGTAATCTATATATATAAAAATGAATGTGCGTTTGTCTGTCTGTCTGTACTCGATAGATTCAAAAATCATACATCCAATCGCCGTGAAAATTTGGGAAATTATTAGGTATATCCCCGGGAAGGTTTTTGAAAATTTTTTTTTTTAATCAGACTTGGGGTTCCAGGTCAGTATATATTGTCTAGGTTAGTATAGTAGTATCACTCCATCGATAAAAGTCAGCAAAAATTGATAAGAAAGTAAATTTGAGTAAAATAATTTAAGTATCGTGGAACTAGGGATAATTCTTTTTAATTTCTTTTTAGTTCGTTTCAGCTTGAGATAGTTTATACAATTGCAAGCGAATTATGAAATTGTTTCAATATAACATTTAGCTAACTATAATTGTTGTTTGACCAGTAATTATTTTATAATTCTCAACGTAGCAATCAACGATCAAAATATTATTTCGTCCTTAAGGTTACACTCGACTTCTGTCGCACCGCAGACCTAAAAGGATCACGTGCGTCATCAATTTGTGTTGCCTGTAGGACACAAACTTTTTAATGCTATTTCAAGTACCGTAGAAGTCGCTTTCCTCGAAAAAAAAAAAGGGAACAAGATTACCGTGATTTCCCGAGACGAGGGTGAACGCCATCCTACACGAAGACAGGATGGGTGTGGTCGGGTTCATTTTCCTTTTATTCAGTTTTCCGTGGGTAGCTTGAAAATATCCAACGTAAAAGGCTTGTAGCTTGGCGAAAAACAACCCCGAAACAATACTACCGGAAACAATGGTCCTGCTGTTGACGTCATACCAATATCTTGCTGACACGGCGAGCTAGAAATTTCTCCTGGCTCGAGTTTCAACTTGAATGCCTTAGAACGTGGTAAAGAAACACGAATGTCGATCAAAATACCAAAAATTCCGTCCCACGCGATGAAATGGAGCTCGATTTTCGTTCGATTCACCTATTCTCAACCGTGATCCTGATTTTGAGATTTCAGTATTTAACGAAATAGCCGCCTTAATGATTACACGGTTTCCAACGAAGAGATCTATTACTATTTTCGTAAGTTTAATGGTAATTGTAATCATTAATTCATATGTCAGTATCTTTATCGCAGGATAGAATTAGGTAGAAAGAAAATTGAACGAGGAAGAGCACCTGAATATTTTACACAAATCTTTTCTATAATTACCTTTATTACCTCAAAAACTGTAAGAGATAATGCATTTCCGATGTTCTAATAAGTGTCAGGTGGATCCCTTTAACGGTTCAAAGCCACGATTCTTACGAGGTCATCGATATCTGTGTAAAACCTACAATTCCTATCGAGTCAGCTGTTAATTACGAGGACACGAAACAAGGTGTCTTCCAGTCACGAGCCACAATTGACGTCTTACGAGCGGCAGAGTCATCCTTGTCAGCTCATTAAAGTTCTACGCCGGTATCACAAGGCCAGTGCATGTTAAACTAGCTACCATCGCCAATGAGATCAAGCTTCAAGGTGGAATACTCAAAGGCGCCTGGAGAACCGCCTTCAAGCTGCTTGGCTTAGGCGTTTCAGAGTTCGAAACGAGGTAAACACCGATGCATACAAGGCTTGCAATGAAAGCAGCCTTGACCATGTCGAAGATAATCATGTTCGACGTAAGTTTTGTTAATTAATACGTAGGCCAAGGTTTACGGAACTCACGGTTGCTTATTCATTTACGTAAAATTAATAGCTTACGACAGCAAATACTTGTTTACTTGAGCAAACTAACGTATTCTCTGTGAAAAGTATGAGAACATGTGAATTATAAAGCGATAAATATCTTTCCTCGTTGATTTTACAATTTGCCTCTCTTTTCTTCAATTATCCTATTAAATGCAATACGCTTTTCGATCCACAATGTAGTTTAACCGATAGCAAACACGTCGTAGTATATGTATGTGTATGTTTGCATGAAATTCAATAGGAATAAGGGAGGAAATTTTTCAGCCCGCCACACTGCGTTCGAAGAAATGCAAATTGTATTTGAAAACGCAAATCCAATAAGGTAATGCAACAGGGGAAGCATAAAAATTAGATTCTTCGTGAAGCAATTTCTGGAGTTCGTCATAAATTTGAATAAGGATGAAATTACACAGTATTATCCGTTGTCAGATTATATTCGAACATAAATAAAGGACGAATGGACTCGTTCGAAGTCACTATCAAGGAACTAGAAATAATAGAAAACCGTAAAAGCAGGAAACACGTAGTCCCAGTTGATTTTTATGAAATACGTGCCGATTGCACCTACGTATAGGACCAAAGGAATTAAATTGTTTGCGCGTTCGTGCGAATTCGCCTCGCTGGAAACAACCGGGAAACGCGAAATATTTATGTTTCCCGAGGTTGTTAGCGGAGAGACGTTCCCGTTTGATTTTCTCGAGGCACCAGGCGAACACCTAGGTGTGGCACCAAAAAAGTGTACAGCGTACGCGTTTATGCATGTACTTACTTTACACGCCCGCACGTTTGCGATGCCTAAAGGTCTCTAAAAATGGGACCGTACAATTTATTTCTCTGTGTACCTCTAAATGAACTGCGAAATAAATCCACACGATATATTTTCCTTCCTTTATAAATCAGGATTAGTCCGGTAAAGTATGAATGAGTATGACGTTTTTACGATTCTTACATTAGCCTGCTGCCGAGTAAAATACGATTCGACCCAAAAGAATTTTTGAAATTCTTAATACTTTGCCAGAGATATTTAGCATTCGTGTTCCAGCCAAGATTAATCTGTCGTTCGAATAAATTCAACTTGTACTTTGAATCTTGCTGCTTTTAATCTCTCGATATTAGGCGTTGCTTGGCAAGAGGATTACACTCCTCTTAATTGCAAACAGTTTTGCATGGTTAACGACGAAACTGGTCGCTCGAAAGACGCTTCACGCGACGGTTCTCCCGTTGGCGGCCTGAACAGAAGGCTTCGTTTCTGAGGTGGCAGCTCGTCCGGACCATCGAGCACGGTTATTGAGTCGAAGGCAACCGAGTCTCTGTCCCTTCGTAATCCCGGCTGCTCGAGCTATTATCCCGGAAAAGCCAGTCGAACATCCGATTAGGAAAACCGAACATACGTTACGTCGTTCACGGGGAACGATCGTCGAAAAATAAGAGATGACGTTTCTGTCGTTATTAGATTTTGATGGTAAAACCGCGGTCCCGTCGATCCCCGTATAAACGAATTTCCTTTCGGCCTCTTTATAAACGTCGCCATTTTCAGGCAGAACCCTCGACGATGGACATCTTCGATCGAAAAAGAAAGTTACGATGATTTTTGGTTGTACATTGAGCAGTAAAAGTTCTGTTCAAACGTCTGACCGAATTGTAGACATCAAAGAGATTTCGAGCTTGATAATCTCTAAAACTAGATGCATTAAACTCTAAACCAAATTGTTTAATCTATTATAAATTGGATACAGAAATACTAGGAAGCAAAAATTGACCGAAAACCAGCTTTCTCTTAACGTATTTTGTGAAGGTTTTCATTCAAGAAACCAAGCCAAAGCTGGCAATTTAGAAAGTAGGAAAACGTTAAGAAACAGAATAAAGGGGCTGAAAGACTGAGACAGGGTCGCAGGAATTTCGACCACGATCAGAGTTGCACCTTCCTCGTGTTACATAAAATAATAAAGCTTATAGTACCTCAAATAGGAGTACATTTTATTTTGTAATTATAAAACCTCATTCCCAATATGAATAATAAAACTCCATCCAATATCCCCTCAAAATCGCCGCCATCAGCAAACTACAAAACGTTCGATCGTCCAAAAAAAAATCATCGAATAAGTCATCGCTTCGCAGCAGCTAGTTTCGGTAGCCGACATTCTGAAACCACCCCTCCGTTTGAATTCAATTTATCCCGGACCCGGAAAGGCTTTCCACGATTAACTTTCCACCGCAATTAAAACAGTGTTAAACGATATCGAGCGAATCATCGAAGCAGGAAAGTCCATCGTGTTCCTCCTCGGCCCTCGATACCCGACCGTAGACTGATCGAGAATTCCCGCGTCGTCGTGAGG
This sequence comes from Tetrapedia diversipes, assembly GCA_033822845.1. Taxonomy (NCBI): domain Eukaryota; kingdom Metazoa; phylum Arthropoda; class Insecta; order Hymenoptera; family Apidae; genus Tetrapedia; species Tetrapedia diversipes. The sequence continues at coordinate 437,458 of JAOPTO010001065.1, read as the reverse complement.
CTCCGGGCAAAGTCTCCGGTAAGTTAAATGGAAACAAAATAAACGCTGGGCACGGTGTCGAAGGTGGAGGCGGGGGGGGGGGGGGGGGTAAAGGTTCCGGGTGAGATAATGGGATTTTTCAGCGGTTTATTCCCGCTGGCGTTCTGGCAACTTGTTGTAATTGATAGATGGGGGAGATCTGAAACGGGGGAAAGGTGAAGCGACTGGGCGAAAGATAGAAGCAGGGCAAGGAAAGGGGAGGGGTGGGTCGACGGCAGGGAGGAAAACAGTGGAAACGAGATGAAAAGAATGCACGGATGGCCGGATCTGGAAGAGAACAGCAGCTAGGGAGGAGGTTGGTTGCAGTTTCACCGCATACCGGAAGACGAAGGCGCGGCCGTTCTTGAAGCGCGTTTCACGGCAAACCAAATATTCGCGGTATGCTCCGGCGTGGCCACGCCGGAATTCCCAGCATGAAGTCGTTATACTGCGAGACCACTTATAATTAATTGCTTTAGTTTATAATCGCCTTGCGGCCATTGTGACGCAGTCGTCCGAATAACGAGGATAGCCGCGTCGAGTGGCCCTCGCCACCACCCCCGCGTTGCTAATCCTATCCCTCTTTATTCACGCCAACAAGGTTGGCCTGTCCGCTGTTTTATATCACGTTGTTGCTCGTCGGAGATATTACCGTGCGTGGATAACCGAGGAAGCGAAGGGGAGTTGGATTGTCTAGGGGGGAGCAACGACTAGAATCACGTTGGAAATTTTTAACGAGTCGAGCTTAGCGATGCTCGAAACGCCGCGCGAACTATGTCAAGCTTTTGGTAACGATCTTCGATTAGCGCGACACGATGCGTAGAATAAAGTGAAGTCAAGTTGCGATTAGATTTGAAGAAGACGAATTTTGATTTTTATTTTATTATGGACGAATTTCTTACAATTTAAAGATTATTATTATTATTATTATTATTATAAAAATAAAATATAGGGTCAAAAATAAAATAATAAGCAATACAATGATTAGACGTAGGAGGCTATCAGTTGATGAACTCTTCGTTTAAAAGTAGAAAGAGAACTAAAGAAATCTAATTCGGCACAATGGTTGTTGACATTAATAATAACTCTATTTATACAGTTATGCTGATTGTATTGAGTGATATGTTGAAATTGTCGGTGTCTTAATGATGGATAGGATGCGTTAAGGCAATTTTTAAGAAGAATTTCAGGGCAAGAAATAATTCCGTTTAAAGGATAATAGATTTTGGAAGCTTTCTGGCAGTTTCGAATCTGTAAACGGAGCTTGTGATAAAGAACGAATTCGGTGTAGAAAAGGAAGAGAAGAGTTGTGAGTAAGAATTCAGATACACCGCTTCGCGATCGTAGATATCCAAGCAACAGCTTGAAATGCCAACTTTCGTGATTTGTCCTAATTTAAACGATCGTATCGCGTGATCCCCGTTAACTTCTACGTGACTATTGTTAATGAAGCGATAGCAAATAAATAGCTTTCGTTTTATCGCGGAACAATTGAGCGGTACGTGACAAAATGCAATAATTCGCAGACTTCATTAATGCTCGTGTGCCGTTCCGGATCATATATTTTGGTTTTCGTACCAATTACGGGGGTGTAGTGCATTTAATGCTAATTTCCCATATTTCCCACGACAATTTAATCAGAAATTCGCCTAGCGTAGAGCTGCGCGCGCACGGCTCACGCGATAATTGAGATTTATCGACAACACTTTTAATCAAACGCCAAACATTCGAGGCAAACACGTTGTTGTAACAGGTGCCATCGTTGCGGGGTTCGTTGTGTACGTAAATTACTGTACGCAAGAAACGATGATTACATTTAAAAAAAAAATCCATTTTATTGTTGAAATAAACTAGGGTGTAATTAGGTCAAACTAACGTCCAACCAAATAAATCGAAATACAACAGTGATTCTTATATTTGAACCCTCATTATCCTAATATCGTGACATCTAAGTATTCGAATAACCTTTTATAAAGTTATTTATGTTAAAAATGTTGCATGACCTAAATAAATATGGGATCCTCAAGCACTGAAACAAATTATGGATTCTGTTCATTTCTATTCGAATAAGCAAAGTTTAACGCGAAAGAAAGTGATCGTTCCGTTGCCAAAAAATTTAATTATCCCACAATTTTTGTCTCTCTAACAGTTCAAATATAGTAGTCTATATTTGGTAATTTTTAAGACGTTTCATTCGAATAATATTCTAGTCCGCTTTGACGTTCCGATTTCCTTTCGCGAGAGGTTACCATTTAGCGTGCTCGCTCTCCCTCGGTTAACCGAGCCAGGTGAATCGGTTTTCATGGATACCCCGCGTATAATTAGATGGTCCGCATACTTATTAAGCCCCTATAAACGATAGCTAGGAAACCGTGAGCTGGAATTTAAGTTCTGTTTGAGTGTAAACAGATAGGATGTCTATACGTGTCTTCCATCGATTAGGCGCAACCGCGGTTGTTTGAGTTCACAGATTGCACCTCCGGGGTATTAAGCGGTGTTATCGCAAATTGCTCTCAGACATACACGGACGCAGAAATATAGAAATATTCGAGACGTCTGGTTCGACGAACGTTGTAGCACTCCAAACGATTCTACACAACGAGTGCAAATTCAGTTGCAAACAGCTAACAACCGTACACAATCGCTTGTTCATAACGTCATGAAACCAGGTGTACAAGGTGGAACACTTTAATCGTTTCACGAAAGTGTCATTAAAATTGTCGTCAATGTAAATAAACGTTACACACGGAAATTAAAGCGTTTCTGTGGGACATTAGCCGATCAAGTGATTGTAAAAAAGTGTTCACACATACTCGTGAACATTGTTCGATAAAATGTTCTTTCATCGAGTTCTAAACGTTCGAAACCACAAATAAGCATACCTACTGCTCTCATGATAAAAATTGAATGTCTACTATATTAGCTTCTTAAGTTACCACTCGATTCTCTGCACTGGAAATTCATCCCCAAGATGAAATTTACAAAAATGCTAGGAAAACTGAAAAGAATGCATACTCGACCTCGCATCCGCGTCGTATATCATTTTCACCGAAGTGTACTTCGACCAAACACAAAGTAACCCCCTTTCACGGTCGGCAGGCTTCTGCCTAGCAATATCCAGCGACTTAGCCTTTCGTCCCCCGGCAAATCATTAGGGGCGCCAGTGACACGGGTACGATCCGCTAATAAAGACGGAACGCGATCCGAGTATAATATTTCAGGTGGATCCCTCGATTGTCAGTGGCGCGACACGCGATAAGACAATTTGGCGTTGCGAGCGGGCCGCAATAATTCACCGTCGACAATGCCGAGCGGCCGCGCGCGCTGGTTATCGATTCTAGCGGCAACAAGAAACGATGCCCCGCCGGCAGCCGCTCGAAATAACGCCGGAAATCAGGGTGAGAAAGAATTTCGGATATCACGGGGATTTGCAACCGCTCCCTACTCCCTAAAGCCTTCGGACCATTAAATATTTAACGTTCCCCGCCGCTCGTGAGACGCTCGTGCGAGAATAGAACCGGGGCCTCGTCGTGAAGAAAGCTTCTAACGAGAGAGGAACTCGAGGACCAGCGACGAAAGAGAGAAAAAGAGAGGAGGAAAATCGTGGGAAGGAATCGAGAGGAGGACGGAATATAGGGAATTCCCTGGTGCACAAGTACATACGTACGTACGAGGCGAACGTGGAATCGAGGCAACCGCCACGACCACCACCCCCCTCCCTCTCCACGGTTCACCCCTGCGACGAAGGATTGCCAGTAATACAGAGGCGTAATAAGCCTGAGGGTAATATCACTTTTATGACGCCTATAAGTATCGATCGTTCGTCGTGTGGAAACTCGATGGCCCCGATAAGCCGACTTTTGCCATCGTCATACATACTTTACGCGGCGAATGAAACGCTTCCGTTCACGACGCGGCTCGTTACGCGGGATTACCGCCGGGCGTATTAATTTTATCGGACCCTCGGCTCGTGGCTCGTTCGCTGGACCATTTGCAGGGACCGTTTTTCTGGACAGAGGCACGGGCAATCTTTCCAATACGCCCATCGCGCATCGACGCCACCGATGGATTTTTGTCAGTTACGTTTAAGAATCCCGATAGGTAAAATTGGTGGTTCGAACGTGGTGCTCTTCCGGTCAGAATGTTACTGGAGCGTTTGGTAACGTTACGGTAAACGAAACAATCGTTTTCTGCTTTGTTGCGGAAGATTTCCAAACGTCAACCTCTGAATTTTTGTAATTCTTCGAGTCTCGATCACAAATTATTTCCACAGATTCTTTGATATCCTTGAAAATTTTATCGTTTTTCTTAAGCAACGAACCACTATTTTCCAGGTACGCGAAGAATAAGTAGAAGCTTATTTATCAGGCTTACGGCTATAAATTGTAATATTTCTGACGCTTACACCGATACGCTGGATCACAATAAATAAAGGAGTACAAAAGTGTTCGAAGGTACCGTTCGATAAATTTACTTTATACTTTCTGGAACTACCCTGTATACATTTCTATCCCTGGAGAGCGTCCAGTAAACCAATAACTTTGCGACGCTTAAATTGTTGGGAAGCTATGTCCCCCTCTTTACCCGGCAAATAAAATATTGTTGTTGTGTTCTTCGAAGCGCGAGCGATGTAGAATGCCGTGCTCGTACCTGTGCGCGCTTACCATCGCGTAGTGAACTTTGATTTCGCCCCGGGCAATTGACGTGCAGGAATTTTACGAGTTAACAACTGTATTCGCGAAGGACACCGGCCCGAGTTTTTATTATCACGGGACAAACGTGATGTAAAAATAGGAGCCGCCGATTGTTATTAACAATAATGCTCGTCGATAAAGTACACGGATCATTGCAAGAACTGAATTCCATGGTACATCTGACATCGATAGAAATTTCCAACCATAAATCGTTGTGTCATCCCCGATAAATGGTTCGACGTGTGTAAAGAAATAAAATAGCTGCGAGTAATAAAATTGTGCTTTCCAAAAGAAAAGAACGAGTAATTTCATTGTAAATTGTAATCATATCGACAAAAATATATTATTACTTTGGATGGGCATAGTATTGACTGCGAAAACAGTAAAGAGGTGCAACAGCAATTTAACATTAGAACTACCGACAATTAAAGTGTACCTATTTGCATGGCAGAGATCGAATTGAGAATTACATGAAAAATATACCGAATACATAGGAAACAAATCTTTATTTATACCTTCTGCAGAAAATCATAGTCAATTCTGGAATCTTTACCATTTATAAGATTGCTATGAATAATCACCAATTGGTCATTTTGACTGCTCTGATAATTCCAGTGTTAAAAATAAAGAGTACAACTATCAAGCTTTAGAACAAAAAACCGATATCATATCTCCATTAAATTACATTTCACGCATGAAAGAGTACACAACGAAACTCAAACTCCCCCTGTTTGAATTTGTCTCGTTTCCTCGTCAACATCTGACCCTTCATCTTCCTTATTTTCCACTCGCCACATCCCAACAGCTCGCAAACCAATGTCTAACCAATTCCAAGTCATACGAAGATGTGTATCGTTCGTACACTCCCTAGGAGCGTATTAACAGGCGTCGTGCTGGAAACAGAGTCATTATCTGTGTTGGCTCGCGGGCTCGCGATTAACAGGTCAGTCAGGATTTTACGTGGTCGAGAGGAGGGCGAGGCCGCGACAATGCTGGCTAGAAAGACATTGATACGCTTCAGGGGCAACGATAACGGGCTAAGCCTTAATCTGGGTCCATTAGCCTGACAGATGTAACGGTAAACACGGTGTTGTTGCGATATCGGCTTGCAAATTACAACACTGCCACCTGGAGGACTGTGATAGACAGGTCTTGCGGCTGGTTGATTACGATGGGTAAACGGGTGGGGGAAGGGAAGGCGGAGATAATACGAGGGCAATTAGTTCTCGAGTAATGCCGTGACGTCGTCGACACCTGGCCTATTCGCAATGCACATGATTTTTCTTGATTAACCGTGTCCCACCAGATTTGACACTGTGTCTGATATACCAACATAACTTGAGAGATACACCGGTAACGAACACTGCCTGATGGTTTTTTTTTTTGCGCCACTAGGTTCCTGCTGATTGTTTTGTTCTCAACGAAGGGAACACGAAGATTGGATGTTGATAGAGAGGTGAAAATTATTCGGCTCCTTTTTTATTCTACGAATGCGTTGTAACGGTTACGAGCAACCGTAGAAGCGACAAGCATTGGGAAAGAATAGGAAGTAGCTGGCAACGCGGAGCTTTTATCCGAACGGAAACACCCTGAGATCGAGCATTGTAGCGCCATTAAAAGTTTTCATCGTTTCGGGTTAGCGTTACCATTGTTTCGGGGTTAATGCGAAATTGGGTAGGAGAGATGTTAGGTTTCGTCGCACTTCTCTCCGCATGTATTATGTTTCGCGTTCCGGTCGAAAGCGGATGTACACATCCATCCAAAAGTCTTAAAGCGTCCATCGTTTCTTTAAAAAAAAAACCATCTACCGTGCTTCTCGGCAAAATTATTAACAATCCCAGCACGTGGTGGCTTGTTTGTTCCACAAAATACCGTTTAACGGTCGCCTGATTCCTTCTACGTTCCAAGCAAACGTAGCGAGTATCCTAAGACTTTTGTGCTGTAATGTACTTCCCAGGGAACGGACAGTCTCGAATTTTGAACGGGGTATTAAAGCGAAACGATTTCGCGGCTGGGCGACAAAATGTGACCGCCTTGCTGTTGCATCCATGCAGTACGGTCTCCCCGACCGCGAGGCGAACATAGGAAGAGAGAGATAGAGAGGGGGTGAAAAGGATAGTATGTAAACGTACCGGAAACAAGAAATAAAGAGAGAGAAAGAGAGAGAGGCGTACACGCGCGGGAAAAGTTTCAGCGTGAAAATTCCACGCATTTTTCCAGGTCGACCCCGGTTGGACGCGGTGTTGAACGAGCCTCGACTTTTTTAGTGCTTGTTTAGCTCGCGCGAATGACCCTTTTGAAGTTAATGCCCCATGAGCGTGTACGGCCATATACTAAACTCGTACGACTGTTGCCAGTTGAAAAATTCATCGATCGCCAGCGAGCGAGCGAGCGAGCGCAAGCACGGGCACGAAGATGAGACCAAAGCGAACTTTTACCGTGTTTCCGCCGTCGCGCTCCCTCCTCGCCTCCCCCCCCCCTCTGCGCCGTTATTTCGCGCAAAATAAAAGTTAATTTACCGGTCGTGCAGCTTCATTTACGCGACACCGTAACGGGTCGATTTCATACAGAGGAATTCGTCGTTGACGAGCACCGACGAGCGGAAACGGTGGACGGATAGGCGCGGAGGTCGCGCGTCTGACTCGCCATTTTCAATTCCACGCACGATGCGTTGTTCGTTACCGGCGCGCACGCTTCTCTATAATCTCGTTTCTATATACCCGCGACATTAAACTCTAACTCGCGTCGTTACCGAATAACCGGTTATTTCTGCGGCCAATGCGGCAAAGGATGCGGACTCGAGACGAACAGCAAATCCGCGTTGCGCGTGAACGATAACGATGTTCGTGAAATTGTGGCGTCTCGTTGGTTTTGTTACGGGTACCATGCTGTTGCTCGCTGATCGGACCCGAATAATTATAACGATTTCAGTTAAGTTGATGTCTGTGTTCTCGGTTACGTTTCATGTTTTGGTGTAGCAGGTTGTTTGATTTTTTCCGTCGACGTTCCGTGAACCGGAGGTAGCGGATTTTCTCGTTACTTTAGTACACTATGAGCGATGGCGTGAATGCACAGGACAGTACAAAGGGAGGATCCATCATTCGTTTTCTTTGATAGAATAATGGGTTTACTTTAATCTTGGTGAAACTGGAAACAGTTGAAAAGTCGTCGCTACAGATTACCGTATCGCCAAGCGCGTCCATTGTTCGTCAAATAATCTTTTGCTTCACAGATTACGAGCAGAAAAGCAAAACAGACGCTCTCTTTAAGCACGCTGTGTTTTCAGCTTTTCGTATGATTCACTAATCGCTGGATACCAATTTTTATGGTTATACCTGCGTGGCGTGAAACACAGGGAAAGCGTGTCGAGGTCTAGCCAAGTAAAATTGTTTTACGTCGTGGCTAATGGAGTCGATCTTTCGGACCGAGGCAACGAAAGAGGATTGACTCGTTGGGGTGCATGGGGAAAGCCAGCGCTTTTCTGTTTCTCTTATCCTCCGATTCTGTGGTCGGTATTACGAGGATTGTAGGGGAGCTGATTTAACCGGCTATGCTAAAGGGAAAGTATCCCGTGTTTGGAACTCTTTAACCCTTTCACTTTTACCAAATTATTCCACTGTTGACCTTCATATCGTTGTTTACACGATGGGGATAGCAATTGAACAACGAAAAAATTACAGTTGTAGGATTTATTTGTTGGTCAGGCATATAGTAAGAGAATCTTTATTTTAATCAATTTATTAGAAACTTGAATGCACATAGAATCTTCGCGTCGTCAAATCGTCCCACCGTCAACTACAAAATCCGTAAATCGTAGATCGTTAAATCGTCGAATGTCGCTCGGTGGGCACTGCCATCGAGAAGAACAAATGACCAACGCCAAACGCACACACTCACACATATCCCTATCCATTCTTTCACTCGTGCATTCGGTACCTTTACTAAAATTTAAAAATATTACAATTGGAAATTTCGTACCTCTACACAGTTAAAAAATAAAAATAAAACAGAGTTGATCATTAATATGAAATTTTTATGAGTCACTTATTGTTAGATTTCCGGTTAGGTTTGAGGTTATGTTCGTGGTTAGATTTTAGGTTAGGATCGTGGTTAATCACAGAAATATACCCACCGTCGTATTCTAGAATTGTTATACAACATTTCTGAATTACTCGACACTAAAATTTAATACATTTATTACACTATAATAAAGCTACGCATTGCGAGTCGAAGAGAGCTTATAACGTGGACGTCGTCCGTCTCGCGGATTCAATTGATTGATCACGACGAAGCAAAGCGTAATCTTATACGCTATTTGTAATCGATACGGCAAGAAATTCAATGCCCCTAAGCTTACTTGCATTTCTCGTTAAATCTGCTCGGAAAGAAAATACTTCGCTCGGGTTTGCCTGCATCGCTAACCGAACTCCATTGTGTTATTTTGTTAACAAAGGTTCGCGCAGCACAATATAAACGGAGACTACAGAATGGATCATCCAAGCTATGCGAATGGAAATTTCTTACTGCCGAGACCCGGTCTCTTCGTCTGCGTGCACTTGTACTCACAAGTGTGCAATAGGACTTCTTTGCTGTACGGTGAAACGGGTAAAAAGGAATGGAACGTGTGTTCGACGTACTTGTGTAACCTATTCGTCTGTTCGTATTATTTTGTCGTCGTGCCAAGCAATATTCGTAAATTGCACGATCGAAGGTTGAATGTTAAATTCTTAAAATTCTACAAATATAACATTGATGAAAGATCGTGCTATTGAAAACAAATTCTTCGTTTAACGTAATCGTTTATACGAACTCCATTTCTACTTTACTTAATATCCGTGAGACGCGCTCTTTTCAACGTTGGCGTTATCAATTTTCAAACGATTACACTCCCCGCCTTACATTTCTTTCTATGGAGAAAGCTAAAAGTCGATCGCGAAACTCGTTTATCACGGACAGATAGCTACATGTTCCGCAAAATATAAGGGAACGGGAATAATTAAGGATCGGGCAGCGGTTAACACAAGAATCGTTTGAAGAGAACTGCGAGCCTTTACAATTTAAATAACGTGGAGCCCGAAGGACAGAGCATTATACGTTGAATGTTAAAACAGCAAACTTACTTTATGCCTCTTTTAATTTCTAGCCTCTGATAATACCCGAAGAGAAATGAGCTCGGGAGGAAAAATTGTGTTCATCATCTTTGTCTTGCGTTATTACCTGAATTCCGTTCCACTCGCCCTCGTTTCTCTTTATTGAGATACCATTTCATGCGCAAATATCGCTTTGTTAATTTATTTGGCACACATTCGATGCGTTGGAAATACTTCAAAGTTAACTTAGAATATTTTGGAAATCGTATCTACGATTTATATTTTTCTCTGTTTATATATATATATATATATATATAAATTATTATTATCTATTATACTTCCTTGTTTATACGTTCTACGTGTTATATTACAGTTTATATGTTTATATTTTTTCATTGTTATATTATTCTCGTTTGTACACCAACAGATTATACCCGTTTATTAATAAATAAATAAATAAATATTGCCCAAATTATTCGCTATTTAATTTAACCAATTCACGCAAGATGAAACGGATACACGATTCCAACACTCAGATCACATCCAACTATTCCAAAACCATCTAATCCACTCCTATTTATAAACTCCCCGTGTGTTTAACGCGAACCTCGTTGTGCCAAGATGGCGAGCAAAGCAGTAGCCTTGAACGCAGCGTTCTTCCGCGCTGAAAATTGCTTGTTCCCGCCGTTTAAAGCGGCGAAGAACGCCCCGTGAAACCAGGGAAGTCTCAATCAACCCGTGGCCAGGCACGGCAATATTTTCCGGGTCTGCGATTTAAACAGGAAGCAAAGCCGGGAACAGTCGGCGAAAGATAAGAACCCCGGGGTGTAGTACGAGGCCACGGGATTTGCTCTGGCCTGCGTACGTTCGCGGAGAAGGTAAATCAAGGATTTGCACGGCGCACGTACACGCGTACGTACATACGTCTGTGCACACGCGTGCACCGTGTGTGAACGTGGCTCGCAACGAGCGAGGGAGCGAGCGCCTAACTGGCCCCTGTAAATGGAGGCATCCGCAATGCGGCTAAGTACCCCGATAGATTCGGAAGCCACGGCTGAAAGCGTGGCCCGGAATTAGCCATTGTCTCGGCCTATGATTTAGGTAAGAGGGCGCAATTTGCCGCGAAACTTGACGATACCGGTAGGCGGCAATGGTTGACACAAAGTGCGAGCTCCGCCAATAGGTGACGCATGTCGGTTATACAGGGTGGGGGGGGGTGATGTGGGAGGTAGGGGGTTGGGTGGGAGGACACGCTAATGGTATATCCGTCGATAGGGGAAGAAACGAGCTCAGACGCGATAACGCGGCGCGAAGGATCGACTGGGAATATGTAAATCGTCCTGCTTACCTCCCCCGTCCTCGAACGAGGGCGAGGGGGTGGGGTGGGGGACTGGGGTGAGCCGACCTAAACAGACGTCGGAAGTCTGGTAAGTAGATTCCGAGTTGTCTGAGAATAGATCTCGGTGGGATTCCAAGAGGTTGCAGAGAGAACGACGCGAGTGAGCGGCGGTGGAGGAGGTGGAGGGGGAGAAGGTTAAGGGGATGGGGTGCGAGGCGAGGTGGCAGCACTGGCGGCGGATCGTAAATGAAATCCACGGAAACGAGCTCCCCAGCACGGTCGAGGAGTTGATATCGAGTCGGCAGTACGTTAAGAGAAAAGGGGCCGAGCCACTTGCCGGGGAAAGATTTCCCGTGAATTTGCATTCCGGGAAAAAGAAACGACCGAGTCAAAGGGCATGCATGCAAATACAGAAAAAAGCGAAACGATGTCGGCGCTTCCGAGGTTGTGGCACGATATCCTCGCTTTGGCGCGTCTGATACTTCGCATCGGCAGATTTGTCAGCGATGAACGATACGCATTTTATTAGCGGCAATTAAGTGGCCATTACTCCTATTTTCATTCGTTTGCTTGCATAATTACACGTCTTGATGGGTGTAATACGATTTATGTTGAAGCTTCTGATAAAACAGAGAATTGATTGCAACAGTTTTGAATTGCTGCTTGAAACGATTAAAATTGTTAACAGTTAGCGATTTATTTTTTTAATGAAACATATTTGTAACTCGGTAAAACAGTGATTTATTTATTTATTTATTTATACGGGATTAACCCATTAGAGAATTACGAGGAAATTATTACAGTGAGGTATGATAATATAATAATGGGAACTGAGAAAGGCAAAAATATACAAATGGAAGTGAAGAGTATAAAGATAAGAAAATTTTACAGAGGAGAACGATAATACCGAGATATTTTGTAGTCTAACAACTTCGAGTGACTGCTTAAAGATGATAGAAGGCATTAATGCGTTAGCGACGAACTGTTTTACGCACAGAAAATGATTGGCGCGCATAGTATTCGAAACGTTGGAACGGCCAAACTGCACTCGAAATTAAACTTTCAATCAGCGAACAGAAATCGGTACAACGATTTGACGAACGATTAAAATGAAAAGGAATTCGACGTGAAGCTCACCGACAGGTCGAAGTGCTTTATCTGTATTGTCATTCCGGTCATAATATCTTGAAAAGTTGAACGCGTACAACGGAACTGCCGAACAATCCCAGGGGACACGATGAAAAATACTCATGCGTATTCGACAAGCGTTTATTCGAATTCCATGGTGAATAATTTCGTGTCCCGTGTAGTGGTAACCTACTAACTCTGATTGCAATTAAACGCTTCGATCAATGTACCTTTATATATCTCTTCCTCCGTTCTGTTCTCTCTCTCCATCATGAACTGCAAACTCTTGCTCAATTATCGCGGGACATTTTAAAATGGAGCGAAATAAAGTAAATTCAATAAGTGGAATACTTAAGTGAACCGAGACAAAGAAGAACACAAATCGAATCTTTAGTTGACTTACGATTGAATAACTGTGTTACAAGTTTCCTTTCACTTTAATTAGGAACGACACAACTTTAAAGTAGGAGTTATTTACAGTTTGTGACAAACACAATATTGTAATAAATTCATCGTCCGTTGTAATAGTTAAACTAATAAGTGAGGAACGCAAGCTAAATACCTACAAAAGAAACATGTACAAAGTAAAATAGTGTAATATCGTAGTTTTAAGTATCGTGACCGGAAAAGTGAAAGTGTGGGTCGACTAGATGAAAGCCAAGACCATTGAAAAAAACCATCGGTGACAAACAATTCACCGATAGGTCGGCAATGTTTAACGAGAGCGCGGTGGGAAAAGGGAAGGCCTATAAGGGTTTTCTCGAATGAGGAAAGAACCAGTTTTGAGTGAAAAACCGAGTTGTCAAAGAGTTGATAGTTGAACGTACAGTCGCGTGGCAGAGTTCGGTGAGAAGTAATTGTATTGCCGATATTTATAAGTTAGGAATTACTGTGCGTTGTATGCTTTTGCTATCGATCATATTATTAATAATAATAATGATAATAATAATAATTATTATTATATTTTAATTATATTATTATTATTATTATTATTATATTTTAATTATATTATTATTATTATTATTATATTTTAATTATATTATTATTATTAGTATTATTATATTTTAATTATTATTATTATTATTATTATTATTATTATTATTATTATTATTATTATTATTATTATAAGATACTTTCTACTTTCTACAAAATAAGAAACGACTCGGTCGACCTATTACAATGATCACAAATTAATAAATCGAATATCGTCCATCCCTATTCGCGTCGTTTGATTCTCCGTCGATCGCATTCATGGTTTACACGAAGCGATAAAATCTTTCGTGGAAACAACAGAGGTTGGCGCCCCGCGACGTGTATCGAGTCACAATGCAACGAGGAAAACAGTTTCGCAGGCTTGCGAGAGTAGCTGAAACCGAACTCTCCCGGCAAGTTTAAATACGTTTAAGTAGTAATTAACGGTTTCCCTAACTGTCGATACCTCCGCGCCCCTTAACAGTGGCAACTTCGCCCGCCAGATATTCGTCCTTTAACAGGAGAGAGAAACTATCGAGGACAGATTGCGTTCTTGCAGGCACGACACCGCGGCGGGGAGTCGACCGCCGTGCAAGTGTTACCGCAACTCTAAATCTCCTTGTCGAGGAGGGCCTCGCAGACCTCGCAAGTACATCATTATGCACGTTTCTGCCGTAATTTTGTCTTTACCCGCTCCCGGCGTCGTATCCTCGAAACGTATTTCGTGCCTCGTTGCGCGCCGGAGTAATAGCAAGTATCACGTCATCGTATCGGAGACGCGGGTCGATTTGAAATTCGACGATGAAATGGAAATGATTTACTGGGTCTACGAGGAAATTCTCATCTTTTTGCGTTCACAACGATTGATTACAAAATTATTTCTTTTTTTTTGGCTATTTGCGCTTCTTAAACTTACATCTTGACGATTAACAATTATGAAGGTTTTATGTCGGAGTAATAGCAAGTATCACATCATCGTATCGGAGACGCGGGTCGATTTGAAATTCGACGGTGAAATGGAAATGATTTACTAAGTCTACGAGGAAATTCCCATTTTTTTGCGTTCACAACGATTGATTACAAAGTCATTTCTTTTTATTGGCTATTTGAGCTTCTTAAATTTACATCTCGACGATTAACAATTATGAAGGTTTTATATCGGAGTAATAGCAAGTATCGCGTCATTGTATCGGAGACGCGGGTCGATTTTAAATTCGACGATGAAATGGAAATGATTTACTGAGTCTACGAGGAAATTCCCATTTTTTTGCGTTCACAACGATTGATTACAAAAACTTTTTCTGGCTATCTACGCTTCTTGAACTTACATTTCGACGATTAACTGTTAAGGAGAGTTGCTTAACAACTAACCACCAACGGTTACGTTCGTATCTGCTACGTTGTATTTTAATTACACTGGAAATTATGCGTTTAATGTAAGACGTTGGTTAACATTTCCACAAACGTAACGGGTATCGTGTACCTTGAATACCTGTTCCACAGATTTCTACGATTGCGCGCCTACGAAGTATTCCAGTCCAGGGAAAACTCGAAACTCTTACGTTCATTGGAATTTCAGAATTACATTATCACCCGAAAAGATCTTTATCGAGTACAGATTTCGTAGACGCACGTTATATTCTATACAAGCATAACGATACACCCGTTACACGGGCTAGCGCGCACGAATATCTACGTATTATATTTCGTTTCCCAGGAGTGTTACAACGATGCATTCGAATCCTGTCGAATTACCAACGGAATATCCTGCCCGAAGTCGAACGTTATTCTCACGACGGCTGATTTATCGGTATTATTAATACCCGGATAATATTACACGATACGGACCGTTAAAACCGATGTTAAAATCCGCTTCCAATATTGCCGCTTAAGGCAGATACAGGTGCGCGTGATGATCGATGAGCGTAATCCTATTGCGAATCCTTTAAAGCCTCTCCCGTCACTGGCTGGGGAGCTTCGAAACTTTCTGAACGTGTTCGCGACAAGATTGCAGATGCTGAAACCCTCCCCCGTTAGCAACCTGACGAACAATGCTCGGTTAACGCGCTAACCAACTAACGCGAACGTCGCGCCGCCTCGTTCATGGCGTTGCGTTTCAGAATGGAGGCCATTCACGATAGTTCAGGGCTGGCTGGAATATTACATGAAAATAAAGAGGGGATCGGGAATCAATGGGTGATTGTTTCTTGTCGGTTATTGTTCTGGTAGAATATATTGCGCTACAAAATTGCAATTCGTACACGAAGATGTGTAAATGGAAAGGACATCAAGGAATATGAGACTTAAGGAGATATGCATATTTATAGGAAAGGTTATAGAAAAAAGGAAAGATGGAAAAATGAGTAAAGTTATAAAGAATTGTGAAAAAAAGGTTCTTAAGATTATTTATTATTATTAATATGAATAATGGAAAAAAATATACAGTATGCAGTAAATTCTAATTCGATTCTACCACGCGACTCTATGTTTAATCCCTTTTTACGACTTTACAATCTTACGATTCTAATTCTTAAATCTACTCATTAACAAATATGTTTACTGAAAAAAAATGTGATGACGCTCGACACAACCTTTCCACACTGTGAAAATGAATACTTGATTTATGCAAGCGATGTACTTTTTCAAAGCTGCACTATACTTTTTGAGAAACTTGAAGCGCACAGATATGACAGAACTGGGAATTAGGGATGGGAGGAATTTACGGGTAGATTCGATAGGTTAGATTGATTGAATCTGGATTAGATGGATTATGTAGTTATGTTGGATGATTAATGACTCCATTATCATTACCGAACGTTTTCTCGTTTAGGAAACTTCAGGTGCAATTCCATGCTCACCTTCTTTAATTGCTTTTGCGCCTTTTTGCGTCGCTCGAAATTTTGAAAAATTTATACTCATAAAAATTTCTTCGCTCAATTTCAATCTTAACGCAGATCATGCTTATTATAAATTGAACAACCAAGAGTTTTGCGTTAAAATTTTAATTCAACGTTTTAAAATGTTGTCTTTTTGAACAAATAATGTATGATACCAAATTTCTGAGTCTCACTTTCATGTATATACGTTGAAACGTGATTCAGGATAGAAGGAAACTTATTAAATCATACAAAGCTTGGATCTCTCGTTTTCTTCTTCTTTCCCCCCAAAAAAGGAAGTTACAATTTGTCCCAGTTTGTGCTGTTATCCGGTAACGTATCGACACCGATACAGATCCCTGAAATCCATGTCTTGGGTTCATTCGATCGAATGATTCCCCTACAGAACCGTATAAAGGTTTCCAAACTCGATGGACAACGATCTCAAAGAAAATCATTATGAGGGAAACTTTTGAATCTCGAGGAATTCCACGGTTCGTCGCGCGCGAAAAGATTTTTTTCCCCAATGGCGCAGGAAACGATCGGGATGAAAAGGATTTTAAGGAAACTTCTCCCGTTACATGTTCTCCAAGTTGACGTTATATACAGGGTGGTCAGGAAAATGTGGTCTGTTTAGTGAAACAAAGATAAAAAAGATAAGGAGCACAAGACGTAATTCAAAACATTTAATTAAGCAGTTTACCTAATTAGACAAGCGTCAAAAATTTAATCGAATAGATTTTACTTGCAACTTTTGCTAGCAAAACATTGTTCTGAAAGTCAAATTCGTTCAGACTTCGGAATCATCGATGTCTTTTAAACTACACTACATATTTGCATTAATGTGGCATAGTAATCGAGGTCAAAATCAATTCGTAAACGTTCAATATCATCAATAGTTTCAAGTAACCTCAAGCAATCGCGCATTCAAATTTATTATACCAATTCTTTGAATGCAGCTGATATCGATAAACGAAATCAGAAATCTACCTTCTACTAAATAATACCAAATACTGTTTTTCTAAACAGAACATCTCTTGTCTAGCTACACCACATATTAACCTCAAGCAATCACGCAATCAGATTTATTATACCAATTCCTTAAATGCAGCTGATACCGATAAACGAAATCAGAAATCTACCTTGTACTAAATAATACCGAATATTATTGTTCTGAGCAGAACATCTCTTGACTAGTTACACCATGCATTTCGAGACACCCTGTGCATGTATACGTATATTCCAAGTATGTACGTTCGCTCGAGAGCATCGATACCCTTGGCATCAACTACTTGACAAAGCAAATCCAACACGGTCGCCTTGCGCTTTCTCTTACACAGACGCGTGTGGGGAAAGGGAACCGGCTGCTTTTTGATGTGCACGCTCCAAGGTTCGAGGGTATAAGCATCCAGGGCTCGCCTTTCTTGCTCGCCGATTGAGGCAGGAAGAGGGCAACGAAGCGGAACGCAAATGTCTTCGTTGAACCTTATGAAGCGAGCTCTCGGAATCCGTGAGCTTCTCCGTATCGAGGCAGGAAGAAAGAATTGTACGTGGCCAGCATTTCGAGAGGTCGACGTTCAATCCGTCAATACTGCTCGTTTATAACAGCTACACACCGTTACGTAATCCACTTTCCCCTCTTTATCTTTATGGTGCAGCAATCGCGTTTCTTCGTACAACGTCTGAACGTCGACGGGGTTTTAAAACTCGCGCCATTGGTTCACAGTATATACTGTGGCAGTCCACGTGACAGTGTGAACCATATGTTTGAGTACATAGAAATGAGTATTATTGAACGGAAGCGTAGATTTAAAAAAAAATCAGTTTCACAACGAAATATCCTCCAGTGTTCTACTTACAAAAGGAATGTTTACACTGCATCGTCATATTTATACTTTAAAGATAAAGAATTAACCTCCGTTGATGTGAAGGGAATGGTAAAATTGCCAAAAAATTGTTAATTAACAGAATAAAATGGAACGCTAGCTAGATTTGCAGAGAAAACTCCTAGCACAAGTAGTATAACTCAATCGTTTGCGAAACATTATCCAGACAGTGAAGAGAATGGTAAAATTGCCAGAAAGTTGTTAATTAACAAAATAAAATGAAATGCTAGCTAGATTTGCAGAGAAAACTCCTAGTGCAAGTAGTATATCTCAATCGTTCGTGAAACATTACCCAGACAGTGAAGGGAATGGTAAAATAGCCAAAAGATTGTTAATTTCCAGAATAAAATGAAATGCTAGCTAGATTTGAAGAGAAAACTCCTAGCGCAAGTAGTATAGCTCAATCGTTCGCGAAACATTACCGAGGAACTCTAAAGAAATAAATAATATAAATTAGTAAAGCTAAGAATTTATATAGATACTAAAAAAATATATCCAGATACACGCAAATAGCTATAGTTATTTCAAATTATGCTACAATTGATCGATTGAACGATAACTAAACTTTAAATTGCGCGAAGTGTATCACTCGAACAGGGCTGATCAAAGCGACGCTTGTACCACTGTCATTCCAGTACATACCTTTATACTGCGATGAAATAGTGACAACAAAATTTTGTTTCACATGATGTATGAACAACAAAATGTTTCTAGCCGTATAATATAAATTATAAACAAAACAATGGCACGACAAAATTTTTTTATCGACCGCCAAGCTGTAGAACTTTATTCTTTCAACCCAGTTTTACAGTCAGCTATTCTGAAAGTACAGTTGAAGCTCCACATGTTTCACAGCTTACGGTAGAAACAACGTCATAACGAAGTAATGAAACTTCAACGATAATGTTTTCCAACAGCAATTTTGGTGGGATACTTCCGAAGTCTACAAAAATATAGTCGTTGGAGTAAACTGAAGTACTTTAAGACAAGTGCAGTAACAAATCCGCAAAAAGCAGATGAATATCTTTATGAAAGAAAAAATTTCTTCCGCAAACTGGAAAATATGAAGCTCAATTTTTCAAACTGAACGCAACAGAAGCGCAAAAGTTAAAGATCTGTAGCTTAAAATCTTTCCTCGTTAATAAGAAAAGTTAACGAGAATGCAGAAACGAGAAAGCAAACATTTCTCGTAAGGAACAGTTCATTAAATGTGATACAACTATCCTGAAATTCTGCAAATTTATCCAAGTAATCTAATTCCATTTCAAAAATTTAAAACTGCTCAGAGAAATTTTGTTGTTAATTCTTTTAAACAGAAAAATAAAATATTAATCACAACAAAAAATGATACAATAACATTTTATTATTTTCTCAACACTTGACACCATTAACCACCCACACATCCTATACCTATATTATAATGATCATAGTGAAACAGTAACATGCAAGAACTACAAAATTGATTAATCTTCAATCTCCATAGCGAAGCACGAGGATCGCACAAAGACTGGAACGTTTACAACCACGATCTTTGACGAAACGGCGAAATTGAAAGTTCGCGAAGATGGGGGATAAAACGGGAGCAGGAATCGAAGAGACGACACGCTTATTTACGAGCGTTTGTTCAGTAGCACCGACCCTCGAATTCGTTTCGAAGTTCGATCGTAATGCGTATGTGCGACAAGGCAACCGGGTAAAATGCTTGATCCTCAAAACTGGGACGGAAAAGGAAAAGGTTTGTCTCGGTCGAAGGGAACGGGACGAGAGGTGGTAAAAACGGCGCTTGCACGGTTCCCATGAAATCGTTTAAAATGTTTCAGCACGTTCGTCAGACCTTATCGTGGCCGAAGACAAAAAGGCAAGCTTGTTTGTTCGCCGGGGCGAAATCAAAAAGAGAAACTGCCGCGTTTCATCGGTTTCCATCGCGATGAATAAAGGAAACGAATGAAAACGCGGAAAGAAAAAAAAGAAAAAAGAAAAACTGAAAATAGAAGAAGCGAGAGAAAATAGGTCGACGGGTAAAAAGTGGAATCTTTCTCGTTGCACCCCGTACGCCCCTCGTGAACGCTCATAATTTCGAACGAAATCGCGTAAGCGGGAGAAAACGAGTTGTTACAATCCTTTGAAAGCGAAGTTGCGATTAAAATTTTACGGAATTGCGAACGGCAAAGAGAACGAGCGCACAGTTGCGGCTGTTACTTTCTCGTTATCTGCCGTTCATTCGTTACACGAGTTCATACGGCGTTGAGAAGAATACAGGTATCTGACTGTTACAAGTTCGTTAATAACGTAGTCATGAAAGAAAGCTACGTTTATGTTTCGAGACCAAGCTGTTGAGTATTTCTCAGTAATATTATGGGTGAAGTGAATAATAATATTCGACACGATGAACATCAGCTTATTGAGAATTAATTATTTTTAATTTCCTGAAAAAATGAATTTAATTAAAATTAAAATTAAATTAAATTATTTATTTAATATAAATTTATTTAATTTAATTAACAATAATTAGACATGTGGGTTTCTGTATGCTTCGCGATGTTTTCAATCCACTATTTTTCTGATCGATAGCACTAAGCATCACAAAATTGGTGTACCTTTGGTTGGTAGCAACGATTAACGCTATAACTACCGACGGTTAGGGTATACTTATCTATGATTAATGAAATCAGATTGAAAGTGATCTTAGGAAAATACCTAAGATTTATTTATTTATTAACAAACGGAAATAATTGTTTTATACGTTAGAAATACATAAAATGTATTATACGTTATGAGATTAATCGTAGGTGGATAGAACTAGCAAAACTTTACATCTGAAGTAATTAAAGTTGGTGAACATACGTCTACAAATACACAATATTTGTTTACATTATTTTCTTTCATACAATTATTATCGCCTTACAGCGTAATATGCGTCTGCTCTAATAAAAGAGTATGATATGTATAAAAGAGGTACAGAATTTAAATAGAACCAACAATACGTGGAAAACGAACCGTAATGATTAAACAGTAAAAGTCATAGTAAATTTCCAACGGTGCAGGTATCACAATAAATTGTACAAGTTTCCGTGAGAAATCACAAATTTGTCATTTCAGCCGGTCTCGGTAGTTACAGTGTTATTTTCGCGCGAAAACGTGAAAACTGCGACAGCTTGTCTTATCCGTCTCACAGATCGAGCACGCGAATTTATATTATGGAATGCAGACCGCGCGCGTGAACCAAGGGGGACGGATGATAAGCCAGTGATATTGCCCATCGAAGCGCGATGCTGAGATTGGACTCGTTCCTTCCCATATCCATTCGACGTAATCACCGCAGGCACTGTCGCCGTCCTAGCCGCGGCGATGGCGATAATCTCCCGGGACGGAAAGCGGAAATCAGCAGACGAATTTTCACGCTCTTCCTCCTGTCAGGAGCTTTCTTTTAATCTCCTTCAATTTTCATTACCCGTTATTTGCCGGTGGCTCCGCGAATGCTTGAATTTTTCAGAACGTCGTGCGTGAAAATCGGGACGGATCTAAAAGGAGTTGAAGTTCGTTCTGCTGTCGCGGTGGGTGGAATAAATTTCGTTGCTGAGGAAGCTAGATAATTTCAATGGATTGGTGTAGACTCTTTTTGAAACTCGGTATAATTGAACAGTAATAGTATTAAGTTAAGATTTAACCAACCGAATGGGGAGGTCTCGCATTCGTTCTTCTGTCATTGATTCCATTTACTCTTTTGTTATTGGTTAGTTTTGGACCAGTGTTTTTCGCAGTTCATCAAATGCATTTTCTGCTCTTCCAAAGAACAATTTTTAATAAATTCAAAATTAGTTCCTAGTTCCTCAACAAAGCACCGCCATTGATTCTATTTACTTTTGTTATTAGTTAGTCTTGAATTAGTGTTGTTCACAGTTCATCAAAATGCATTTTCTGCTCTTCCAAAGTTCAATTTTTAATAAATTCAGAATTAGTTCAAGACTAGTTAATAACTAATAACAAAAGTAAATAGACTCAATGGCAGAGGAAAGAATGGTAGATCCTCCGTTCGGTTGGGTAAGTGTTAATAGATACAATTAAATACGGTGTGGAATTTCACGTGTATGAGTAGGGGTATGGGAATCAAAAATATCGGAAACCTGATGGTCGGGAGGAGTCGGGAAAAAGTCGAGACTATGGAGTCGGGTTCTCAAAAATTTCGAAATTCCCAATGGAATCGGGTTTCACAAAAATTTCGAGAACACTGTTACCGTTTCTCGAACTACTCTGTAAGGCTGTATAGTAGCGTACAAAATATGAAAATTTACAGTCACACGTTTATTTATATAACACTGTTGAAAAGAATTCGTGATGGATAACATTCTTTCAATTTCTTCTGCCAGTCAAAATGAATATAAATAGTTGATGGGTTCCCGGAATTTTCGAAAATTCCAATTCTTTCAAAAATCCTAACACTTTAAAAAATTCTGACTTTTTCAAAAATTCTGATAAATTCAACAGTCTTAAAATTCTCAGGTACTCGTCCCTATCGCGAAAAAATTTCATGCTTCAGATTCTCAAACATCCCTAATTATAAATAATGAAGAACAAGTTACTCGATAAAGTACGTGTCACGGAAATCTAAAATCCTTAAGAAAGTTCTGCAAAACCTACAGAGTATGCGTTATTTCATCGCAAACAGCTTATCGATATCGAAACGAGGAATCATGCGAATACAAAACGGCGCACGGAGACGACAGCCGAAACAAATTATCCGCAATTGGTGTTCAGTTGATTGGCGCGATAAAGCGTCATCGAAAATTCGGCCCGACCAACGCGAGGTGGAAGCGTTCCAGTGTTTTATTCTCCGAACACCAGGGACACTTGACGATGCGCCACGCAGTGGCTCTGGTTTCCAGCAGTACGGCGTGCGAAATAAACGCGAATTACCGCATGGTTAATTTTTCACGCCGGTAGTACAGCGGAACGCGCGCGAATTACGGGATGTTCCGGCGTTAAACGTTCGACAAATCCCTCGATAATTGTACGGTTACAGGGCGGATCGGGAGCAAAAGGTTGGCGGCGATAATCGATGGTCCTTGTTAAAGACGGCCGACGCTCGACAACAAATGAAACGGAAAATAAAATCGACCAGATTCGCGCGGTCCTTTCCGCTCGGCGCGCGTTTTTCGCGGAATTAAAAGCCCTTTTTCAGGGGGGAGGGGCCAGGGGTGAAACGTAATTTTGCTGCCATATAATTTGGTCAGAAAGTTTCGAGTAATATGACGTTCTGATGGCAACGGAACTTTAATACAACGGGAATAGTGTATAACCGGTGCTAAGCTTCACTCGGAATCCGATGGAACTACTTTGATGTACGTACACGCGCGCATAAAATAGGTCAGAATTGTTGAACTGTAATAATAGGACGAAATATGCGGGGTTCGATTCAGACACGTGAAGTTTCGGTTTTGTTAACGTGGAATGGAAATTTTGTCCGAGAGTTATAGTAAATGATAGAGTTCGGAATGCACGAAGGGCGGCTATAGAATGGTTGTGTTTAACGTAAACTGGTAAAAGAATCGTACGCAGATTCTGGAGATCAGTATAATCGAATAGTTTTGGCAACGTTCGAAAGGATCGCCTGGATTTTCAGCTGCACTTCAACGCTTCTAATTGTTCTTCTCGTGAAAGTATTGCGAATAGAAAGGATCATAGTAATCAATAACAAGTATATTCTGCTAGATCATTGAGGTCATCACGGACATTCTTACCGTGCAAATATATTACCAGATTCGCCAATATCGATCCTGTAATCTATATCTGTATATTTGTAGAAAAATCCAGGATTGAGTTAGATTTCTTCACTGGATCGGTCAATTCTTTTTGTAAACTGCTATCTAAATTTGTCTAATTTACTACATTATTGAACCATGCTTTTTATTTTATTCTATATTTTATTTCATTTTATTTTATAGCGTAAATACTGTAATTATTAATTCTTATTTTATATGCGACATATATACTCTACATATGTACACTAATGAGTCTTACCCGTAAATTATTTAAATAAATAAATAAATATTCGAACGCATTATCATTTATATCGAAGTCACTAGGCAATCCTAACAATGGTACCGATATTATTCCCGAAACAAAGGTGGTACATTGAAAAATGTTGTTTCATAATCTAGTATTGTTCTTTGAAGCATATTTCCGCGTTCAATACCGTTGGAGAGCACTACAATGAGAATGATTTAAACAAATAACAAATCGACAGTTACACAATGGATAAATTGTAAAAGAAATCAGATGTGTGTGCGTGTATGTGTGTTTGGGAACGGAAGCGAGTAATGCAACGGATAAAGACCTCGAAGAAATAACCGGCAAGCTTTTCATCGTTCCTCAAACGAAAAGAATTTACTTTTTGTAACGTAAAGAACAGATCCATTATTCATAACAAAGCGTACACGCGAATTCAAACAGATCAAATTATGTTTATCCTCCGTAAATTCCCGACACGCGTTTGCTTTTCGATAGCTTTACAGAGAACGCAGAAAATTGTTTTGTTTTCCCAACAAAGTGACTGCACTACGTTGTATTTCTTTGCAGACACTGCGGTGTCGCGTTGCGATTGCATTCTTCTGCTTTAATGGTATATATTGTTTCTTTACACATTCATAATATTCCCTTCGTTTCCATTAAAAACAGTTCGCACTAAAATGGTCTACTGAAACGAGTTTCCAGTTCGAAAACGTTTATGACCAAATTAATCCACTATCTCTGCCAATATTCTTCTCCACGGAAATCTGCGTTTATATTTTAGATTTGAAGAATGATCTTGTTTCAAATAAATCTGTGAATTTAATTGCACCTTGAACAAATCTCGTAACGGGGATCGCTACACCAGAGTGCAGGGACCTATGGCATTATTTATAGAGCGAAAGATAAATATGATATTACAGCGCGCGTAAATGTTGACAATGTAAACGAACTACACGTGAAAGAGTACGAATAGTAATACATAAATCATATTGCGTTCCGTCATAGATATTCAAAGTTATGATCTCCATTGCTATTTGACTGGCTACAGTAGCGGACAAAAGTTTATGACCAAAGACTCAAAGGAATTAAACGAACTAATTTATAATGAATAGAATGATCAACAAAATTGACATTCTGTGCTAATCAATAAACAATGTTCCATCAATAATATAATAACAATAAAAATGAATATACAAACAATGTTTGCAGACATTAAAACTATCTTCTACATTGTCCTCTCGTCTTACTTAACTTTTGTTTGCCTCTGTAATATCTTAATTTACATACAGCACGATTGCAACGCGACGCAACGTAACGTACTAGTAACGTTAACAACAGATTTACAGGACCCGTCAAATTGACGAGTTTCGAACTTCATGAGCAAAGTTTGCAAAAATAGTTGCTATTATTCCTAGAGATTTTTGCTATCTTTTGTTAATGGAGCGATACAAATATACCCAAATTTATTTCCCTCTCAACTCTGCAATTTCAAATTCTGTTCGATGAACACCCTAATCCTTAGTATATGTATATTGGAAATAGATATACAAAAAATGTTCGTAAATCTAGTGTTAAAAATTGCCGTTTAAAAGATTCGAAGTGCACCCGCACCACCAAAACTACCTTCCCGCAGAAATCGACGAGGGCAAGAAGGTTGTCCGGCAAAAAAATCGTTTCCCCGTGCCAATAAACGCGTACCCGTGAATGTTTAACGCGGTGCGACTAATCTCATGCAAACGGCCGCAATTAACGGTCGATCGTTTCATAAATCGTCAGCTGAAAGCCATTTCCACGTCCGGGTGCACGGTCCTTATAGCGAGGCATTCGTTATAGATTAAAACTGCGTGCCGCGCTAAATTAAGCTAATACCCGTACGGAAAAAAACCGGATCCAAACGACGGGCTACCTAACTGCTGGCTCGAGGAGGGAGGGTTTAGGCGCGCACGAAAGGAAAACGAGGTGTGGGGGGGGGGTTGGCGGGGGTGCAGTGGGTTTGGAGGGAGAGTGCGGCAATAGAAATTTACGAATTACTTGGAAGTTAAAGACCCGTGAGGCTCGTAATTCGTACGGGCGGACGTTTAAAGTCCTGAAGCCAATGAGAAGTTCTCTACAAAGTACAATTTGATGGCCCGGTTAATTTCTTCGAGTTTATCGCCGTTCGAGTCTGGCGAAGATCCGCCGAACGACTGCTGCTGGCTCCTGAGCCGAACGAGGGAAAACGTTTTCGAATCGGGCGCACACGACCAGTGCTCGAAATCTACGCGGGGGAACGATCATGGACCGTGCGTACGTTTAATAGATATAGGGTTTCGTTACGCTGGAAACCGAAGGGTGTGTTTGGTCAAGGTTTTCGAACCGGGTCAGTTTCGTACGATGCAGCAACATGGTACGGAAGGAGATTGAGGAGAGGATACTGTTGTGGAAACAAAGACAGGGATCATGCTGCGGCAAAAGATACGTCTGAGGTTTAGAAGCGTTGCCTGTAACTTTAACCGCTTGAATTATCTAACCGAAATCAATTTACAAGGTGTCCCAAAAATTAATGGAAGAATTTGTCAGAATCTGAAAGCTCGTGTACAATGTGTACTTTGATTTGCCTATCATTAGTTTATTGTTAAAAAAATATACACCTACGTACGTCAGTTGTAATGAAGTTTCAGCATGTCGGATGAAATTTTAAAGAACAATTAATCTGAATTTAAAAGTCCGTGCATAATATGAATTTTAATTCACCTTATTATTAATTAATTTTAGAAAAGTATATGTATACGTAGTGCAATGAAGCTTCAGCACATCAAATGGAATTTCAAAGAAATTTCAGAGAAATTTTAAAGAACAATTCAACTGAATTTAAAAACTCATGTACAATATGAATTTCGTTATTAATTTATTTTAGAAAACTACATGTACACGTAAGCGCAATGAAATTTCAGTACGTTCAAGGAAATTTTCAGAAGTGGCGTCGCGTCACTCCCCTCTCATTCCTCCGTTCAGTTAATTCCTCATGTAAAAGCTCTACGGCTGCAGACATTATTTGCCAATCGATTTGCACCGGCTGATTTTTCTATTGTCTCCGGCCGTAGAAACGCCTGCCCAGACCGGACACCCTGCGGAATGCTAATTCACGCCGTTCAAATACTTTTTCTACGTGACTTAAATTCCTCGAATGAGAACACCATTATACTGACGCTGTGTCGGTGCCTGCCGAGCAACTCGATTGATTCCTCTCCCCATCCCCCTCGCGCTACTCCACCATTTTCTACGCCCTTCGCCCTTTTCTTCCGCTTGTTACAACCCTCGTTCGTACTACGTTTGCATCTCCGCGGGGCGAAACGTGGCGACTTCGCGTTCAGCGCTACGTTTGCTCAACCACGATTGTTAACGGAACAGCTCAATTTTTAATCGTTGCCGATCGAGCTACCAGAAGTAAGATCCTGCTGCGACGCGAAGAAGTGTGTTGCACTGTTTGGTAATTCCTAAGTGTTTTCATAAATGTAATAGATTCTTTTGATGAAAGTATGCGGTATTGTATCCTCAATTTTTTGAGACACACGATTTTAAGGAAAATTAAAACCCAAGTTGCATTTTGGAATTTTTTTTTAATACAAAATAATGGAGAAGAACATTAATTTCAATTATTAAAATATTAAACAGTTTGATTGAGTAATTTCAATTTTTCGAGGTGGATTGAAATGTATCCCGTCATACATAAAAAGCTAAGCAAAAGGTGAGACCAGTTTTAATCCACCAAATCCCAAAAAGTTAATGTGCGATGCAACTATTAGTAACAAAGTAAACCATCTGAAGATGCTTGTAATGCATTTGGAACGCTCGATGTATCAAAGGCAATTAAAATATTAATATCTGCGTAATAGGTGATCACTTCGTCAGAATTTTGATATATCATTTGGATTCTTTTAATACTATCGAACCTGTAACCTTCGAATTTAAAAGTTTCTTATAGAACCAGTTGTTCTTTCATCTTAAGCAATTATTTGAGAAATATCTCGAGTACTGATCAAACCATTCCGTTCCTTTGCTCGCAGGGTAGCAGCATAAATGCACGCTGATTCCACTCGACAATTGTCTTACATTCATCTTCGACCACGGCGTCGTTGACAGCGCGAAGCGTTGATGGCCGATAAGCCAGGTAAGAAGGCTTCCCAGCCATATTTCCAGACACAGATTAATCGTGCCCGCGACCCTATCAACATTGCGAAATCTTCATTTCAGCTATGACGGCCGTTAGAACGAAATTCATTTCGGTGTACTGTAACGTGACGAGGCTCGATCGGGGCCGAGAGTAAAATGTCGGTCCCGCGAAATAATTATCGAGGTTCATTGATCTATGGCCGTGTTGGAATTTCACAATTAACCATCCGAGCAAATAACGGATTAGCGACAATAAATTAAACGACCACGAATATTAGGTTCGTGTCCCTAGGATTTCATTTCAGCTAATCATCACGTTTCAATTTGCATAAATTTCGATGGTCCCAATTTGTATGAAAAGAGATGCAGATAATTCTTATCGAAAACTGAAGTAAGCAAAAAAGTATAAAAAACGCATGGAATAGATGAATACATGAATACATGAATTTGCATAAAATTCGCAGTTCACTTATAACGTTTTCATATACACCGCTGAAAGTTCCAATTACGATTTCAATTTCCGAATGCCCAAGGTTTGAATACTAAGAACCCGAAACAAGGATAACAAACTTCAAGCGTAACTTTCCGAATCTCTAAAGCTTAAACAAAGCTAAGCATGCTGACTTTATTTGTTAGTCCAGTCTAGAAATTGTCATAGACGCATATTGACCAGAGATTAAATTGAATTAAATTAAATTCTTCCATTTAACCCACTTGCATTAATTATTATTGCAAACCGAACATATAACTATTACACGCATTTGCACTGCGGCTAATAAATACTTTGCATCTCTCGACTTTTTTAATGCATCTTTCACTAAATTTTATTGTCAGTTTAATAATCTTTTGAAATCTTGTTTAACACGTTCGTCGCCACGTCACCCAGATATGGGTGACGGTCTTTTTCTTAAAGTTAAACAAAATTTTTAATTGGAATTTTAAAAGAAATTCAACGGAATAATTATTTCTAATTATATATAAATATAAAATACATGAAATAAAAATAAAAAGTTAAAATTTTTACCATTTTTATATTTTTTTACCCCAGTTTTCTATGCAATGGGATTTGGGTTCAGCGAGAAACTCAGCCGAATCACACTGGACGACGAACGTGTTAACGCACTCCGTATTTTTACCTGTGTAAATCAATCAGTTTATAACCCGTGAATAAATAAATAAATATAGAATAAATAAATAAATAAATGAATAAATAAATATAGCAATATGGAAATAAATACATGAATAAATAAATAAGTATAAAAATAAATAAATCTTGCGATTCGTTCTTGATTCATTCGTTTTCGCCTGATCCCTGTCACGAAACCAAACCCCCCCGCTTAGTTGGGCAATCAATGTTCCAAGCGTGAAGAGCCACTCCCTTTCCAGAGGAGCGTTCTTCGGCTGGCCTTCCGCGGGCACGGATAAACGCTCGGTAGCATCGCGAGCGAACAGGTGGGAACAGCGCGTGCGCTGATCGTGTACAGCAGTTTCTCGGGTCCCGCCGGCAACAATATTTACGTTAACGCATAAATCACGCCTGGGCCGAGATAGAAAAGCAGATGTGGCGGTGTGGCCACGTAGAAAGGCAGCCCGAGCAAACCCCGGGCCAAGGGGTTGGAATTGGCATGCATGAGAATGCCCTGGCATTCGATTTAATGCGGGTAAAGAGGTAAGATGCCGTGAAACATATCTATCCTGTCTTATCGGATCTCGAAGATGTATATCGGTCGACGTCGAGCCCGGCAACCGCCTTCGTTCTCGCCTCCGCCTCTCTTCCTCCTTCCGTCGTTTCCCCTCCCCGCGATCGCTGTATCCACGATCGAGGTTTAACCGAAGCGGTAACCCTCGCTATTGGGTGTCTCGGAATTGTGGCTGCGAACTTGCCCGGTCGATGGAGACCGTGCACGGAGGAAAGTAGACGGGAACATCAATTATTTCTTACCGTTTGACGAACTTGGATGGTGTTTCTCAGTTAGGGAATGATCAGAGTAATTTTACTACGTGATCGAGAATCGTTGAAGGTTCGAAAGGATTTTAGTGAATTGTAATTTTGCAAATAATTTTAACAATAACAATAAGTATTGTTTAGTAATCGGTACTCGGGTAATTGGTGGTTTAATGATTAATTTTATCGTGTTCATTTGATATATTGCGGGTAACATTTTATTCTTCCCGCGTCATTACGAAATCGTGGTTGGATTTTGTTGTGCTAAATGATCGAGAAGATCGACGTGTGTTTAAGCCTTCCCCAAAGCTATATAGAAGCGATTATGTCCCATCACGTGCGAACCACGTGTTTGAAACTTTCCGCGTAACCATTGTCTCCGAAAGTTTGAGTAATCGCCTGAAGTAGAAATGCAGTTAGATAGTGCCACCTAACCAGGTGATCTTCTAATTGCCTATTGCTCATGCGAAACACATAGACTACGCTGATTCATTATAATACACTTCGAGCTTCGCAGAACGCTTTACCGCGAACGAATCCATTAAACTTTACGCTAAAGAATACGTTTATTATGCTAGTAAAGTTTACTCGTTTCGTTTTAGAGTAACAAAAAAGGGATTCGCAGGTTAAAGAAATATGCATCCTTTTTTAAACAATTTTTCCGCCAGATTACAACGTATTTTATTGAAAAAGATTACTTTGACTCTTAATGCCCGGATGTCGCTGTTGGGTGTTCTGCTAGTATTCTTCTGCGTTTTTCTTTTGCCAGTCGACAAATGCCAAGCACCTTTTAAGGAATCGAAAAAGTGGGAGATGGGAGAGGGTAGTGGATAATTTGAAAGTAAAGGAAAAAGTTCCGGAAAGAGAATTTATTTCCGGGAAGGGTTGGGCACTGACCCAGAAGATTTGCGATGGTCAGGCCCAGGTCCAGTGGCTATAAACCAAGG
Source organism: Tetrapedia diversipes (assembly GCA_033822845.1). NCBI lineage: Eukaryota > Metazoa > Arthropoda > Insecta > Hymenoptera > Apidae > Tetrapedia > Tetrapedia diversipes. The sequence continues at coordinate 406,402 of JAOPTO010001065.1, read as the reverse complement.
CCTGTTTCCGCAATAAGTATAAATGATTATCAATCTCTAACGGCAACAGAAATCAGAACCATTAGCTCGTACTGAAACCAAAGACCTACAAACCAACATGAATCGCACGAGACAACGGTATTTGTTCCGTTTCACGACCCCGTCAACCCTTCAAACTCACCCCCACGATTCGACCCTCCGCAGACGCGCTTTGAGAAAGCTTCCATTCGCCAAAGGCCTACAATCGGTCAACCTTCTTCGCCTTTCTCTTTTCTCTCTCCGTTTCCGAGATTTTTCCCTCGACCTCGTTCGCCTCTTACTCTCGCCCTCCCACCTACCCCTGCCACTCTCTCCCCCATTCCTCGCACCGACTCTACACACGTATACCTGTCTCTCGTCGATCCTTGTTCCGACGCTCTCTGTCGAATGTGTTGTTCACATTCTGAACAACACTAGTTCGAGGATAGGATAGATTTGTGGATTGGTTTTTGATTATAAAGGTTTATTCAACAATAGATTAATAATAACAGGATATAAAAATTGGCTAGATGCTGTGATTTCTGAGAGAACGAATTCCGTTTTGACGAGGCATAGGTTATATAATGAGATTGGAGAGGGTGTTGTCGGAGGAGGTTCGGAGGTGTTTCGGAGGTGTGTTTTTGGAATCTGCAAGGATTGGATAGTTGATTGGAGGATGGGGGTAGTTAGTGGACCGTGATAATAAGTGGAAGAAGATATGCAGAGATGGATGGGGTGATGTATGATGAAGAACCTAGGCAATAAAATCATTAGGTCGATCAACATTTGGTCTTGTTGACAAAGTCAACGGAAAAAAGTCGTACTGACATAATTTATGAAGAAGTTACTTCGATCAGCCTTATGAGTTTGTTCCAACTAAATTCGCGAATAAACCTAGTTTTCTTAGCTTAAGACTAGTTGTGGAGTTTTCTTGATTTATAACGAGTATATTTGCACTTAATTTATAAGGGATGCATATAATTGTTGAATTTATGATTCGTGCCGCCTGTTGGCACCGGACAATCCTCGTGCATCCCCCGTGTGCAAAGTTTCAGCTTTTTCAACATTGTACACCGTCGCGCCACTTTGGCCTTGTCGTCATTTTCGCAATGCCATCGATTTCCGATAATCGAGCGGCCAGCGAAGGAGGAGCGCGCACACCAAGCAGCGAGCAGAAAACGCTCATCGCGTATTCCATTTCGTCCTGCCGCCTGTGACGGATCAAGGCGGGGCTGGCCCGTAAGTTGAAAACAGGTGGGGGGAGGAAAAAAAAGGAGGACCGCGACAGAATCCGCGATGTCACTCGCGGCCGCTTCCGGTTAACCGGCTTCGCTCCTCCGCGGCCCGAGGATTAAATGCACGGCCTCGCGTGGCGTGACCGTGCACCGTTACGTGTTTAAGCGGTGAAAAATCGTCGGAAGAATTTCATTCTATCCCATTTCCTCCGCGGAACGGCTATTTCGAAAAGCTACTCCATTGTTTCGCCGATGCTAACGTGGCCGTTGGCACGCGTAACGAGAGACCAGTTGAATTACTCCTTATTCCGAATCCCTCTTTGGATTCTCTCTATTACGCTTTCGCTAACAATCTCTCTCTCTCTCTTTCTCTCTCGTTTTGTACGTTTCTTCTTTCTGAACGCTGCTGTTAGTCCATACTCTTGACTACTTAGACAGATTTTTAGCATTCAGCAGGAGGGATCTTAGAAATCGGTGAGACGTTGCTGAGATACGCTTGGGTCCTTCGCGATGCTGCGTTAAAATGTGTGATGTGGGGAAACGGTTCGAAATGTGGGAAATAGTAAGAAAATGTACGCGGTTAACATTCTGTTGATCGGGAGTTTATTAATGAACTTTCACATGCTTAATTTGTAAATTTTGTGATGTTTCCTTACACGAAGATAACTGTTTCGAGCTATGTTGTATATGTACTGTAAAGAAATATTAAATTATTAATTATGCAAAGAATATTATTGTAATCGATCATCATCCGTCATCCGCGCTAAAATGAGCCAGTCGGGAGAACATATGCAATAAGTTGAGCCATAAGCGATTGGTAAAGCGTTAAGGAATTTGAGGGTGTGCATTAGTTGTAAATAATTCGTCGCTTTTAAATTGGATGAAAGAGTGCAATTTATTTTATCACACTGCCTTTTTGTGTTCGCACTTTTAATGGGAAACGGCACAACGACGACAGTTGTAGATACGAATTTAAAATAGTCAACCTGCGTGTGCGTGCTGTTGTCGATAAAAAACAGAAGCAATATTTTTGAAATACCACGTAAAATTCTTAAAGTATCTTCGACACGGAAACCAGCTCTTTCTGGCTACCCACCAAATAGCACGGGTTGTTTTACAGCTTCTAATAAATCAACGGACGAGATAATCCTTTACGGAAAAGCGCAAAGCAAGCTGGAAGCTTAACTTTTAGAAACATCGATTTTCATTAGTTAAACATGCTGTGTCGAGTACCTTCTCACCATCGTTTCTCGATATACACCGCTATTTTCAGAAATTGATCATGACCAAGTTGAAATAGGAAGCAATTTTGTAGTAATTCGAACAGCAAAACAAATCAACACTTGATTTATTAACCGCACGATCGATAAAGCTTCGAATGGGGTTGCTTAAAAATTCATCGTCACGCGATTTCACCGATTTAAACGACGGAGAATTCTACAGGACGCCCCAAAAGAATTCCTTCGTAACCTCGTTCTAAAGCGAATCGATAACACGTAACCGAATTGAACTATCACTGTAATGGCAAGAAAATTACCCGTGCACATCGATGGATCCCATCATAGATCAAATCTTCATCACAGTCTAACGTTAAAACTAAAACAATGTTAATACCACCGAATGAATCACTAAGAAACAACAGAGAACCAAAAACAAAACGACTCGTCCACCCTTATCAAACACCTACGCGCACACGTACTCGACGTGAAGATAATAGCAATCGATGGAGCGTTCGTCATTAGCCGCGGAACAAATTTTCATGACGTCGATCCGTACGAAAAATCTTCTAAAGCGTTCAGAATCTCGCCGAGTCATTACATTTCTTTCAACAGCGGTGAAACGATGAAAGCACGTGCCGTCGGCCAGGTGGGTGAGAACGAAACGAGGAACCCAATGAAAGACGACTACCACGACGACGAAAGAGACGGGTGACGAGGAGTGGGACAGAGAAAGTAAAAAATCAAGCGAAGAGGGTTAGTCCCTATGCCCGTGAGAAAGATTACGCACGGGGAACGAATCCATATCCGGGAAATGAATCGGCTGAAGGTGTACTCCTAAAAAATTTAAGTCGCTCGCCCGAATCTCCGCCCGTCGATCGATCCGCTCAGGCTTATTCGAGAACGAAAGAACGGAACAGGGGTCGGGGTCGATGGAAAGAAGGCATTTCGTTACGGACACGCCACGCAGGACTCACAGCGATGACTCGTAAATTTTTCAGCCTTTCGAATGCTATGGGCGTATACATGTGTCTGACAGAAGTTGTTCGTAGTGATTATGGACGCATATATGCATTTGTCAATTATTGTTCTCTTCAACCTTATGACTTTTTTCGTTGCCACACATTTCGGCGTTAACCTTTTAGTGCTGACGAAAGTTACACGTAGGGATCATGGAGGAACATATGCGTTTGCCAATTCTTTCGATCTTTCGCTTACTGCAACGCGATTGTTAGTGTAAGGGTGAGAATACTCTGTCTCCAGCGATAGCTTGTCGTCCCTTCAACGCGCTTAGGCCAAGAGTATTCCGCGCCCAAAGCGTTAAATAGTGAAGTGAGTATTTAGAGTATTTATAATATCGCGAATATGGCGGCATTCGTTCGTTAACCTTTTGAATGTTATGGACGCATATATGCGTCTGACAGAAGTTGCTCGTAGGGACTATAAACGCATGTATGCGTTTGTAAATTTTTGTTTTCTTGAACCTTATGATTTTTTCCCTCGCCACACATTTTGACGTTAACCTTTTAGTGCTGACGAAAGTTACACGTAGGGATTATGGACGAACATATGCGTTTGTCAATTTTGTCAATCTTTCGCTTACTGCAACGCGATTCTTAGTGTACGGGTAGCAATACGTCTCCAGCAATAGCGCGTCGTCCCTTCGAAGCACTTAGGCCAAGAGCGTTCAGCGCTCAAAGGGTTAAAGGCATCCCTCCCCCTCCCCCCGCGCGTAAATATTTATCGCGTCGTATTTCTCCGTTGCACGCGGCGTGCCCGCGCGACGCACGCGGAACGGGCCTTTGTAATTTCATGCAAAACGCGGCTGAATATTTATTTCCTTGTTTGCCCGTTCGGCTTTCGACGTTTCGTCGGTTTTCATTGTCCGCCACGGTGCGAACGTAACGGAAGTTATTCAAACATTCGCAGGTCGACGAACCTTTCCCGCGATCTTTTTTCATTTGTTTCCCGACGACTGGAGCACGAAGTAATTCGGAGCGGGCAGCCAACGCTTCCGGTGCGTGCCAGCGAACCGCATTACGGCGCGGAATGAGACCTTTTTTTCTCGATGCCTGGCTGCCGCAGCGAATTTAACCTCCGATTTGTTGTTTCGGGAATGCACGGTGTTCGCGAGGTAAGTTTCACGTTTTGTGAACAGGATGGAGTTTGTTACGATCGTGGAGGCGAAGAGACGAAAAGTTTCACGTACGAGAACGTACGAGAGAATCAGAAGCGGAAGAATTTCAGGTATGTGGGAAAAGCTGTCTGACCAGAAACGCCATTATCTACTGTGCCGGGAGAACATGCGCCTTCGTCAAGTTCGAAAACTGAATCAACGGTAAAGGGAAAAGTAAGGAAACGGGCCACTGAGGTAAGCAAGGCTGTTGGAAAAATTTCACGTCAGTTGGAAAAAGATTGTACGTTCAGAAAATATAGTTACTTAATAAATAACAGAAAGTTGTTCGCGTTCAATGTTAGCGATTATAATTATTCATACGTGTCCGTGCAAATATTTCCCTAGAAATTAAGCATAGCTCATTAATATTAGACGCGAATCAAGCTACGAACTCGTTTCCACGAAACACATTGAAAGAAGAGGTAGATCCTCTTTCCAAAGTAGGTTCCTTCTCTCGATCTAACTATTGAAGAAACTTCCCGGTGACGTCGCTAACGCGAGTTTACCTCGAAAATGTTTGCTCCCGAAGGCACCGGCCTATCCATTAAGACGTTCCTTTTGTCAAGAATTTCGTTAGAAGACGTCCGCGTCAAGAACTTTCCGTCGCCATAATGAGCAGCTAAGAAGCCCTCGGAACGGGAAAAATACAGAAAACGATGAGGCGCCGGGGGCTGGGGGGAGGACGAAGAGGACGAGTCGCATCGGGAGCGTCCATCTCTCGATTTGCATTTTCAGCGTTTCGCCCGAGCAGACAAATAACGGGTTCATTATGGGCCTCATCAGCTATAAATGACATATTTGATTTGCGCCGTGGCCGTCTACGTCGTCGTGTTCCGTTCACAAGACGAATTCGCGCTCGTCCGTTCCCTGTTCTTAATGAGAGGGACAAAGACGTCGGGGCTTTTGTGATCGCTGATCTATCCGCAGATCGAGCGACATCTTGAGTATTAACCACCTGCGAACGTTATAATCCGTCTCTCGAATCCGTTGGATCCGTTCGAGATGATTTTCATCAGTCCCATTTCAGAGAAGATTCTGAGCCGTTTGAAGATTCAGACGTTACGCGAAATCAGGACATACGATTGGAAATTGATGTGCTTCCGGCGAAAGGACACAATGTCAGTTGCTTTGCGAAGCTTTCGAAGGTTTAGATTCCTACGGGACGAAGCTATTAAGAGCAGAAAATGTTACTGTAATCGTTCATGTTTCCTGCTTAATTTTCGCTATAACTTGAACATCTTGTTACTGACGTAATGAAATTTTTTTTCATTTATTTTTATCAATTTTACGGGTATGAACCCACTAGCGTGTACGTAATAGAATAAAAAGTAATTGTAATAGTTCAACTGAAATGAGAAGATTAAGTACAATAAAAAAGTTGATTAAACTTGATTCGAGATAAGACTCTTGAAAGTGGACTAACTACGCCAGAATAGCTCGATAGATTTTACATTTAATAACATTTATATCTCATTAAACATTTAAAAATGCTGATCGCTAATAGTTAAAGCTAAGTTACATATTAAAAAGTTTTGCAACATTAAGCTTAAAAGATGCTGTCGAAAGGGCAAAAAGATTTGAAATAATACAATATTCGCAATAAGAATGCAATAAAAGGTTAGTTAATATTAAAACAAGTTTGTTTTGCAATTATTAAACCGTGAAACAATTTATGTTTAATATACACGTGTGTATACGAGATACCAGTTTTATCTGTTAAATCGCGAAGATAAAATATTCAGTCGAACGTACACGTTCAGTGATCGCCAATTGCCAGAATTATGCAAGTTATTTATAAACGGAGAAAAAAAAATTCAAATAATAAAGTTTTCAATTACCGAGTCATACCAGGCGATAATAATTTGCGTATAGAGACAGAGAGAGATTTGAACTTGCCAATAACACGATGAAATGCATTCGCATTTACAAACGAAGTGTGTATCAGAGGCATTACTGATAAATGCAGATTGTGGAAATTTAAAATTAAAACATTTGAGCGTTCGAAAGCGTGCAGCCAGAAAATGAAGAACGCTATTAATGAAAATCGATTGATAATCCATCGTGTCGAACAAGAAGATGAGCAGCAAGTGCTCCAGATTACATATTAATCGCGTTTAACAAAAATGTGCAGCTTCATTTTTACAGATAACCCTTCTGATTGCAGAAATTACGAAAAAAAATTATACCTTTCATCGATAAATTTTCATAATAAGTGGGATAACATTTATTGGAAATCTATTTAAGCATTCAGCGTTCAAAAGTAATTTCCTAAATTGAAAAGATCGTTCGATTGGAAGAGGTCATTTAGCGACGTCGAAGAGAAACTTGCTGCTTACGCAAATTCGATGAAACAGTTTAATATTCGTTCCACGGTACTACGCTGAGGAGCATAACTATAGCACTACCCTCCTTTTTGAGTATTTCGGACTTTTGGATGGGAATGCAAAAAAATCGATTATATGAGGTGAAAGGGTATGATAAACAGTAAACATCAGTAGAAGTTTTATTGTAATTTTCTGTCGATACAAACGATATATTCATATAAACTGATTTTTGTATCGTTGCACAACTATAGCGCTAAGGGGGGTGATACTATAGTTATGCTGCTCAGTGTATTATAATTTCAGTCCTCCCTATTAATGTTTCTGCAATTTTTCATCTGTACGTAAACTAACTGACTTCTTATCTCAATAACTACTTACGCAATAGGAATTAGAGAAATCGATTACAGGTTCGATCACTGTTTAACAATTCAGCAAATGCCACATCCAAAAACCACGACTTCGTTAAATTCGTGACCTCGATTAAAAATTTTGGTAAATGGAAGTTCCAAGAACCCTCAACAACACCATTCCCGCGTGTATCCTGCTCTATTCATGTCGTTGCTTATCACCATGAAAACGTCTGTCGAATCACACGGTCACAAGTTCAAAAGCGACCAAACTCAAAAGATCCGTGCCCATCTCCAACAAAGTCACCCATCACAGTAGGGAACATGCCTTCCCTAAACCGATCCGTTGATCAAACGACCAATTAACCTGATGAGCGTTACCTCTACTTCGAGCTAACGAAATCTTTGCCGTTCTCTCCGCTCGCGCGCCTATCACGGTAATTGTCGTCATCGTAGGCGGAACATTTCCAATGGGACCCAGCCTTGCTCGACAACGCTGCTACACGATTCTGATCGCGTTCACCGCGCTGTAACGCAACGTTTTTGACAATTATTGGCGCGGCACGTAGGCAGGCCGGTCCCGCGTGGGTTGCCCGAGTTCAGGTGTTCGTACTTTAAGTTTTGACGAGTCCGAGTGCACGCATCACCTGAGCCTGCCCATCTGTAAACAAGATTTATCTGCGGAAACGTTTTAGCGAAACTTTCGCTCCCACGAGTAAAGCCTCGGCTGCGGGCGGGCGCGCGTCTGACCGAATGCCGGGTTACCTCTGGAACGCTTCTCGATAGGAAATATTTCAGTTCGACGAACACACAGGGATACGCGTAATTCCCAATGCATTTTATTTCGCGTTCGCTGCTAAACCGGGCGTAAGGTCACGTCCGTGTTCGCCAGGTGTGTTCGGGTTAGGTTCGTGTTGGGTTCGTGCGGGGATTCGGATTTGCGAAGGGAGAGTAGGGGTGAGAAGGGCTGCAGCCGGTGGGGGGAGGGGACGGGAGGACGAAGAACGAGGGTAATAAATGGCGGCTAGAACGGAGCGGAGATTTCGGATTAAGAGACGCCTGTGTGTGTCTTCGTTATTTTAATAACTGCTCGCTACTGCGAACTTCGTGACAACGACGCGTGGCTGCAATACAACGAGGCTTTCCAAACAATTATGAATATGGTATTATTCTATACTAGATGGAAGTCCAGTCTCGTCACGTTTATACATAAATCTGGTGAAAAATCTAATGTCACTAAATAAAACAGCCTATTTCTGTTCAAACTGTAATGCCAAAAATATTAGATTACCTAGTAGCAAGCAAACTCTCACCATTTATTTCTGACCTTATCATAAGCTAACGACATGGATTTGTTGCTAAAAGATCCACTCTTACAAATTTAACAATATACACCCAACTATATTGCTAATTCTCTTAATTGAAAAAGCCAGGTTGATGTAATATCGATTTCGAGATATCGATTTCGACTTCGACACGCATACACTTATACTGCGCAAGCTACACAGCTCCTTGCTCTACGCTGACTACTAAAGTTCTAGCGCTGTTCTCCGCTCGATCGAGTGGGACTCTAAAAGATAAACATTCTGTCCCACGCTATTGATCTTTGCATGCACACACACATTCATCTCCAAAGACGCATGGAACGTGCAATCTTACAATTCTAATTCCTAAGTCTGTGCATTACCATAGTACCGAATTTGGGGATAATTGCGGGAGGCGCAGCTCTGATTTTTCTAATAACAACAGAAACCTCGGTTCGCTGGCAAACGAAAGACTCGCGAGATAATCCATACGGGAAGACGTGAAAATTATTCGCGTTCATCGTTCATTAATTCGCCCTTTCAAGCCGGAATCCTGACGCGGCCGCCGGTTTTTATGACAAGCGAAAACCGGCACGGGGGAAGTTACAAATCATTAAGGCTTTAGAACGAGATTGAGGTGGAAGAGCGGCGATCGTTCTTGCGCGCTCGTTCTTACTATCTCGTCTCAGCCGGCTAACCGTTCTAAAGTCTTTATTTGTGTTCCTGACAAGTGGAGACGGGGAATAGCCAAAGGAAGGCAGAGATACAGAGGCAGAAGGGTGGCGGTGCGGAGGGAGGGGGGTGGAAAAGACGGGCAGAGCCGAAGGCACTTTGAAAGTGGAGGTATTTACGATCGTGTACTCAGCGTATACAGAGTTGCGGAGGAGGGAACGAAAGGATTTGCGAGTAATTAGTAGAATGCAATTAGTTAATGGTCATGAGGGAAGACGACGGTTTCAGACCTTGTAATCCTGCTGCCTCCACCCTCCACCCCACCCTCTCTAGTCACAATTTGGAGCTCGTGGGCTCTGGACGATGGAAATTTGAAATGGACAAATCGAAGTGGTTGCTTGCACACTTTAAACGATTGAAGGTGTCTAATATTACTTAGAGAACTGGCTTTATGAATTTGACGGGCTGTAAAATTGATTAGAAACAATAGGCACCTATAAGTATGCATCACATTACACGTGGCCCTTCCATTCGTAATGAATGCAGATGTTCAGTAATTTTTTTTATCAACTTTCATATCGAGTTTTTGATTATAGTAGTTTAAAATGGATATCTCGGTAATTCGTAACAGTTATTAAACGTTCGATGGTAAAATTAGTTTCGCTAAGAGCTACTTATGTACACTTGAAGTGATCCTACTGTCCACCTTTCAGTCGCTTACAAAGCAATTTTAATTAAGCAATCGAGTAATTTAATATACAAAGCAACAAGGATTCAAAGGAATTAAAATGTTGAGCGAATTCACGGTAAGGTAATTGTTGTAAATTGTATTCGTTGTCTTTTAATACCACTCTGGCGAAACGGAGGTTACGTTATGTGCATGCCTTACACTTTTCCGCGGAAACGTACTGAAATTTCACGTTAACTTACTTTATGTTTTCGCTTGTCTAGAGAAGCGAGGAGAACGCACTTATGAACGAAGTAGCAACTTATTAGATTTTGCGCAACGTTCAGTCGTTTCTCGTGCCGCGAGGGGTAATAATAGTAAAAATGTAAGAATCTTCTGTGATATTTTTTCTATAGCTTGTCGTCATTCCGCGAAATAACTTCTCTGCGTGGAATTGAATCGAATGTTATCATCCATCTCCAAAATTTTAATGTCAGAAACTTTACAATGAACTTCAAGTACGATTGTTCTCACGTGCATGAACGCTTAAAAAGATTATTACAATAGAAATGTTACGTACCGACGTAAAGATTTTTTACAGGTATCGAAATTTGTAGATTTTGTAAGTATTCATTTATTCTACGTTACTGGGAACCGAGAAAATGATCAAACTTCTTTCAGCCGACATTACTGGAAGTAAATCTTTTGCGTTAAATTTTTATGTTTAACTGGAGTGAAATTTTTTACACTCTAATAAAATTCTGTAATAGATATTATTAAAGACTGGTGACATTAATGCCCGATCACTTAACTCAAATTTATTGGCCGAAATTAAATCAGTATCAAGGAATTTTCTCCACCGACATTATAATAAATTATTCAACCTCTCGCTCTGCTACGTTTAAATTTATAATCCATTTTCGATACTTTAAACATTAACAAACGCAATGCAAATAATTCGAATTTAATAAACTAATCGAATTCCGATGAGGAACAGAGAAAGTACAGGTTAATTAAGCATAAATCTACTGAATTTTAAACGAGCGCACGCAGCCAGAGAAGATTCGCTAATTTTCAAGTATATAATATTGAAAACTGAACAGCAGCGCGTGAATTCCAAAAACTAAAATTGCGTTCAATTCATAACGATCGATAAATGTCACAGATCCGCACACCATCGAACGATAATTTGCATAACATCAACGAGACAGGACTTCTCGAAGGCTTTTCCAATTTTCCTCTCCGCGATACGACCGCGACGTCTAATTGAAAGCACTTACCAATTCAATTATTCGCGTTCGACACTCTAATGCACCGCCCCCTCAATTAGTACGAACGACGCGTATATACTTCGCTATATTCAATCAACGTCTCCTAATTACAGTCGCATCGGTGAAACCATTAAGAGGATCATTCCGCGACTTCTTACGAATTTCCTGTGGTGGAATGGTTATCACAGAGCATGGGATATGAGAAAGAATGTCTGTATGGAAGGATGAGTGTGGCGAGTGTGTATGATAAACGTATGAGCAGCCATTATGGCTCGTGTAGTAGAATGAATGCAGTGAAGTATGATCTATGTGATTGGTATAGCGAACAGCGACAAAAAAAAGAGGCTGTCAATGTGTGACAAGAGCAATCTTGGCAACCAGTAATATCGATGATAGAGAGAAAGAGAATAAGAAAGTGAGAGAGTATCGTAGAACAATTTTCAGTGTGTTTAATATTTTTATGTTACATTTTAACGTGTTTTTAGTGTTAATAGTTATTGTATAAAATAAATTGAATTCGTTATTCTTACGCATTTACTCACATTTCTAATGGAACTTCTGCATCATTCCGGGGCTTAACCGTGAACCGTCCCTTGCTCGTCGGGAGCCACGTCGAACTTCATACCGCGGTGTGGTCACGCCGGCCAGTGATAAAGTTATAACAGCCTTTTTCGTCGGCGATGGCGCAGAGGCGCGAACAACAAACCCCTTCCGCAATAAAGTTTAACGCCCAGCCGTCGTTTTATTGCGCTCGTCGGATGTGTCGTGTATATATACAGGGCGATCCACGCGCGTTCCCACGAAACAGACATCGGTTTCCCCTCGGATGGGTCCCGTCGTGTGGAAATGCCGTTGGATTCGTATTGACGCGGTACAATTTGCGGCGACGGGTTGCCTACTCAAAGGGGCTGTTCTGGGATAACAAGCAACATCGTTCGCGTTCAAAGGAACTCGATTGTTGCATGGTGTCAGGAAACTCGAGGAAGAAGGAACTTCTTCGGGTTGTGTGCTCGCGTGGATTGACGTTTCGGTTAATGTGATGGTGGAATAGGAGATGAAAATCTAGCTGACACCTTTATTTGTCGATCATATCGTAGCAGAGAGAGAGAGAGAGAGAGAGAGAGATGGCAGTATTAATTTTTAGCACTAGGTTTATTAGGTTTACGGGATCCGTCAATTTAACGGGTTTCCAACTTTATATGCAAAATTCGCGAAAATAATTACTGTCATTTCTAGCAATTTCTGTTGACTTTTATTGATGGAGTGATACGAATATAACCAAATCTATTTCGCTCTCAGTTCTACAACTTCAAATTCTGTATGATGTACACCTATTTCTTAGTATAGCTATATTAGAAATAGATATACAAGAAATGTCCGTAAATCTAGCGTTAATGCTCGGTAGCTGTTTTGATAGGCTTGTCTACGATACGGTACTAACATCTACATGAGTGTCGCATCTTTAACCCTTCGACCCCTAAATACTCCCAGTCGAAGTGGTCCGCATGGATGGCGCTCTATTAGCAATCGTGTTGCTCTAAATGGGAGCGAGGAAAAATTGACAAACGCATATATTCGTTCATAATCCACGCGAGTAACGTTCGCCAGAGACGCATATACGCGTCCATAATTTACACGAGTAGCTTTAATCAAACGCATATACGCGCCCATAGCAGTCAAAGAGTTAAGCGACACTTCCCCGAGGGAAAGGAGTTTCCCCGAGGGAACACTGATCGTCATAATCACTTCTTTCCTCTAAATCACAAAACCGCTATGAGCTTTCTAGCGTTCTAACGGCATTCGTGGAGATGGTAGTAGCACTTCAACAGCAGCGACTACGTTAAACGTTTCCAGGAGCCAGCGACGTTGAAACAATTGCACGATGAAACGAGCGAGTAATAGCAGAAATAAATCGTTTCAGGTGGAAAAGCGAGTACGCTGTTTACGGCTCATCGGCGCGCGCTTACAGCAGGAACAACGAGGTTGATTTCGTTGGGGCTGCGGCGGCGCGAGGAGCACGACAGGAAAGGATTCGAGCGTTTTCCAAGTGCCTAGAGAAAGAGGGGGCGCGACTGGCGCGAGCGCGCACGAACGGAGAGTGCTGAACGGCCGATAATTGAATAGAGGACGTGTGGACGAGGTGCTGCACGCCAACGACTGCCGGCCACGTTAAGGTCCTTTCCAGCGTTAGCGAACTCGTGCTATCGTTATTCAGCGAAATCCGATGGATCCTGTCGTCACCGATGTCGACAACGGCCTCTCCTTCCACCGTGCCAAATAGACGAATATCTTTCCTTTCAATTCGACCCGCCCCTCCCCGGGAGAGCTCATCGAAAATTCCGGAAGTTCTGCCGTGTTCAATTTTGGCCCGGATCAGCCGCACGTCCGGACTGCGAGAAATCGACACGATCGACCTGGACGATCCTCGTTCGTTGTTTATCGTTCGGTAAATCAAGGCTCTCTCTGGGTATCATCGATCTTTTTTCTGTTTTCGGGGGGGAAACGTGGAAACGATTGAATGCAACGAATGTTTGTTGAAATACGGGGTAGTTTTTGGTGACCAGCGTTTTTCTGGTTGATTTTGTAAATGTTTATCGAAGAACCGGTTGATGATGTCGTAAGCATAGGTACTCCCCTCAAATCAGGGGAATAAATTTGAACAATGTGTTTGAAGTGTATATTTGCATAGTAGATATTTTGTATTACGTATAATTTAACTTTCGACAAGGGGAGTGGCTTCAAGGTGGGCCTGTTTTAACGGTAAAGTTATCAGAAATACGCAGAGAACATTTGAAACAGAAAATCGACGATTTCAATCATCCGTATTTCTTATGTAACGACAAATTGAGAACAGCAAACATCTCTTGCGACGGTTCTTTCAATTGAAACTCCAAATTCTTCGAGTTCTTAAAATTACCCGAACGATCTCGTAAATCTTGAATATAAGAATTTCCTTGTCGTCGTGCACCCGCTCGACTTCCGTTTCTCAATTCCCACGCGTGCACATCAAAGTGAGGAGTATCGAAAAACTGGCGGAAACTTTTCTATACATTCGCGGAACCAATTACAAGCCGGTGGAACGAAAATACTTCGGAGGCACTTCCCGCTAATAAGCCCTCCGGGGTGGTCTCGATCGGGGGGAACGGGCACGACGCAATTTCCGTCCGTGCAAACGGCGCACGACCTTAAGGCCTCGCGAAGGCGTACGAAACTGCAACGATCGCTCGCCCATTAAACCGGCAGGAAGTTCCAATATTCCCGGGCAAATATTTGGTAACAATTACATACAGGTACACCCGGGTATTAGCATTGTTCGGCCTGCATACGGAACGGAATAATCAGTTTGGCCGCCTGCACGCCCGCCGCCGGAGGGCCGGGAGCTGGCGACTCGCCGATTATTCAAATCCGATAAACGATACGCATCGCGAATCGTCGGCAACGGCGGACACCGGCACGTAAACAGCCGCCGGAGGTAGGGAAGGGCTGCTCGGGTGGGGCGGGAAAAACGAGCAGCTCGATTAAACGACAGAGATTGCGGCGCCCGGTTAAGAAACTGACGTTAACCCGTAACCTCGTTAACTCTTGTCCTGAAATTCTTCTTCGATTTTGCCTTAACGCATCCTATCGATCGTTAAGACACCGACAATTTCTACGTGAAGAACAACATATCACTTGATGCGGTCAGCGTAACTGTATAAATAGAGTTATTATTAATGTCAGCAACCACTATAGCGAACTAGATTCTTTTAGTTTCTTTTCTACTTTTAAACGAAGTGTTTTGCATCAACTGATAGCCTTCTACAATTAATCATTGAATTGCTTGTATGTATATACCAAAGGGTTTATTTTGACCCGTATATAATAATAATAATAATAATCTTCTTCAATGACAAAAGTTAAAAACCAAGCTGGACCTGGCAGCGTCCCATCCAGCCGCTGGAGAACCCGAGGAAGGGAGAAAAAGAAACAAAAGATATTAATAATAACAACAACAACAACCGAAATAATAATAATAATAACGTTTTTACTACGAACGGTGACTATAGTCACCCGTGAAATTTCGCGAACAGAGCATTATTGCATTATGCGATAATTTTGTAACCCTTTCCTTTCTACGGCCGATTACAGTCGTTCTGCGTAAGATACCGCGGTATTGAACGTACGACGGGCAATTGTAGTTGCTCCACAAGTGTGCACACTTTTGGCGCGGTGGCTTGTTCAGCAGAAGTAGCGCGCCGAAGAATCCGCCCGTAGCGAAAGGGTTAAAGCGCGTCGAGCGACCCACGGTTCGAGGGGGACGAGTAGAAACGGGCTGTCGCGGGGAACGAGGGTAGAACGAAGAAAGGGGAGGGGGTAAGGGTGAAAGTCACGCGTAGAATTTCTCTGGGCCGTGAGAAGACCGTGAAATCCGGACTCGTCTTACTTTTGTCTCCCTCCCTCCTGTGAGACCGCCAGCATCCCTCAAAGCGACGAACCTAGGAAGCCTACCTTTGCTTGCTTTCTTTTTTTCTCTTTTCTGCCCAACTCCCGCGTGGTCTGGCCCTGAGGAGGGTTCCCCGGTTATGCGGGCGAAACATTCCCGGCCGTTTCTTCCTGGGACCGAGGCGGAAGCCCCGAGGAGGAAGCCATCGAGATAAGTAAACGGTCGCGACCACGTGGCGCAATTCTTTAAACGCTGCAGCTGCGGTGCCGGGCGGAGGATATTTCTCATGAATGTTTCAAACGAAATTGCGGATCTAACCCCACGGCGGGGCTAAATCATTTGAACCTACCCTCCGTGCCCCCCGCGAAGTGGTCCTTTACCCTCTTCGGGCTGCGGCGCCTCTTCGCGCGCCACGGTTCGCCATCTTTTCTCGTTGGCCCCCTCCGTCTACTCCACCTCCTTCTCACCTCTCACAACATCGGTATTTTCCTCTCGGTCTTGTTTGCTTCTCCTTTCGTCTCCTTTTTCACCTTATTTTTCTCTCTCTTTTCCTTCGTTCCACCATTCCTACGCTCTCTTCATCCCTTGCCCCCCCCCCCCAACTTTCGCGTAATTCCTTCCTTTTCTCTCGTATCTGGCCCTTCTAACCAGAACCTCCTTTCCTCCCCCCTGGTCTCTCTTTTGCTGCTCGCGAGGTCTGGTCTAGGGGGCACACCAAACTGGGCTCTTCCGGAGGCGGAGACGGCGTGCACCATCGACCAACGTAGTTACGAACTACCCGCCGGTGCTCTGAATGGGTATCTATAATGCATGGCTCGCCTTATTCGAGATTTTCGATCCCCGACGAGGCTTAGCTTTCGCCCTGGGTAAACCCGGCAAGAAGGAATAATGAATTCTTAAATATTCGCTTAGTCGGAATAGGTGCGGGCCAACGCGTTATCGATCTGTCGCGGAAGAATGCCGCCTCTGTTTGGGCACACGCCGTGCCCCTTCGTTTGTTTCCGGGTTCGCAAGACGCAGGAATTGAGTAGGGTGGGTACGTATGTGTGATAGATTCAATGAAATTCGAGGAATGTTGGAGAGGCATACAGGAGTACGGAAAATTGTTGAGAGAAATTCTTGAAGGAACAAAGGATTCGTTTGTTGAATCACAAAAATTTTTTGTTCAAGATGTATTGTAACGTGAATAGCATAAATATAAAATTAGCAGGGAAAGTAATTGGTATATAAATTGGGATTCGCTAAATGGAAGGAATATAAATTACGGTAAAATTTTTATTTCAATTTTATACAAGATCGACGAGCAGGCCGAAGAAACCAGAGCATCGTAATCAGAGTAAAAGTGTACAAGCCCGGGTTCTGAGGCATGAAGTACAGAAAACGGGGCAGGCAAGTCAGAACGTCAAATAAAGGAACTGAAGTCGCAAACTTCAAAGATACGGATATAAAGAATATTTCTGAAATTTCACCAGTACGCAGTGAATACGATATTACTCTATTTATCCTGCTTAAGAAATCTGCTAAACCGAATACGAGTAATGAATTCGAGACGAGAATTCCTAGGATTTCTACGAATCTTTAATTATAAAATTCACAGGAAGGAATTATTCATTGCATCGTTTTCATTTTCAAAACATGTTTTATACATGTTTGTCAATCAAGATTTGTACGTTATTTTTATTCTGCATCCTTCTTCCTTATAAAAAGCGATTCACGTGCAATTCTATTCATAAATATTTCCCATCAATTACTTTAAGCAGCTCAGAACTTGTGTATTACCCCCATAAATAATTAAAACTGCAACAAATATGAATAATACCACGGAAACGTAGAGGAAAGTCATCGACCATAAACGAAAAGATATTAAATTCTAATGAATAAATCTGTTTGGTAGCCACTTCAGTGTGTAATGTCAATTGTATGCACAAACCACCGGTGTCTCCCCTGCCGTCGAATCGCGACGCACGTTTATTCCCCTCGGGGTCCATGGACGCGGACAATTGTCAATATACATAGCAGAAGATCGGAGGGTTAATATTTCATAATGGGACGATAAATTAATCGGTGGCTGGGTTCGCGCCGGGGTCACGTGTAATTGTACGTGATCCACTCTGATTGTAGTAGTTACTTGACTGTACACCCGATGTAATTTGAATCGCTTATGACCGCGCGTTAACGCTGCTCGTTCCGGCGCGTGTTATAAACACCCATTCGGGTCTACGGGTTACGCTGGTGGCTACGGTTGCGAGTTACGCTAACCCCGCGAAGAAATTTTCATCGCCGTCCCGAATGGCGGCACTGATTTCCATTAACCTCGAAATGTATTCCATGAGCGGAAATCGGAGTATTTTCGGGGCAGAATTGAGGAGAAAGATGGAATTCGGGTTAACCCGTTAATCTTATAATAACGAATTATTCTCGTTAAACAGATTACAAGGATAACTATAAATGTAACAGAACTGTATTACATTTTTAATAGAATTTAGAACTTAGGTTTAACAGTAACTTTGGAATTTAGAATTTAGCTTTACTAGTCACTTCGAAATTTAGAATCTTAGCTTCAACAGTAACTTTGGAATTTAAAACTTAGCTTTAACAGTTACTTTGGAATTTAAAACTTAGCTTTAATAGTTACTTTGGAATCTAGAATTTAATTTTACCAGTAACTTTGGAATTCAAAACTTAGCTTTAACAGTAACTTTGGAATTTAGAATTTAGCTTTACTAGTAACTTTGAAATTTAGAATCTTAGCTTCAACAGTAACTTTGGAATTTAAAACTTAGCTTTAACAGTTACTTTGGAATTTAAAACTTGGCTTTAATAGTTACTTTGGAATCTAGAATTTAATTTTACCAGTAACTTTGGAATTCAAAACTTAGCTTTAACAGTAACTTTGGAATTTAAAACTTAGCTTTAACAGTTACTTTGGAATTTAGAACTTAGCTTTAACAATAACTTTGGAATTTAGAATCTTAGTAACGGTAACGTTACAGTAACGTTGGTTTTTAAAATTGAAGATTACCGGATACAAATGACACGTAATATTTCAATATTTTATGACGAATAGCTAACACTGACGTATGTGATCATCGAAGAGGATCATAAGTGAAAGAGCGAAAAGGAATTTGCTTTGCTCTTATCGCATTGAATTTAGCTAAAACTGCAATTCGACTGAAAGCAACAATAAACGCGGCTCGTAACGCGAACTTTAATTTTGCAGTACATTATTTTCCGCGCGAATTCTTGGTCACGTTTATTTTATAACGCGATTTTCAATGTGCCGCACGATACGTATGACAGAATATAATAACATTCAGGTCCACGGATGAGGTAACAAATGAACAATAGGTATTGTTGCACATAATACGAGGTGTCCATTGTTATTAACGATATTAACACATTATCGTGTTCTCATTAAAATACTTCATAATAACCTGCATAAAATGTTAATCGAATTTCCGATACAAACATTGAATCTACTTTTAAAGGATCGTGTATTAAAGTATAATGTCCTTCTAAACGTTCCTAATCACGTTCGAACGACAATTACGAAATGAAAGCAGTTTTTGGATGAAATGATTTCATATTTACCGTTATCGCGTGATCCGCCAAACTGCGGATTCGGAATTCATTGCTTAGAACGTAGAATTTTCGTTCGTTCGTCCTCGACGTCAATTGGCGCGACGCAAACAGAGAAGTTTCCAAATCAAAACAGAAATTAATCAACGGCAATGAGGACAACGAGCTGAAGCATTCGAGATCCGCGAAGAGAATCCACACAGTTGCTATTGTTATTCAAGTTATTTCTCTTCGTTCTGCAGGATAATGTGAATTCTAATTTTTCAGTTTAAAAAAAGAACAAGCATTAACAAAGCGATTCAGGTTGCTCAGCCAGCTCAACTGTTAGCTATCACCTGTCGACGGTCGTCTAAATGTCAAACACTTGAGATGCAATTAAGCTTCCAGTATTAGTCAATAGGGGACCGGTTAATCAACCTTAAGAGTAATGAAGCTACAGGCCAATAGCACAGTCTATTATTAGTGGGATAATTAGCGAGAGCCATCCGCCTCGGATTTGTAGGTTACTGATTGACTTCGTTCGCTTGCTGTTTGGTAAACACACAGATTTATTAATATCCCCTGAAAGCTTGACAATTTTGATGGCTTAAAGAAATAAGAAGTAGAATCGTTCCATGAAATTATTCGAAATCGATAAAATATTTTCATCTTCTCAGAGATTGAATATAGTAATTACTGACATTATTCTTTGTCCATAAACATTATTCGTGAATACTCATTGCGAACATCTATACATATAAAAAGACATGTCCTCACTGACTGACTGATTCATCGTCGCAGAGCTAGAAACATGAAATTTGGATAATGGATTCCTTTTGTGACGTAGGCATCCACTAAAGAAGGATTTTTTGATATCCCACCTTTAAGAGATTGAATAGGGGTTGAAAGGTTGTTTGAAAATCCACAGATTTTGAAGCAAGCACTATAAAATCTGGTATTTAGCTTTTTGGTTAGAAATAAAAAAATATACGTGTTTCAACGATTTTGGAAAATCAATCCTACAAGAGGGTAAAATAAGCGATGAAAATTCGTTTGAAAATCCACCGATTTTGAAGCGAGCATTATTTAAAAAATGCGGGCAACAGCTAGCTGTTTATAACAACGCTAATTCCAAAAATTTCATTTTCATCTTCTCAAACTCCAGACACTAATTAGTACCTCGCGTCTGCTTTAAACCAAGCTTCCAAGAAAGAAACAACCGCTCTCGCGTTTCCCTTTCACCAACTTTCAAACTCGACTCCGCCGAGTGGCGTTGAAATCCGCCAACTTTCAGCAGTTGTTCCGCGAAATTAATAAAATTTCTACGAACGAACCATCGATCTGACAGTCGAAACCGCGACGATTAACCGGTGGAACGAGGCAAACGAAACAATCGATCGCGGGTTTCGTGTCACAGCGATAACCAGTTGTCGATTCGATGACGCGAACGAATGCCGTGAATTCAAGCAATTATCGCTTTGTAACCCCTCTTCTGCCCCACGCTTGTTAAAGACGACATCCCTGGCGGTTAAATATCAAAATCAATTTACGCGGAACGATAGTTGATAACGCCGGGTTAATCGCGGCTGAAAATTTACCGGAATACCCGACGGTCAGCGGTGCGTGCACGCACTAAGCGTGGCGCGCGTTTATGACGCGTCAGTGAAATTAAACAACCGCGATTCGTTAATTAGAGAGGAGTCGGTTAAATAATGCAGGCCGGAGAGGCGGGCCGGACGTGGAAATCCGGACAACCGTCGGCGGTCGGCCGGCCGCGTAACGTATAGGGTTAATCTGGAAAAGGGTTAAACGCGGCTACAAACAGGCGAACCGTGTGCACATTAGCAGGGAAGGCGAGTCCATTAAAAAATTGTACACAATTATCTCTAATTAACTTTCTGCACCCGTCCGAATTTACATCAATTTTCTCGGGTTAATTTTTGCGGATGGTTCTGTAGACAGGATAGATAGAGATTGACGAACGTAATTTTAACGATCACCTGATTAATAGATTCCAGAGAAGAATTGTTAAGCGATATTAAAGTATAAGTTGAAATACCCTTTCAAAACTCCTTTAAATGTATGTAATTAAAAATTCTTGAAACTCCACCTACTCCGTCCAAATTAACGCTAGACTGTAGATTTTCATAGAAATTCGTAATTCCGTGAGCAAGATTAAAAAAGCCAAATTTACATAGAGATTTCTTTCGCACTCTGAATATTATAACGCGTGATTTCCTTCGAATATTTTTCACATTTCTGCGCGTTACCTGCACTCTATATTTATGCATAAAACAGTCTATCTATCAAGTGCTTATCGCGATTCTGCCGTAAGCTTCCAGAACGCGAGCATGACGATCAGTTATCGCGTTTCCTTTCTGAAATAGCGCGAAGTTCTGAGATTACAAAGGATCGACCACGCGGTTTCAACATGCTCGACACCACCAGCGACGCGTGTACCCGGATCGCTCGCGGATTAAGCGACGCAGCCCCGAAAGAAACGTGAATTCATGACCGTCCCCGGCTGCAGCGCCCCGCTTCGGTTGCGGATGGTGGAAAAGCAGCCCAATGAGAGAACTGGTGCGCGAAAAAGAAAAGTCGAGGACCGTTTGCCGGCGGTCGCGGACGCGGCAGCTGGCCTCCCTTAACGAACGTTAAGCTAAGTAACGCTGCTTCGAAGGAAAAACCGCGTGCGAACCGGCCGCAGCTGCGGCGAGGTCGCGGCACTTCGGCTAACTTTTCCGCTAATGCTCATCCCACGGCCTGGACGGAAGGGAGGGGGGGGGGGGAAGGCTGGCAGTGGCGTAAGAGAAACGACCGGACCAAGAATTCCATTAAAATACATTAGATTCTGGGACGGTCGACGGCGACCGGTTCGGCACGTTTCTTAATGGAGTTTCTGTTCCGGTGATCCGTGTCGCCAAAAGCCTGTCGACCGTCTCGAATCCGACCCCGACGAACTGGAAACTCATCAGACGTTGGTTGCCCACGGAATGTTGGAACCTGCCCGCTGAACACTTATCAATTCGTTGGCAATCTGCACGATTTGTGCGCGGGGTAAGGTAAGATAATGGATCACCTATTCGTTGGCGGTGTAAGGTTTTCTGAAACCTTTGAAACCTTAAATTTATTGTTTAGAATTTGTCTTCGAAACGATGATATGTTAGTCATGTATGTGAAGTAGCAGGGGGTTGGTTATAGATAGTATGGAATGCTGAAATACTTGTCGTTGGATACTTAATTCGTACTTAACACTTAGCCGACCGAACGGAGAGATTTCCCATTTTTCCTCGACAAACCGCAGCCATTGATTGTATTTGCTTTTGTTATTAGTTGGTGTTGAACTAGTATAGTTCACAGTTCATCAAATGCATTTTCTGTTTTTCCAAAGTATAATTACTAATAATTTCAATATTAGCTCATGATCAACTAATAACAAAAGTAAATAGAATCAATGACAGCGCTTTGTCGAGGAAAAAATGGCAGATCATCCCATTCGATTAGCCAAGTGTTAATAAATCTACTGTCTGATCATAGTTCTTATGTTTTTCCTTTCGACTCTTTCGATTCTATATTCTGCATCCTGGCCATTGCTGATTCACGATTAAGGATAAAAGACGATATTTTGCCAAGAACGACCACTTCTTGAAGCTCTTACGCGCTTAAAAATTCGTTTACTAGCGGTCTCGGAACTTACGATCGTGAAAATAGAGGAGAACGAGCTCGGGGTCTGCTCGAAACTGAAATAGGAGTAATAAACGCAAGAAAGAACGTATCCGTGGCGTTCTCAGCAACTTGAACGTGCTCAATTTGCACGAACAACCCCCGTTGGTTTACGCCTAGTCAACTCTCGATGATCACAAGCGCTCGTAGTGGTTGTTCCCGTAAACAACAGGGGTGAGAGTGAAACGGAGGGAGAGAGAAGGAGGAAGGAGAGGACATCGAGGATAATGTCTCTTTTTGCGCGCGGTTCGGAGCATGACAGCATCGATACCGACCGGTATTTCAGCAAAGTAAAGGTGCAGAATAATTTAATGACAATTGCTGCTGTGATGCCAGACGATCCGGAAGAATTGAATATCTTTTCTGTCTGAACGAACGAATTGCTCGACCACTAAATGAAGCGAATAACAGGCGGTGCTCGGTTGCTCTATTTCTGAACAACATCATCGTTTCTATCGACACTTCGAATAGCGAAGGCCAGAAATGTTTAACCTTTTAATTGAAATATTGAACAACTACAATATAACGTAATAGTCAACCTAATCGTTTAAATTAAATTGTCAACCAGACAACTTTCAATTTGTGTATTTTTTCATTTACTGAATATAAAAATTTTTATTACAACTACTGTAACAGTGTTGACTTCTTTGCTCGAAATACTATCGCGTTTAAAACCAAAATTTATAATCTCTTAAGTTATAGGAGAGGTGCTAACTAAATCCTGAATGCTTTATCATATACATAAGCAATTCTAAATGTACGTATAATTATGTAATAATTGAAGTTAGTACAGAAAAAGGGCTACCTGGACCTTATAGTATAAATTTATAATACAAATAATTAAATAAATAAATTATCGCATCGTGCAGCTTACAAACCAATAAAAAGGTTTACCTAAAGTGTGATTTAAAATTCACTTCACAATAAAACACCTCACCAATCATTGACGAGCGAAAAGGAACAAGAAGAAAGACGTAAACGTTAAAGAAATTAGTAAATTCAGTTTCATATGTTGCACAAAGTTAACGTGTTTGCAGAGACAAACGTATAACACCTGGTAATGATCCAGGGAAGACGAGCAAGCGAAACATAGACGACACAGCGTACGATCTTTGACGCCTTGGATACACAGGGTAGCTAGACCAAATCCACAGGATTAAATCAGCCCAACGATTGTATTTCCGTAGACGTGACTTGTACGGGACTTGTTCGAGGAGCTGTGCGCCCACGTATCTATATACACGTGTACGGTGCAACAAGAGGCAGCAGGACTTGCCGCGCGCAAACTCGACGAGGTCCTACGACCGTGTTAAACAACTCGTGCTCAATTTGCACGTGCAACCCCAGGAGTTTACACTGACTGAACCTCTGACGATAATGCGCTTCCACGGGGTTGCGTTCGAAGGGGTCACACGAGCGGACAGCAGTCGACTGGCTGCGAACTTTTTCCCGCGATTGGCACACGCAGCTCGGGAATCGACGAGGACACGCGTGCGAAACACGCGAGAGCGTGACGTAATTGAAAGCTGGTTGCGTGGAAACGATCGTTCTTCAAATTTGGTTCGTTTCGAAATATTTTACCTTCGAAAAATTCGAATGGGTTTCTGATTTCTTTTGAAAATTCAAGTTGCACAGTGGAAAAATCAATAATAGTTCTGGCGAAACGGAAACATTGAAATCATTGCTCGTGGTGACACATTGATCGATCTCGCGTTTGGTTTCTATTTTCAACCCATTTGCATCCGTACGCGGAATAATTTGTACTTGACGATTTGTCAATTATCACCAATCATGGAATAATACGCCCTGGGTAGTATTCTGCTGTTACCGTAAAATATTTCGTAGTGGTCTTTTTCAGCAATATAAGGTTTCGTAGATTAAACGAATTATCTCAATTTATTTGTTGTACAAATCTATAGTATTATGTTCCATTTAATCGTTACACGTAATTTTTTAAGTAAAATCAGTAATAAACAAAAACACAAGAACTATCGTTGATTTTCGGATGAATGACGCTAGTAGCGTATTTTAAAGCTGGGATGCAAATGGATTAATGCACGATATCTCAGTGAAGCTAACTTAGGAAAGGATTAATATTGTATTTTTGATATTTATTCAACGAAAGCGAATAAGAACTGCTAGAATTGAATAATCGTAGATGTTCTTAAAAGATACAAATTCCGTTCCCGTTGAAACTTATATTTTTATCGCAACACGCGCGATTCAGTTCTTTCGAATGGCGGCTTAAACGAGACGAAACGAGAAACAAAATTCAAGTATGCACGGGCCATTATGAGACGCGCTGGTGTAGAGTGCTTGTTGCCGCGGCGTTTTCAAACTCGTGCTCGGTCGACGCGAATAATCTCGAAAGCCCTGTATTACGCGAACTGTGCGCAACATGCATGTACCTAGGAATGCTTAATTTTTCGAACCTCTCCGTTTTCACGTTTGCGCATGAAGTTCCGTTGAGTGGAGAGGAGAAAGTATCCCGTGAAACGTGTTTTATAATGTCAAACGCCGGGCGACGTATTTTAGAACGCTGAATTTCGTGTGAAACAGGGTGCTGGAAAAACGAACAAAATTCTCTCACACTTTATGCTCCACATTTAAATGGGACGATATTTAACCCTTCCGCTTCGAACGCCGCATATATGCGGCATCCAAACGTATTTTTTATTTTAATACTTTTATATTTTAATAATTTTGTAAATCTTTTCATATTAAAAATAAAAATATACTTGGATTGATTGTTTTATTTAGCGCAGTTGTTATTTAAGGCTTAACAAAACGTATACACAAAAGTAACGCGCACAGTGCATATTTCTAGCTTATGCTTCCGTTCAGTGACAGCACTTCGACAAACTGGATTGCCAAAGCGAAAGGGTTAAAACAGAATTTTACTCGCGTTCCATAATCCTCGCAACGATCGACGCGTCGAACTCGTCTCGATCCCAATACGCGCCATGTTGCCGTTGAGATCGTGCGGTTCCATTAAAACCGTGGAACGTAGCGGAGACATCGCAAAGAAATACGAGCCCTCCGGAAAATTTCTCCTTCGATCACAATATTTGCCGTCGCGAAACAAACATTCTCCCCGTCATCAATCGCGGCAGCGACGGCACCGAGCGTCCCCGTTTAACTTGACCAACCACCGCCCCCTGCCTCGCGCGACACGTCACGAAGATTTATGTAGCACGATCAAACAGAGACACGCACAATTGTCTCTATTACTTGCGTGTCCGCTCGCAGGAGACTGATTGCTCGAAACGGTTCCTCGCTCATAATATTCCCAAGATGATCTCAGGGTCTGTGCACTGATTCGCGATAGAGTCTTTATTTGTCGTTCTGATACAATGTTGCTTTGACGCACTATATTTGTAAGGCGCTGATGAACTATTTTGTGTTCTAGGGAAGTTCAGTTTTTTATATTGTACGAATGCATTCGAGTGGATGCGAATTTAGGAAAATGTGAAGGGTGCTTGAGTCGAGCGATAGCCGTATGGATGTAGAATGTTTGGACTCGAGTGTTTCTAAGGCGCGAAAGATGAGCACTTGAGAAAACTGAGCGACTGAGGAATTTTTGGTGAACGTGACTGAATGCATCGAGTGAGAAAGGAAACAAGTATTTGGATGAATATATGACAGGGAAAATGCAAGCCCGTGTCAGAAAGAGTGATTGTGAAGAAAGTAAGAACGTTGTAGTTACTAAGTTGTAAAGTCGTTTCAATTGTTACTACTAAACTATTTTAAATATATATTATTAATATTCTAAGCACTTCACTGTATTTTATTCACACCTGAGCTCTATCATCTCACTCTACTGAATAAATAAAAATAAGATATTCTCTATATATATATATTCCCCGGATGTGTCGAGAGGGGGAAATGTGGAGACACGCAAAGGACTCTAAGAGAGTCTTCCGGATTCTATAAGACTGCAATCAAACACCCATGACTTATTCTCCGCAGTGAGGAACGGCTAGCCGTTTAGGCCGAAAGACGGGTCTACATTCAGGCCCTATTTTAAACTGTTTGAACTGTAAACCTTAGAGCACTCGCAGAGGTTTCATGTCGCCACCGGACCATGGACCATAGACCACGCTCTTTTCCTCTCTTTCTTTCCCTTTCTCTTTGGCTTCGTGGCAGGAATTCGACTACCGGTTAATTTAGCCGTCGGAGGGGGAACAGCGGAGCAAGCATAAAAGATTCCTTCGAGGATTCGGCAGATTAAATCGACGCGGCAATCGTGTTTGCGTGAACGTGACTGCGGATCATCAGTTAACCAGCCCGGAGCTGAACTCTTGGCTCTGACTGGCTCTCGATACCCCTCTAAATAAATAGCCAGCTTTGGGTCACGGCCATTAAACGAATTAGCTGCGTTTGATTTTATTGGTTTGACCCTTCTACGATCGACCTATTGCCATTGCCGTTTTCCATCCATCCCTCCCTCCTTCCCACCCCCATCCCCATTCCACACAGTGGTCGGTCTCCTCTGTTCGCTCGTCCCTTTTTCTTCTGCCGGAATATCAGCGCCGCGGCCGGATAAAAACGCGGAGAGACGTCGATTCAGGGCTTTTCTTCTCGATAGACAAATCAATTCGGTTAGTAATGCCCGCCCGATTGCTGCGCGATCGGTCTACCTGTCTATGGAGCCTCTCGAGTGATTGGAATAATTTACCGACGCTATTAACTCTTCGATTCCTCTCGTTGCTACGCGGCGAGGAGCGTTTCCTTCGGGCGATCGGTAACGCTTCTCTCGTGGAACGGGGGGATCTCATCGTTGGAGACATTTTTTACCGGTTTAATCGAGTGATGTACCTTCGGAGCGATGTTCGAATCGATCGTGGAATTTGGAAATTGATCTGTTCAGTTGTAGGTACGGAATGAGTGTTCCTTTTACGTGGGAGTTAAATAAATGTATACTTCAGAATATTGAATATAAAACGGACAATGTTTCGAATGTTTAAGAAAATTAAGGCGAATAAATTTTATTTAGGAAATTTTCATATGTAACGTATTTGAGCGTCTCTGTCCTTGAATATAGATCTGCTCCACTTTCCAATGAAATTGATCGAAAATGATTGACGACTGTGGCCCAATTAACTCGAACCTCGTTTTCCAATTGCCGCGAGCAGTTAAGATTAACGAGCTCGCAGTTCGCTCTACGAATTTCAGGAATCATAGAGAACACGGAAATCTGTAGCTGCCACAAAATTATTTTTCCAATGCAATCAATACTTTATGAATTATAATAAAACGATAACACCTAAGTAACCGACTGTTTTAAAAAAGAATACAACCAACCGAACGTTGCAGCAATTCACCCGATACTGTCGCTTTCGCGAAAATACAAAACCACCATCCATTAATCTCAACCGGTCAGCATTTAATGTATCTCTCGATTTCTTCCTCCCAGAAAAATATCATCCTTCGTAAACAACCCCTGACTCGTTACAAAATCTCCTTCCTTCAAAAACACTGTTTGTCCCCAACGAACTACCATCGCTCTCAGCCGATACCCTTTATCACTGTCGACGAACGATCTAGCTGCGACGAGATCGATAAAAGGCAGCCGTTACAACAGTTTAACGCTAATTGGAATCATCGAACGAAATTCCTGCGCTTCGTTTTGCGGCAAAATCAAAAGAACAACCCCCTTCCCTTCTCCTCCCTTCTGTTCCACCCGCCCACTACCCCCTTCTTCGTGACAACAGACAAAGACAGACGTGGAAAGAGAGAAAGAGAAACCCAGGGGGTAGGGAGGGGAGAGCAAGCACAGATAGGACGCTTCTCATTAAAAAAGTTCGTTTCCTCATTAAAGGGGGATGTAACTCGTTTAGAAAAGTTGGAATTGTTGCCATAGAGTTCTCCGGAGCATGCGATTTTCAGGTGGCCGGGCCAGCTAACCGGTGGCGTGCAATCGAAAAATCGAAGCGTCCGGTATTTCTGTAGTATGAAGGATCGTCCCTTGGGGGATCGAGCCGTGGATAGATGGCCGACCCACGGAAAAGCTGTTGGATTGCCTTTAACAGCGGCCATCTTTTATTCATTGTGGCCGGTCTCGCTCTGCGCGGCTTGACGACTGCGTGAGCTGAGTTTATACACGCTCTAGTTAAACTGCTAACAGCCTGCGGCCTAACGATCGATCTGTTGGATCCTTCTTCTTCGTCCTCGCGCGCTGGACGGGGGTCCTAGCCTTTTGTTAAGACCAGCCACACCGTCATCACCGTCGTTGTTCGCCTTCGTGGTAGCAAATGGAGGACGAAGGGGACACGTCCAGACGCGAGACAAAAATTATTAGACCGACTTCGTGAAATGTTTTCGGATGATAGCCGCGGGACACGGTGCAGCTTTATTAGCTTCGTTTCGTCGAGCGTCTTGCACGTTTCAGGATCAAGCAGGTGTCATCCTCGAGAGGATTTTGAGGAGCTTGTTCCTCGTTGACGATGTAAAGAGATTCACTTTAAGGAAGTAACGAATTTCGGGTTGTAGAATAGCGAAACGATGGATATCGATCAATCTTTTTTTTTTCATTCGTAGAAAGATTGACGTAAACGATTTAGGAGATCTTAAAGTTTACAGGAGTTGGGAAATTGTTGGGAAACTGTGAAAGATTCGTAAGGATACAATAGATTGGTAAATAAAAGTTGATGGTTGGTAATCTTGTAAATACTGTAATAGTGACGCTCATTTTTGTTGGTATCGCCTAGTGTGAGCAATGCTTAGCTTACAACGGCACAATGGCGAAACAATTCATGTTACATAAATCATTTATATGTTACATTCAAATATATTACTTATTAACACTATTCCTACCATAGAATTTAAAATTTCGATTAGAATTCCATAGATACAACGTAATTGAATCGCTTTTAAACTTTAGACTTTTTCTCAAATATACGTACAATACATTTTTCAATATTCACTCCTTTTTTCATTGTTTACTTTCTGAAAAAAATTTGTAGTCTGTCTTACCTGGGAATGTCACCGTTGGAATAGGTATATGTGAAGTGTGGGTAGGAATAGTGTTAATCTAAGAGTGTGCATTTATTACAACAAAAGTAACGAGGAATACGAGTTTGGTAATTGAAGAGTTCGATAACCATAAGGTAAGGAAATTGAATAAATACATGCACATATACAATATCGTTACATCATTCGTATTGCACGCACGGATTATTCTAAAACATTGATCTACATTAAAACGTTAATTTTGATTTCGTTGTGTTTGTTCCTACTTTGTTCCTGCGTTCGGTTCGCCGAAACGGATTACGAGATATCAGAAGTTGGTACGTTGGTATTTAATTACGAATGAACAAATCCGCCTGTAAGTGAATCGTAAATAGAACATAACCGAAGATCAAATGGAGCGAGATTAAATCGCAAATTAAGCGCTCACCGGCTTCGCTTACCTCCGCGAGGCTTTGAAGAAGATAATATTTGTACACCAGATAAGAAAGGTCGTTTAGTTTCCGTCTAGTCTCGGTTCGTTTAACCGAGCTTATCGTCGAAGTTCAAGTTTGTCATTGCCGTAAATTTTACGTCCTTCCGATTGTTTTCATTACTTTCTGCGTTGTATACGTCACTTTACTTCTATGCTCAAATCTTATATAAATTTTGATATAAATTTCGAAATGTTTCTCCGATGAACTTTAATTACCATGAACTTTAATTATTGCGTTCAGATAACGACGTCATATTTTAATTTTCCGTTCAAAATTGTAGGATACGCATTAACAATACTTTTACCGATACAGTTTTCGTTGCAACAGTGTAAAATTATAAATACCTTATTATTCTAGGCGATACATAGTTATTCTATGTCGTATGTGATATGAAAGGTGCATAATTTCAGTATTTCAAATATATTTCAATTAAGACAAAGGCAGTAAGTAAAGTACTGAAAATTCAAAGCAACAATTGCTTTTATGTGTACTCGTATGAACGCGTATCCAGCAGATATTAAATTTTCTTCCTGAAAAATTGTCACTGCACGAAGCGCGAGGTAGAACTTTGATAAAGATTAAATTACATTTTTGTTTGTGTATGTTTCATTTAACATGCCGTGATGGTTAACTGCGACAAGAAGGATTCCAAACTTTCGTGCAGTTAATTACTGCTTTAATGCAACTCCGAAGTCGCCTGTGAACAGAATGATATCCTTTTCCTCACAATCGGTACCACGTACCAATTTTCCATGCTCTAAAAGCGCAACTTAAGCGTGAAAAAATTATCATCAATAGCGTCACAATTTTAGTGATACCTTTTGGATCAAATTTCATTATTACAAGTTTATTATCCGTAAGTATCATCAGTATACATTTTTTAGCATTCGTTTACTTTTATTTTATGTCATTTTATAATTTTCTTTATGAACAATTTTCATATTACTTTTCAAAATCGTGATATTTAATTTAGAAGCTTAATTATCCTAATTTAACCTATACTCAATGAAATTTAGTTAATGTAAATTGTCAAATTGCATAATTACATATTCTTCGCAGTGCTAAACAATTTTCCAGTGAAACAACGTTTTGGTAATGTTATCCTAAATCTTGAAATCGCCGGCTATTGAAAGAGAAGGAGGATCCAGGTACAGAGATCGTGTCCCTTGATTCCATTGTGATAAGAGAATATTGCAAAATACCTGGAGAAGGTGCACCGTGATCCATGGATCGTCCCTCTCGATTTTCCGGGATAAGAATCCATCTTACGCTCAGAAGACTGTGTTTCTTCGGAACGACTTTAAGTTGCCTACAAGATCGAATCCCCTTAACCTGAATATTGTAAGGCCCCGTCGAGGATCTCATCGATATTCACTCAGTTTGTAGAATATTAAAAAACCGTTCACGATGCCCCTCAGGTGTCGGATCTCTTGTGTTTCTGTTCCGTTTACTACAATTTGTCGGTTCGGTGCCGTTAAATCGTTTTTCGTTGCGAAAACATTGAAGATGGATTAAAAATGCAACGTTGCACACTATCACGCTTTTAATCTCGTTTATTCGAAATATTTATAGAACGGCAAAGCATTTAAACAGGTTTGCTCCATTAAAATACGCGTTTTATAGCTTCGAGAAGTCTATTATGACATCGAGCATCTCTGGATACAAGGGACGCCAGAAACGTTTTACTAATTAGAGAAAAAAAAGGAGAACGCGAAACTGTTTCCGTCGAATAAATCACAGGAAAGTCCAGCTGACCTAAATGCATCGCGTTAATTTTCCTCTCGTCAGATTTTCCCGTTTCAGTTTCAAACTGTACAATTCGCTCGCATTTGTTACACGAATCCGTTTTCCCGGCCGACGCAGCTCTTGCACGTAACAACGTTCGAGGACTGGCAGCAGCGAAAGGTACCCGCGGGGAGAAGCGAGAGGAGAAGAAAGAGAGAAAGAAAGTATAACGCTCCGATAGCTCCGCAAGGATCTATGCTTTCAATGCAAATCACACTTAATAAATGCAGATCGATGTTTCCTTCGACGAGAAAAGAATGCAGTCGAGGGAACGAGGTTGGACGGAGGAAAGGGAGAAAGAAAGAGGGAAAGAGCGGAGCGTAAGTGTGTGCTTAAGTCGTACCACACCTTAATGGGCCCCAGCAGGGAATGGAAACAAGGGAAGTTTAATTGCAGAAAAAAGGAAACGCGATCGGTACCACGCCTTGCTTTCCGTCGTAACTCGCGGCACGGAACGTCAACTTTGGACAAAAGGAACGTGGAATTCCTCGACTCAAGCGACGTCTCTAATCCAACCTTCGTTTTAAGAACGTTCTATCGATGAGAACTCCGTTAAATCACCCGTAATTTCAAAGCAAATTTATGACCGCTAAGCAGCGACAGCCTGAAAATCTGTTGCGTTTGTTAAAATGCAATAGGTTTGTAAGATAGAGATCTCTAATCGATAAAAATAAAAGGCATCGGCTTTGGACAATACACGTATCCAATGAATTTACTTCTATTTTTTTGTGTACAAGCAGAGAAAGTTTACTATTAACATACGTCGTGTCATAAATTTCTGTGAAACTTTTAAGAACAGAAAGGAAGTACGATCTTTTCTATCCTTACCTTGTAGATTACACAGACAGAATTTCAGTTACATAGAAATTAAAAGAAGTTCAGGGATAACTTAAGAATTTCCAGATTAGGCGACATAATAATTTCACCTTACAACCATATTTAATATCACGAAAACGGTCCCTTACTTCGGCGTGTAAAACAATCTTCGGGGACCATTGGCAGAGACGAAAGCGTGAAAATGTTAACGGGAAACTTTGGGGCGTCCCATGAATTTTACATACGCCCTCTACAAGCTTGCTACACGAGACGAGCGAGTACAACCATGAAAGAACACCGTACACGTCCTCAAACTGGAAGACCGAGCAACGATCTTAAGTTTCAGTTTGACGTTCCTTGCTCTCCGTGAGTTTACGGTACGTCAATCGCTATTGAAAGATGAAACGCGCTTCGATCTCTTGAAGCTTTAGAATAGAGTCGATATTCGAGTTTTAACTAAAAACGAACAGTTACATCGCGTGTCTTAACTTCGATCTCTCGAACCTTTAGAATAGAGTCGATATTCGAGTTTTAACTACAAACGAACATTTACATCGCGTGTCTTAATTTCGATTTCTCAAAGCTTTAGAATAGAGTCGATCTTCGAATTTTAACGCTTAACCAACCGAATGGGGATACCTCCCATTTTTTTCCTCAACAAAACGCTGCCATTAATTCTATCTACTTTCGGTATTAGCTTTGTACTATTATTGTTCACAGTTCATCCAATGCATCATTTCCTCCTTTTCCAAAGTATAATTTTTAATCAATTCAACACTAGTCCAAGACCAACTAATAACAAAAAAAAAATAGAATCAATGGCAGCGCTTTGTTGAGTAAAGCATGAGAGATCTCCCCATTCTGTTCGTTAAGTGTTAAATATGAATGAACATCTCTTATACCGCGTGTCATTGCTTCGATTTCTCGAAGCTTTAGAATAGCCGATCTTCGAATTTTAACAACAAACGAATATTTAAATCGCGTATCATTGTTCCGATCTCCCGAAGCTTTAGAATAGAGTCGATGAATTTTAACTAGAAACGAATATCTCTTTCATCGCGTGTCTTAATTCCGATCTCTCGAAACTTTAGCATAGTCGATCCTAACTAATTTTAACTACAAACGAACGTCTCCTATATCGTGTATCACGTTTACTGGAAAACCCAATAAATTTCCACCACAGCGAGAAACGAATACCGTATACCTCATTAAGTCGCTCAACACCATCCACTGTCAATTTCCTCCGCCTCTGCTCAAGAAATCCGCTTAGATCTATGCCGCAAGGGAACACCTTGATAGAGTAACCAGTGCAACACATTTACGTAGATACTGCACCCGCGACAAATGAGCATCCCCTGTATCGGCGCAGTTCACGGGGACATCATTACCGTTCCCAACCTCGCGCCTGGCCGCCTTGCCCCGGAGGAATTGCGTGCCCTGTCTCCATAACGCTCGCTGGTAGGCGCTGACGACATAAATATCGCTGGAAGGACATGTCCTGGGACTACGTGCCGGCTAGTTTTTCGTGGAAAAACGACGTAGAGATAGGGGAAAGTCTAGGCCGTGTCAGCGACCCAAAGGGCCTCGCTCTATGCGATGGTCGCGTGAGGCACGAGGAACGTTTAGCGAACTTCGGATGTTCGTGCATCTTGCGGATGATCCAGATGCATGAAAAAATGAAGAATGAGCGTAATACGTGTGTAGGAACATACAAAAATTCCTAAACGTAGTACATGTCAATATCTGGGTTCGGGTTAGGTTCGGGTTAGTTTGCACATGAAAGTACAAAAATCTAAAAAAATAAAATTTCAATCACTTTTTAAAAAGTATTGCAAATAAAACCTCCATAGAAAAGTCGAAATTTCACAAAAATTGGAATAGGATTGGCGTCCGGTGCGATTTTTTATTTATTTATTTATTTATTTGACGAACAAACACCCTTTATAAAGAAATAACACGGTAAAAATAAAAATAATTACAAATAAAAGTAAACATAAAACCAGAAGGAGCACAATGCAAACAAATACGAACTTATACAGGAGGATACATTGTTCTATTTTTATAGACCAGATTTAAAATAGAGTAGGAGAAGAGGAGTCGCGTCTGGGTAACTCAGTGATCAAAACAGTCGCCCGATAAGTGAAACGTCCCAGGTTCGATTCCCAGTCTAGACAATCTAAATGACAGATCCTTTTTCTCCTACATCGATGGCTCAACCAAGTGTTACATATCCCATCCCATCACTCAAAAAGTGCTGGTTGTACACTGCCTCTCTAAAATTTGTTACAACAAACCATCCACTTCCGCAATATTGTTATCCGGACGAAACAGAAGAGTTTCCTATCCCCCCGTACAATGTAACAAGAATGTTCAACCCAGCGCGGTTTTCCCGTTAGAACTCACAGCACCGAGTTCGCTAGTCACGCGATTCACGTCGTCGTACCGCCTGGAGCCAGGCTGCGCGAGCTATTTCGCATTTGCATCGTGGCCGGTTCGAGCCAGCGCCATCGACACGATGTGTTCGCGCTCTTAGGACGCGTTCCAGCCGAACTCGCCGCAGTAAACGCAACGCAACGACGAATAGAAAGGGGAAAGTGCGAACGGGTTCACCAGGTGTCAGGGACCACGACGGCTACTAGTCCCAACAGGCTCGTGAAGCGAGCCTGATTACAACTGCTGCAATTTCCAAGCCAGTCGAAGCCGATCCGAGAACGAATTTCTCGAATTTCCACTGAGATTGGTCCTGAACCCGCGTGCGCGTTAATTTGTACAATGACTTGTTGTATTTGGACAAAAACGGCGAGAGAGCACCGGTGAGTGCTCCAGGAATAATGAAACGGCAGGGTGTATTGAAAGTCGAACGAAGAGATGTGGATTTACTGTAACGCGAAACTACGAGACGTGGGTTTAAAACACGGTTAACGCTGTGGGGGGCTGGCTGGTTTCATGAGTAGCTTTTAGAAAGTTAATTCTTTCGGAGAACTATGAACAAATTTAGCTGTCGAAGCAACATGGAAAACTTGTATTACACTCAGGTATCCTGTAATATTTAACAGCAAAGGGACAATGCTGAAACTATGGAAACGATTGAGATTATTGACGGTAGTGTGAGGCCAATGGTTACTCGCATAACGTCACCGTGACGTCTGAGTTTGTGACAGTTTTAAGGGGACGTAATTTGTCGCTAAATTTGACTAAACAACGCAGCAGGATAGAGGAATTATGGCATGTAATAAGTAAGTTATTAAGCACACTGTCTGGACGTTAACGAACTACATACACGAAAGTTTGTAAAACTCGCGAAGACTAGAGTGAGGTACTTTACATTTTTGTAGAACAAGAAGTGGAATTAAGTTTCCATTTATTTCTCTATAACTTCAACGTTAAATATGAAAATCAGGTAGATTTGGGAAGAAAAATTACTTTTGCTCGTTTATTCGTGTTATTGAAATTTTTCAGAAAATTCTTCTGGTCTCTCATTACAACTGACAATAAGGGATAAAAAAAAATATTTGATTCTCTTCTCGACTAATTAACATTAATCTATCTCGTTTTCACCGCTGCTAATTAGTCCCGCAACAGTACATTCTGATTTCTAACTTCTACCTCTGTTTTTTCTGAATAATGCATGGAGCGTAACTGAAATGAACGACTCCCGAGTAGAACTCGAAGAAACTGCTTTTCTTTTGCAACGGCGAACATCCGCCGCTTCTCTGTTTAAGTATTCGCGTCTCATTTTTGCGATTACGACTTACTTCGCTTCTTTAAATCGTAACTTCCCCCGGAACGATTACGGAATAGACAAGTTACCTTCAACTTCGACTCGTGATTTCTGTTGATCGAACAATAGAAACATCTGCCGGCCTCTGAACTCGGTATCCTAATCTTTCATCAAAATTAAAAGCTATATCGTGTCGTGACGAGCTAAGGCGCATTATCTATCGTTCGATCAATACTAGATCGCATTTAATTCATGCATTTTATAAGTACAAATATAGAAAAACGAATTTATACAGAAAATAAAATTTGAAGCAACACTAATATTTTTATCTCTGTAGATAATAAACATGGAAAAATTATTTATCATTTTGATGTCACTTAAAAAATTCGGTAGTGGGGTAATAAAGTATAATTTTAGAATGGAAACTAGGTCCCACGATAAATGTTACGGATATTTTAGCATAAGTCGTGAACGATCGTTCGAGGGTTAAAAGAATTTACTGTATTCTCTCGCTAAATGTGCTCAAAATAACACGGATTTTGTATTATTCCACCATATAACGGTATATACCTCACGTCCGTCGCAATTTCGCGTTTCACGCGACTTCGAAGGGACTTTTATCAAAATTACACCAGACTCCCATTTAAACGAAATCCACTGCAAACTGAGCGCAGCTCGCTGGAAATTGGGTAACGCGTACGTACTCGTCGCCGTTCCGAACGATCGACCAATTTTTTTCCGTCGTTTCCAGAAATCTTTTCCTCTCGTTCCCCGCTCGTTTTAAGAGCAACGGTGAATTTCGAACGTTGCGCGCTGGATCGGTAATAGGGAATCCGCGGGGAAAGAATAAATGGACGATTAACGAGGGTAAAATTTTGCGCCCTCCATTTTCTTAATTTCCCGATTCATACCTATAATCCTTCCAACCGTTTTCTTTCAAACAAATTAATATGTTTTAGCTTCCCTCTACA
This sequence comes from Tetrapedia diversipes, assembly GCA_033822845.1. Lineage (NCBI taxonomy): Eukaryota > Metazoa > Arthropoda > Insecta > Hymenoptera > Apidae > Tetrapedia > Tetrapedia diversipes. The sequence continues at coordinate 368,750 of JAOPTO010001065.1, read as the reverse complement.
TATTACTTCTGCATCATCGTTATATCCTCTGCTCTATCTCCAATTTTTAATTATACATTTTTAACAAACATGGACAATGTTCCATGAACAAATTGGTGAACGTGTTATTTCTATTAAAGGCCACGATCTATCGGCATTTTCGAATGTTATTACGTAAAGTAATATTGCTCGACGTTCCGTGTGCTCATCGATCAACGTATCATGCTACGTGGCGGCATTAAGTTGACAAACATGATGGGCTACTTTAATATTATCTATCCTGTCTCGCGTGCACGCGTGCGATAGGTATCGCGGAATCGATCACTTTGCCTAACTATAATCAATCATAACAACAATAATAACAGCAACAACAGTAACAGAAATTTCCCAATGGATAAACAAAAACTGCGGCGTCTACGAAGCGAAAAATGAAGTACTCAATCATCATACAAATAGCTATAAATTCTACTCTACTATAGACCTATACAGCTATAGCTATCTATATCTATCTATATCTGTTGGAACTATTGCTACTCATGACATCTCTTAGTTTTTGGCTGTAAACACCCGGAACGGGCTGTCTATGTAGAAACGTATTTGGATTGGGTTCTTTACTTTAAGTTTTTGCCTGGTTCGCCTACGCCTCCCTCGCCCTCTTCTGTATCGTCGACAGAAGCGTTAACACGTGTACGAATCATATATTATATCACATTATACTATTATAGAAATTTAAATAAAACAACAATATCTATAGTATAGATTCTACTATAGAGCTATAGAGTCATCCTCGATCTACCACCGTGCAACTCATCCAAAATCGAAATTCCACCTTAACCATATAATTTACACTCATGTAATTCAGCACAAAAAATAAAGAAAAGAAAAAAGGTAAAAATGGTGCATGCTTGATCAGCTCGTGAACCATTGCTAAACAGGTATTCCTACCATAAGCTTCGAACGCGTCGCCCCTCAACCTCATACCCTAACCCCGTCCTATCACCTAACAGCGCGGTGCACCGCCTGCATTCTTCGTTCGAAGGCAATTCGAAATGTGCCGTGCGTTATCCCGCGTCCGTATAATACGTATTGCTCATCGTTACGTCAGTGTGCCCGGGCAAACGAGCGCGCGAGCAAAGCCACCCCCACCGCGGATGTGTCTGCTCGTCAGAGTAACCGAATCCCGCGTCACGAGAGTGGATTATAATTGGACGTCGATGTATCCCTGGCCCCTTGCACGTTCCGTCGACACGACGCGTGTGCACACGCGTTCATAACGAGACGCGGGTAGATGCATTTAAGCAAGCGGCACACTCGAAACGGCTGCATTCTTTGATCCGCGCACGTATTTCCTGCGTTACACCTGCCACGCGCATAATATGCAGGGGGCGCGTGCATACATACATCCGCGTGTCCGAGCTTCGGGCCCGGTCCAATCAGCGTAGTCTGAGCTGTATAATATTTTACACGCTTTGGGCATTTTGTGGCTCCGCTCGCGACCCTCTCCCCCCCCCCCAATCTTCCCGCCAACCCTCTGTGTCCCGTTGCTTTCGCGTTCTGTCGCAGCGCTCTCTTTTGTTTCCTCTTTTTCGGGAACAGCGTCGCGACGCGTAGTCACGTTCGTTGCTTAACGAATGCAGTGTATTCCAGCCCGGTCGTCGCCGTGTGCACAACCCCTCCCCCCTTGCCACCTCGCCGTCTCCACCCCCCCCCCATCCAGCTCCGCTCAGCGCACGGTTATTTCTCTTTCCCAAATCAGGTTTCCAGGCGCATCCCGGCGTCTGTACGAGCCTCATCACTTAGGCACACACATTAAGCCAACCTGCGTGAATTATTCCGAAAGATGACGCATGGAGTGCTTAACAATGCGAGACGCCAGCAGAGAGAGAGAGAGAGAGAGAGAGAGGAGGGTGGCTCGGGTCGCAGCTGCTGGCTGAAAACGATTCCTCTGACGAGGAAGGGTTAGAACTGGTGAAGGGGTGTTGTTTTTCGGTTCTGCTTATGTTTTTTAAATCGTTTCAATTAAAATTGTGCTTTTGAGCTTGGTTACGTTTGCGATGTAACGTGTTTCTGTGAAACGAATGGTATGTACGTGGTATGTACTTGTTAAATCTGTTATATGACACGTTTAAACGTTTATCGTTGTGTGTATTGTTTCATCAGTTTTCAGTGAACACGTAATATCTGCGGGGAATTGATTTCGATTATTTGTTGAAAAACACGGAAACGTAGTTTTGAAAGGAAATATACCAAAATACATACGACCGTATTGTACTGGCGAACTGTGTTACAATAAATCGTTCGAACTGTTTCACTTGATTTCACGTACAGTAGAGATTAAACTAAACCGGATACAAAAGTATGCTGATCCTTCGTGTAAAAGGATTTGCCAGGAAAGGATTTGTAATAAATATATAGCATCCCGTTCGAAATAAAAAGCAAACACGATTAACCTAAACGATGTCTATCTCGGTTATCGTTCTATAAAGTAAAAAAAAGTACAGTTCGTTATATCAATTTTTCCCGAGCAATATTTGTGCCTGAATGGTCGTATTTATTTTTGATCGCACGATACTCTGCGACGATGAAATAAAAATTGTACGGTTGTTTTCGGTAAAAATGAGGAGACACGGTGAGACAATAAAAATAAAGCCTGGCATCAGCTAGAAGCGGTAGCGATGTTACATATTAATAAAGGCAAATTAATTCGTTTCAATCAATACGAATATAAATAGCAGAATGTATTTTTAGTATAAATGTAACGGTACTCCGTCAAAACGAAATAGTCGACATAAATAAATTATCGTGTTCAAATTATTAACAACCTGTGCATCAAGTTTATTCAACATTCCCGATTAATGTATTCACAAGCTTTCAGTCGAAAGCGAGGTAAATATAAATATCCACGCGAATATTCTGTAAGATGTAATTCAGACAGACTGTATCCATGAAACAGAGAAAAGCTATGCAAGACGAAATTAAACAATGTTGTTATTCGCATCAGAATCGAACGAAGAAGGTGAAAATTTGCATAAAAGTCCGTACGATGTCGGTTTCACTGATCACAGTTAATTCGTAGTAGTAGTAGTATCGTAGTTAATTTTAGAGTTTAAGGGAAAGTGAATTTAAGGTCCTCGGAAAATGCCCAAACATGGTCATGTTTCCGGGATATGCCCAAATATGGGCATACTTGAAGGATTTTTCCGAGGTGCATGGTAGGAGAAAAGTCAAGTTTCAGCGAGAGTTTTTCTCTGGCAGAAAAGAACAGAGTTGAACGAAGCGTTGGAGCGTGTAGCAGAATCGTACGAAGAACCGAAATTATACACAGTATTATAAGTATTATTCTTAACCCATAATAAATAAATTTCATTTTTATAACACTACACTAAACACAAAGCTTTCCAAAAAATAATACTAAATACCCAATACAATTTTAACCACGTTTTACCCTCTCTCTACGACTCTTTTAATGACCCAGCCAGACCCAATTACACGAGATACCATGTATAACAGGTTTATCCTCACGGTTCTCCAGCTTGCGGATTGCTCAACGACGAACACGGACGCCTCCTCCATTGCACGCGGGATTTATGGTCACGGTCGATGTTCCTCGATCGGGGTGCATCAATCACCGAAGCAAATTACTTAACGGCATGAGAAACGGAATCGTCGCGCGGAACTTGGCACCCAGACGATAAGGGGCCTCGCTCAGGAAGGAAACGAGGAGCCGTCAAGTCGTCGTGTGGACGCGAAAGGTGTCGTTACGGTTATAACGACGCGCCAAGAAGGCCACCAAGGATGTTTTGGCCCTCTTTCAGCTCCTTGTTATCTCTGTCTCTGACCGAACGCCCGCGCCGCAGCTATTTCTCCGGGAACGGTCTCGCTGGCGACGAGGGGGGACCGAAAATAGGACCGAGAAGCACGAGAAAGAAAGCCGTGCGATCCAGAACGGGAACACGAACACGATTTCAGGACGGGGACAGAGATGGCGAACTGGGAAGAGTGGAAAGGGTGTGGGGGCGGGAATTCGGCGGAAAAGATGCCTCGACGGATCCCGATAAGTCAGGCTACACTCTCTGGCAAGGGCTAAATGACAAGCGAACCTTGGATAAGCGATCACTGGTTCGTGCTTTATTATCGAGGAGGCGGTTAATGAGGGTTCCCTGATGGATGATCGCTGTCGATTCGGTTGCTTTGATCAAGCTGTAAAGGTACGACGGCCTCCTGTTAACCGTGAGAAGCATCCCTCTACCGACACTTTCGGAGAGGTTATATAGAGGTGAGTAATAAATGGAGACCGCTTCTGACGAATTTTCACGTCGAGAAGTAATACACGCTCGAAGCGTAAAATGGGAAGCTTATTATAAAACTTGTTATGTTTTGTGTTATATGCAACTTGCAGCTAATGTGTCACAGGTTATTCTCGGAATATTGAAATTTCGGTAGAACGATGGAAAGAGTTATAAAAGTCAAAGTTTTACGAATACTATTTACTGCCAAAAGAAGAGAACGAACCGATTCTATGAAAATCATGTACAGTAGCGAACGAAAGTTTAAGACAACAGGACAATGCAAAACATAGTTTTATGTTTACTTTAGTCGTATACTTATTTTCATCGTCATTATGGTAGAACGCTATTCATTGATTAGCATTGAATACGAATTTTATTTACCGTATTACGTCTTATCAATCAATTAATTTGTTTGCTTTGACCTTTTCATCTCAAACTTTTGTCCGTCACTGTATAACACTAGAATAATTGTTTGTTCTCTCTCAGTGAAACGGTGACACGTTCCAACGCACATAAATACCCGGGTGTTATTCATCCCAAGGATTACGCGATTCCAGCGAACTGAATTACCCCGTCCGAAAGGTGTAAATATTTAAACGGTTCCCATAGCGTTGAACGAGTCTTGGTGTTCCAATTTACATTTCCGCGAATAAATTTTCGACAACAACGGTCAAGATTTAACGCCGCGTTGGAAGCGGCGAAACGTATGCTGTCGTAAATTCTGCTGTATAAATTTGCCGGGGAAACAGCCGAAAAAAAAATGTTCAGTGACCTATCGGGACGCGCGAGAAGGGGGCACACGGTTGAAAGGGGGGGGATTTATACACGAGGTAAGGATGAAAAATCTTTTAAAGCTTCCGGCGATTCCGGGCTAATTTTACGCGTCATGCCTGAAACACGGTACCACGGTACGGTCCTATTAATTCCTAGACGGTGTTACATGCAACACGCACCATGCAGTGGTCGTAACCGGATTCGGGTTTCCGCCACGTTATATTACAGATTAATGCTAAAGTTGTTTTGCAATCTCGAGTGGCGACGTCAAATGAGCAGGACACTCGAAGCGATAAAATACGCCCCGTTTCATGGTTATTAGATTATACACGAGGTCTCGTGTTGATGTTTATCTAGCCGGATCGAATGACCGTGCAGCAGGTAATGCGCCAATATAACCTTTGGTACGTGTTACCATTCTTATATTTGCACGGCGCTGTATACGCAATCGTAGTGCTCTACTACTGATCGTGAGAATATTCCACGTTTGTTGTAACATTACGCTGGATCGATTATTCGAACGACACGTTTGCCCGTTTAGCTGGAAATTAGGTTGACTCAATTATACGTTGGTTTATTTTAACAAACAAATAACTTTTTCGAGTTACTTCTTTGGTTGATTACCAAACGGAATAATTCTTTACTTTATACCGCATCTCAATTAAATGGTTCTTGAAATAATTTCTGAAGAACTGTGAAAAAGGTTGGAATTGTTCTTCGAGCAAATAAATATGAGGGAATTACACATCATGCAATTTTGAATCGTGAAACAAGATACACGATTGAATTTTGCTTTTGTAACGTTAAAGATCGTCGATCTTGGTAATGTAGAGCAAGTACTCGATAAATGCGTAAGCACATTAGAGACTTGCTTGAAATTTCCAAGCTTGAATTTCCAAGTCGTTCGAACTGAGCGTTGTCTTATTTCTAGCTATCAGTTTCGCTGAAAAACAAACGTTCCGGTTAATTATGCGCCCCGTTCGCCCGGACAAATTAACACGCCTGGGAACAACGTTTAATATATCAGCGAATTACGAATTTAATGCGCGCGAAATCTGTTGCAAATGATACACACACGTGACGTTATAATTAATCTTCGATTACTCCGCCAGAATGAACCCCACCGTGGAAAATCAGTGCGCGTTTCCAATTTACTTTTCGATTTGTGCGGACATAATTATTAGCATAACTATTCACGGGTTCATTATCAAATATTCACGATGCTCCAATTTATGTCAGTCAAATTATGTCGAAAATAGTCGGGATTAGGTAACTATAATTGGACGGAATTTGAATCTATTTCTGTACGTTGGTACGATTCTTTTATCAAAATTTGATTACCCAATTAAGGAAGTAATCCAGGTTCAAAATTTACAAGTAGAACGAGTCGAGATCAAATAAGCTGAAAATTAGATGATATTATAAAATAATACGCTACAAGTAATATAATTTCACGTTCCAAAACGATCTTAAATATTTTCATAATACATAAGAAACTGCACCCTATCTTTAAAATTCGAAAACTGCATTGAAAACGGTTACTTTGCTTTATCGACAATTTTTGTTCACCAGCATATCCTGTATGTAAGAAAATTATTTCATTTAGCTTCAGATAACTAAGTACTTTTTGGTTTCTTCGTCGTAGTATTTCCGACAATGTCATAGTTCCGATAAGAACGAGGTAGTACGAGATTTCGGCAAGGTTTTCTGCATTTTTACAAGACCACCCTATCAGCCGCGCATTACACACGGTATTTGTATGCCACGCGCAGAACGTTTGTATAGAGCATATGTAACATTCAGAAAACCGTTCGAAAAGTCAACGCCTGTCGTGCACCCACCCACTCTTTTTCGTCACACGGCTCTTTAAGAACGTTTCCGAGGAGAAGAATAGAATTTTCAGTAGGAGCGGTAAAATCAGCTTTTACCAAAAAAAGGAGGACTACTTCGATCTTCGAATTGAGCTAATCGAACTTCCGGGTATTAAACTCGTTTAATTCCCAAACTTTCAACTCAGCCAAGCTATTCCAACTTCGGAAAAATCTTGAGACGTCGAGATTTAGCGATGAAGTTCCCGGAAACGTTCGAGGAAATTTCTTCGTTGAGGATTGAAATTAAAAATACAAGAAATTGATATCAGGAAATTGTTTGATCTTCAAAAAATTCTATCGACCCTTTCTCTTCTATTTTCTCTCATTATGTTATGTTAGCCGTTAGTATCTTATACAAGTTATCTCCGACAAATTAAAGATGTTTGAGAGAAATATGCCCAAAATTCGCGCAATTTACGATCTACACATAAAATTGTACGCAAAGAAACCGTATTGCACGTCATCTTGTACATCCCTTAACACTTTGACTATCACGTTGGTCATATATGACAGGCTATGGTTTTTTCTGTGTCGCCATGATGGTAATTGGAGACTGGAGCGCTGCAGTTGAATAAAAATTAACAGCTACTGCATTTTGAACATTACCGCCAATTAGAGGATACTTTGAAACAAAAGGTGTACCATTGAACGATTAAAAATTTTTATTAGAGCATCGAAAATAAAAGATTAATTTCTATGAAATATTAAATGTGACAGTGTACTCCCGTGACATTTTGAGCGAAACATGTGATTTCGACGTGGCAGTCAAATGGTTAACGATCGGAGACAAGATTGCAGCGAGCGACTCTAACAAGTGCCGAGGCTTTTTCTAAAATAATCCAGAACTCCGGCGTCCGGAACTGGGTCTAACGAGAAGATTCCAGCGCCGCGGAATCCAGGATCATTACGCGGACGGGAAGGTATGCGGCGGTGAATTCCGCATAAATAATCCGACATTTCCGCCGTTCGACCAGGCATAAATCATGCAAATGAACCGTTTGACGTGATAAATATTACGCCCTTCTAATCCGTCCCCCGTTCCCCGCCGCACGATTGATCGCCGCCAGATAAATCCAGGCCGCACATTAAGGCGGAACCGCATCGCCGCGCGGCGAACGACGCGACGGTAATAACGCCGGTGCCAGCGTGTGACGGACCTTAACTCGACCGTCGAAACGACGCTTTCTTAGGCAACGACCGCGACGCGACTCGCTTTTTCAAACCTCCACCACCGTCGCACAACCGTCCTATCCCCCCGTCGGCTGTGTAGCTGACACAGGCGCGCGAACGACGCCGCAGCGACGACGCGACGTCGACGTCGAGGTCGGGCGTTATTCGATCCTCGCGTTTCGTGCCCTCCCAACCAACCGTTCGCCAACCCCTGCTATCATTCTTCCATCTATCTGACTGTGTCACCCGTATCAAGTCTGATGACTTTGAAAGAGGACCCGACTACGAAGAATTTCACCCTTCCTTCCTTCCTTCCTTCCTTCGTTTCCTTCCCGTCGCAACGCCCCCTCGCCAAGGACGTATCACGGTGACGCGACGTCAGCTAACAGGATCTGGATAGAAAGGAATTTTCCTGGCGAGGGTAAACTGACAGCTGGCTTCGTGCAGCCGGCTTAAGACGAGGACTAATGCTTCTCAGGGAAACCGAGATATTATTGGTTGCGCGAAACGAGCGGCACAGACAACGATTATCGAGGAAGCTTTTGTGAGACGCGTACAATGCTGACTAGGGGTATACGAGACTGGGACAATTTTTTGGTGCTTTTTAATGCTGTTGACTGGCATGGATTAATATTGGAATAATATAATTTCCTGCTTTGTGAAAAGAGATTCGAGTTAGGTTCGGGTTAGGGTCAGGTCTGGTTGTGTAAGAGGAACCAGATAATCAGGGGTGACGATGGCCAAAGTGCTCATTAAGGCCACCATAAACCAGAGGTCCCCAATAAGGGTTGGGACCGAGTACGCGCGAGGCTCAGCCACGGCCGCTTACACTTTCCAGGCCCGCACCAACGACGGGTTTGTTTTTCGGGAAAGTGCAAAGTGGGGATGCGCCCATAAAAGCATGAGGAAAAGGGCATAGTCAGTTTTAGTAAGATAGAAACCGTATTGTACGAACGAGAGACGATTTTGTAAAAGAAATAAAGTAACCCTCACAGTTGCCACATGTCACCTGGCTCGTTGGTCTAGGGGCATGATTCTCGCTTCGGGTGCGAGAGGTCCCGGGTTCAAATCCCGGACCGAGCCCACGTGTGTTTACTTTTGTCCCTTGTTTTCCCCAATCGCGGTAGATGGCCACCGTGGAGGTTTTAGTGGATAAAAATCCCACATAATCTGGCTACCCCCCTCAGGGTGGCTGGGTATCTTTGGAAGATTTCCCCCACGCGAAAAGAAAAGAAATGGTTGCCACATGTCGACGGACATTATCCAGGCCTGAATAAAACTTTCGTAAAATCGAAAATACGTTGGGCAAGATTTATAACGGAATAGAAACTGCCACATAATGATAATAAAATAAATATGTAAATCTCTCTCGCGGTGTTTGACGATTCCAGCCGTTATACGATGAGAACCCGTTTCACGATATTCCTCGAGCACAGCGGAAACACAAAAGCCAGGATCCTTCCAATTGAAACTCACACAGTCGAACAACAAGAAAATGCTCAACAGCGATTGTTCTCTGCCGCGAGCTCGCTAATTCGCCAGCGGATTCCGATACCTGTCGCGAAATTTAAATTGCATCTCGCTAATTGAATCGCCCGACGTCACCGACCAGACGGATCCGTCCGAGGCTTTGCTTATCTTTTCCGCTGGGAAGCACCCGGGAACAATTCCCGCCCTCGTTTCTCGGCTCAAGATTATGATTCCCATAGACAATCTGAAATTGAATCTGATCCCGTCCCGCACTGTTCACGCGTGCGTCGATATTTTCACCTCGACGCCCCCTGGCCGCGATAAATCAACCGTTTAATATACCTACCCGTCGACCATGCTGCTAACCCTCCCCCCTTCATCTAACACCCCACCCTCATCACGCAATCGCTATCGCGTATCAATAATGGCCTTTATTCACAATTTATCTGGTTACTTTTATAATTTCCTCATTTCCATTTCGCCGAGACGGCCCCGCTGCTCGCGCTAAGAAGCTCCCAAGTGCCGTGGCCGAGGGGCATTAATATTCAACGGTTTCAGTTATGAAAGTAAAGTGAAAAAGTAACACCCCCCCGCTATCCCCAACCCCCGTCGTTCGACCGCCCCGTCCGGCCACTTTTGGCTCGTTCTTTCGCTGGCTGAACCCCGTCGTACCCCCCCCCGCTCCTCCCGTCGCCCTCTTCAACTCTCTCACTTAAGTCAATTATACTATTTAGCATTGTACTTGGATAATGGCGTTAGCTAACTGAATTATTTCGCCGGCGGACTCAACGATGCACGGCACGTCCCCGCGTGCCGCGCAATGAAAATCTATTTGAACAGGGGACGGCCTCTCTATGCACGGTCTTCGCTTGATTACCGGCTAATCTGTTGTTCGCGATCCCTTGTCGAAGGACACAACCAACAGCGTGTTTTTCAAGGGCAGCATGCGATTATTCGTCGAGTATTTTTCAGTTTGATCGAGGAAGTTTGACGATTCGTATGTATGTATGTATGTGTTACTCTTACCGGATTGTTGAGAAACTCGAAGCAAGTCGCGCCTGGAGCTTCGAATGGCGGAAGGATGCGTGTGGTTGGAGAAATGTCGGTGATGGAACTTTATCTGGTTACCTGAAAGAAGAAATAATTTGTTCGTTTCATCGCTGTTCTATTATGCCAACTAGGTCAGTTGTTTACTGTTTCAAGCAGATTGTCAACGTAACATAATAAAAATGGCGAATTTAAGTTACTCGATACTCAGTTAATCCCTTGACACGCTGAGAAAACGGAATTTGATGCGGCCGAAAAATACTGTTTAATTCGGCTCAACTGAACTGTTATGCGTAAGCTTAGAAACCGAACATTTTAATTTGGAACATGCATTACTGTAGGAATGCGATCGAACGGATGCGAGTTTGGGAAAGTCTGAAGAGTACTTGAGTTGGGCGATTGTCGTGCGAACGCAGAATGTTTGGGCTCGAATGTTTCTAAGGCGTGAAAGATGAGATCTTGAGAAAACAGTGCGATTGAGAAATTCTGGGAGGTCGTGACCGAATGCGTAGAGTGAGAAAGGTTGACAATTAGAATGAAAGGAAACAAGTGTTTGGAAGAATATATAACGGGGAAAATGCGAGCGCGAGGCAGAAAGCTTTTGACTAACGTAAAGAAAGGTTTTGATTGTGAACGTAGAAAGAGTGTTAAAGTTGCTAAGTTGTAAACTCGTTTAAGTTGTTTTTGTTAAATTGTTTTAAATATACTGTTATTAATATTTTAATCGCTCCACTTTTATTTTTCACACCTGAATTCCATCTTCCGTTCTACACTTTATAGAACATTTCCTATATAACTATATAACATTTAATTAGGTTGAGTTATAATGTTAGTGGACAATAATTAAGTAACATTATAAAATAATAAATTAATAGTTCTGTAAAGTATAAAACATTTCAAAACATCTTGTTGTCTGCCAGACGTCGAAGTCTAATGGAACATGAAATCAATGATGTCTCCCAGACGTGAATGTTAAATCAAAGGGTTAATGTATTCACGAAATAAGAATTTTTGTCGATACTAATATCAAATAACAATCATATTAACGCGATGACTGAAACTTCGCTCGAAATGCAATAACTTACGAGCTGTTGGAAACTCATAAGCCCTGCGCAGCCGAAAGTAAGAAGGTAATGTTTGCAACAACAGGTCGCTTCTAGTTAATGCACGCGATAAAGAGATTGGAAAAGTTTTGGAGCGGATTCCTAAAAAAATATTACTCAGATCTTGCTTCCAGTTTTACAATTTATGTGCGGAATTTACTTAGAACCTCATGAAATTGGAATTGCTTTCCATGATTTTAATATAACATTTTGCATCTTATTCGTAGCAGCAATTGAATTCCTACATTATTCGTCATCTGTTCTAGTAATAATGCAAATAATGAAGCATAAACCACTGTAAAGCACAGGTTACTCAATTTCCAGGTTTATTAAACTTTCAATCTATGTTAATTGTTCGTTGATCAAATATTCTGACTTCCAAAGAAAACGTTCAAAACTACTCGAACGGTTCCACAGTTTAATTTATACTGAAATTTCATTTGTTCAAAACCTTATTTATTTTCCTTCTTATATTTAAAAACGTTGCCCATAGACTTAATAAGCGATGTATTATTCATGGATTATTCTTAACTTTGCATGATTTTGAGGATGCATGCCTGTTGTTAATCGTTACCATTATTTTATCATTTTTATGACTGAAAAATGCCATCGCGTGGCAATAACTACTTAACTCTTATTTCTGAGTCTATTATCTGTGATTTATTTCACCCTTTAAAGGGAAAACTTTTTTTACCTACAACATATTGCAAACGAGTAAACCGAGAACCGAGTTTTGCAAGGATAACTGTATTATACATTCATCGCGTGTACATTTCGTGCATTAGTTACACAAGATTAACTCAACGTGTCACATGTAGATTGCCCCGGTCTGCACAACATTTATTCGCATGAATAGCACTTAATTCTGACAAAATGTTATACAGAGTGGAAAGAATTTAATGAGATGCTTGAGGCATGCTCAAGCGGTACGTAACGCGATACCCCAGAGAATATGAGCCACCAAGTGAGCTTTCTCGCCGCTGCAATGCCACGTACATCATATAATTTGCTTAATACGTTGATAATTAAAAGGTGCAGAGGATATTTGAAAGAGCCGTATAATTTTAATCGAGTACAATATTCCGTAGAATAAACTCCCGCTTATGTAAAAATATGAATTTCGACGGAAATTGATCTAGATGAAGTAATAATTATAAACTGAAAGCTATCAAAATTTACAGAAAATTAAATAGCAGTCATCCATTAATCGTTTCATTACTTCTAAATTTTCTGAACGAACAAACAGTCGGAAAACGTTTTCACGAAGGTCCTAGCATAAACTAATCGTTCTTGTTTTACGCGAGAATAATTTATCCGTAAACGTAACTTTTTCTCGCAGTAAAAACCAAGCTACGCTACGTGAGAACTAAAAGCAAATTCTTATTTCCGAAAGTTTTTGTGACAGGTTTATACGATAAGTTTCCTCGAGCATCTCCCATAACATCAAATTTGACGTCCATCAGCGTCGCGGTTCCATCCGCGAATCGAAAGCACACCCGCTTTTTGTATCCGTCATTCCATATACGATACAAGACGGCTGCCGCGTATCCCGTTTCTTCTTTACTGTAAATTTATAGCGACGCATAGGTGTATAAGAAACGCCGGCGCGAAAATACATGAAACAATTTGAACCTTGGGAACGTTATTCGACGCCAGAGTAGCCTCTATTCGTATTCGCATAAGTTGCGCGGTTTATGAATTCGCTTGGCGACCGTAAAAATAAACTACCCGAGGCTCTACAGCGCATTACTGATCGGAAATACCTTTCCACGATCCTCCCTTCATTCTACTTACCCACACTGACATTTATCGACATTTCGTACAAACGGTGTAACATGATTTTTTTTTTCGAATGAATCTCTTCATTCGTACCACTGTGAAAACGCTGCTGCATAATTTATTGCTTCTAAGTCGGTGCACGCTATGTCGTAACAAAAGGAAAGTATCCTTTGGCAAAATCTGAACCAAACCACGTTGACCAAAAATTCTCAATTGCAATATTTGTTGTTGATACGTGGAACGCATTGCAAATAGGATTTTAGGGATAAGGATGCGACTTTAGTGTCTAGCAACAAAATGGGAACAGGGCAGAGCGATCGTGACAGTGATAGAGTGTAAATGGAGACTGTTCCCTCAGAATAACATATAAAATAGAATGAGAGCGTAGTTTGTAGATTTAGTTAGTTAGACAATAAATTAGTTTAAGTGATCTCAACAATAATTCTTTGCCAACCCAATCCAACGAAATTCAATCCAATGTAAATGTCAACGAAGGATATTTTAGCTGAATTTCATCAGTAGGTTATAGGTCCAAAGATGAAAGTGAGGAAAAGTTTCACCAAAAGTTCTGTCATTAAATTTCCACACGCTTAACACGTTTGTTTTAAGTCCGCAGATTCACGGTTCCATGCGTCGCGGTTTTTCCGTTAAAATAGGAACTGTGCTTCTTCGTGCAACTAAATTCACGGGTATGGAATACGCTGTGAAAACTTCTTAACACACTTTTTTGGCTATACCTAGATGCAGCACGTTTCGCTATAAGAAGTGTTGCTGTACGAGTTCGAGTTAAGAACCGTATTTTTAAACGGAATTGTATGCAGTTTTAGCAACGAATCTATCAAGCAGTTAATTCCGTCGATGTTAGCAAAAACGTGTCATTTGAGAATGGTCAGTGAAACGTTTCCCAGTTTTATGCTAACTATAAAAGTCACGCGGGCAGCGTCGTCGTGAACTTTATATCGAAATGTTTATGGAGCGGACCGATAGCAGCCTCCAAGCAAAATGGCCACGTCGGAAAGTCGAGTCAAAATAAACGGTCGTTTGTTGCCGGGAATATTCCCTTTCGCGAGACTATCGAGCTAAACATTAACCGTTCATCGCGCTTACTCCGCACAATCGTACGTTTCGCGGTTTACGACCGTTTTTCAGAGCTACCATAAAGGCGCTGGATCGCATCCGTTCGTACGAACAGCTAGTACAGGTGTCCGACGTGTAATCGGAGGGAGCGTGCGGCTACCCAAAAGTAATACATCTTGTCGAACACTTATCGGATTGGATTAGGCCACGTCAGAAATCGGTTGTTTGTAATGATTGGGTACCCGAGTCGAACAAAACCGTAGTTACAGATCTATAAATGTTTAACGAAACGGGTACCTGAAATTTTCGGTACCCGATTTCAACTCTGGGTACCAGATTTTAATTTCAGGTACCAGAAACATTTTGATAGTCCATTTCAACGTCGAGTACCCGATTTCAGTTTTGAGTACCCCCATATCAAGTTCAAATTTCTTATAAATTTTGGTATCTCGTTTTCATTTGGGGTACCTGAAAATATTCAGTACCCAATTTCAGCTCCAGATACCCGAAATGTTTCAGTACCCTGTTTCAATTTGAGGTACCAGAAAATTTTCAATACCCAACTTCAGCTCTGGGTACCCGGTTCAGCTCCAGATACCCGAAATGTTTCAGTACCCTGTTTCAATTTGAGGTACCAGAAAATTTTCAATACCCAACTTCAGCTCTGGGTACCCGATTTCAACTTCAAGTAGCGTAAATTTTAATATTAAAAATTAATCTGTATGCGTATTTTTCTGGATCCCATCCGATTCTCTTTATCTGCCAAACAATTAGTTCACCATTAAATGTTACGTTTCACATTCAAATCAATTGTTACTTCGCGCCGGACCACTAATAATTGTCACCGAATGAAAAAGCAATCAAGCTTCCGGCGTCCACCAACAGAGGTATATTAAAAGCACACACAAAAACAAACATCCCGGTGCCTCTGTTACCTCGCGCGCTCACTTTCGCCGCGATCAAATGAAATTACACGTCGCATTTAATGGTCGTTCGCTATTCCCTCGCCAAGGGTTCTCTTGAAAAGTGATCGAAAGTGTTCGTCTGCCTCGCTCCCCTTTCCCGCCGGCGTTAGATCGCGACAGATACAAATTACCAGATAACGTGACAGCCGAGACATAATTATTGTATCGAGTCCCAGCGTGTACTCGTCGAATAGAAACGAGCCGCCGCCGAAGCGTTTCGACGAGTCGCGTGAAACTGAATTATTCCGATCGCACTTTCGCGAATCGACCTGTTAATTTCGTCCCTCGAACCTCTGATACCGGTTCGATTGGTGGATAGGGACCTGGCTCCCTTTTGTCCCCGATCAGGTCGCTAACCAATCCAACCCTCTCGTTTTCTGCTCTTTTTTTGTCGCTGCTCTCTTTTTTTTTTTCGTCCGTCGGCTGGAAGCGCATCGATCGCGTTGCATTTTCTGTGAGAGCGCACTCGATTCTCCCGTAATTGATAACGTTTTCGTTATTCGGCTGCAGCCACGGGCTGCGGGCAAACGGGGAAGTCGATCAGCCGGAAAAAATGACGGCCGACGAGAAATCCTGCGCGCGGAAATCACTCCGATCCTATGGGGAAGACGATCCGGTGCCCGGCGATAATCAGTATGCAAAAGAGGACAGTTGAAAGTTAAATCTCTCGGCACGATTGGTATCTTCTGTGCGACGGTTATGTGTTACAACTGAATACAAAGGAAGGCCACGAACGCGAATGTGATTTGGATGTTGAATTATTTATTATTCTGCAGATATTGTATAGTGATAGATGACGAGAAAGTATCTTGTGACGGATCATTGAGAAAAGATTTAGAGTAAGTGTTTAGTTTGTTATTATGTACATATGTATTTATATTGTTATATTATGCATTTGCAATGTTATTATAAAGAGCAATTTCAATTTTGCTAAATAGGATTCATAGCGTAAATAAAAAAAAAAAAAAAAAAAATTGTGAAAAAATTGTTCTGCCTTCGATATTTTAAGTTATACTACTTGCAGTGGTAAGTTTAACGCTACGTGTTTCTACTTGCTTTTATGATAACTATTACAAGCCAAAATCTACTGTACATATTCTGCACAATAATATTATGCACACCTGATAAGTTATTCATTATTCATTCGTTGGTGTAATGCATGCAACGTTGCAGTTTGTAACATGTATTATCGTACACCTCAATGTTTGAAAATACAC
Organism: Tetrapedia diversipes; assembly: GCA_033822845.1. NCBI lineage: Eukaryota > Metazoa > Arthropoda > Insecta > Hymenoptera > Apidae > Tetrapedia > Tetrapedia diversipes. Next base: position 352,009 of record JAOPTO010001065.1, on the reverse strand, counting down.
ATATATGTTTAAAACACGAAAATTAGCACCAAAGGATGTTATCACGAGTCGTCGAACGTATGTTTTTTTAATAATAATTTAAACAAATTACAAAGTACTGCGTTAAAAGTTTAAATACAGCTGGTTCATCGTCGTTTATAAAACATCGAGATTATTTTCACTTTTAAATGTCATCGTGTAAAAAACCGGAAAGCAGAGAGGATAACGCGAGCAACTTACGCTCTGCTGTTCGTCATGTGATACCGGTTCAAGGATATTCGAAAACGCACCGATTCTGTTCCCGAGTCGAATATCGATTTTAAAAATTGTTATGATACACAAACGTATTTTGCTCTTCCTCCCTTTTTTCGTTACACCCCGGTCATCCTATACGTGTGAAACATAAAAATGCATTGTACATTTACCCATGGGGCTTACATCCCTATCACGGTGCATAGTTATTCTGGTTGATGCCAATTTTTCATTTTTGATTCATCGCTCCCACGTTTGATCATTCGACGAAACGCACGTTTTTAACACTTTGATATTCTAATACCTGTGTAGCAATTTTTTGGTGTAACAACATTTAATATTTCGGTATACACAGATGTATATGTTAATTTAATTTTTGAAGGAAAGATAAATAGAGGAACTTTACAAAACAAACTTGTAATTTTACAGATGAATTTATTTTTTCAATATCAGTAGAAACATTTTGTTTTTTCTCCCGTGAATTTTCCAGAAAATTTAAAGCAATAATGAAATCTCTGGTTTAGCTTTTATTTCAACACGACATTTGTCACGACGAAACGATCAATTGCCAAAAATACTTGCTGGTCTCTTAATTCGATACACGCGTTTGGTATAAAATATAAGGCAACGATAAAAACAACAAAAAAAAATAAATCAAAGCAGTGGAAACCGATTTAGCCGAATCGTCACGTTTATCATCGTGATGAAGAGTATTGTCGAAACAATCGCAATTTTCGCCCGCGAGCCGTGACTTGTGTAAGCAGAACAGCTGGTGTATATGAAATTAATTCTCTCGTTACAATCGGATATCGAGCGAGCACTGACGTCAGAAATATAAACCCGCTGATACATCGAATACGGGAATTATAGCGAATGAAAAATCATCAATCTTATCGTTTAATGCAGGGTGCGAATACTTAATAAATGTCCGCCGTGTAAATGATGAATTTATCATCCACTATCGATCGGAATGAGGTACACGACGAACTGTTGTTGTGCCGCTGCGAGGAACGAAGTACCAGTAACGTTGACAATCTAACGAAGAACTTATATCTATGAATTTTCTGACCATATTTCTGAATTTTCTAAATAAATATCACGAATAACGTTTGCTTTATACATTTCGATTGATTTTATTTAGCAATCGAGTGAATCGAGAAGCTTGTAACTCGAAATTACGGTTCAAGTGGTTAAGCTCAATGATCACTGCCACGAAGGTTGATGAACGTGAAGTTCGCGCATGGAATATCGATGCTCCTTAATAAGCCGCCGGCGAAGATGAGGTTCGTCGTAACGAATCGAAAACGATGCACGATTTAATAAAAAGAACTCGCCCGGCCCAACGGCACCTCGATAATTGGATTCTATGTACGCGACGATATAATGAGGTTACATTGATAAAGTCGTCGCGAACGGGAAGGCAAAAAGCAGAGGGACAGAGACGAAGATGAAGACGAAGACGGTGAGAGGAGAATCAGAGGGAGACAAACAGAGAGTGAGAGAGTGAGACGGAGAGTGAGAAGGTGAGACAAACAGAGAGTGAGAGAGTGAGACAGAGAGAGAGTGTGTGTGTGAGACAGAGAGAGAATCAAAGAGAAATAAAGAGAAAGAAAGTGTGTGAGAGAGAGATAAGTAGAGAGAAAGAGAGTGAGATAGAGAGGGGAGAGGGGAGAGAGAAAAATAAACAAAGAGAAAGAAAGTGAGATAGAGAGGGGGAGAGAGAAAAATAAACAAAGAGAAAGAGAGTGAGATCGAGAGGAAGGGAGAGACAAACGGAGAGTAAGAGAGCAAGACAGGAAGAGAGAGAGAGATGAGACCACACACAAGGCAGAAGGGGTTATCGAGAGTGGCGTGGTGATCCAATCATCCCAAGACGCTGTCATGAAATTGCCTCTGAGCTCTATTCTATCCGCGTGGCACGGCCAATTGCCCGCCCCTCCAGAAACTCTCGAAGAAACTTTGCTGCATTTCGGATTAAGTCGGCCGGGCTTAAAGCTCTCCCCCGCCACGATCGCCGCCAGAGCGTAACAGTCCTCGAGAGCGACGCTGCGAGCCGATTGAACTGAAAAGAATTGTTCTTTCCGCGAGATCGTCCCCTCACCCCCCATTAAACAGTGAAACTTGTACAGCGTCGCAACGCCAGTTGGGACGATGTCTTTGGTCTATGAAGAGCGAAGTCCTTTCGCGCGGAATGATCGTTAATAAATTATGGATGGAAAGTCGAACGAACAGATCGTTCGAATTAAAAGAACTTGTTTCTGGTTAGACACCATTCTGTAAAACTGTAAAGCTTCAATTTTTTTCGTTGTGAGATAACGAGAATGCAAGTACTTTCGAATGCGACGAGCATCCGTGTCTTTCCTTAGACGCTATTATTTTGAAAAATTCTGCAGTTAAAAGGAACGCGTCCTGTGGTAACTAAGGAGTTAAACTAAGAAGCTCAAAAATTAGCTGGATCTTTTAAATATTTTACGTGTCCCGCTTCCCCAAATTACGTTTCACCCATTTAGACGATCAAATTGACGAGAAGTTGGCAAATAGATGGAACGTCTCTTAAACGAGCTAACGTAAAATGCGCAAAATGGAAACAGAATCAAATTATTTTATACTCTTCTTTATTTTTAACTTAACTCGATTACAAAAATTATGCTCCAAAAGATAAACAGCCAGCAATGTCCTAAAATTTAAAAGAAACCACCGACGGTGTCGTTTCAACTAAAAACCTCATTTCTCCTTAGCTCCATTGCTAACCTTTATGAAACAGTAGGAAGCTACGAAGATTAATTAGCAAAAACAATTTGAAAAAAATGTCGCTTTGTTAAAGTAGAGGTGCCTCGATGTGACACCTCCTCAAGGGAAACATCGTTCGGCACCGATCTCGCTGTTGTTCCACCGTGTCTGTGGCTGAGACCGGGATAACACTCGCAATCACTGCAACGTGGTGTTGGTGAGTAAGGAGACGGGGAGATGGCGGAAGGTGACGGAAAGAAAATGGTCGGTGTCCGTTCTTTAACTGGCCGCGGAAAAACGAAGGGTTGCTTTCTTTCCTCTCTGGCGCGTTTAATTTAGCTGCCGAGCGAAAATCGAGCGAGTCACGGTAGGACGCCGGACGAATAGATGGTGCACTTACAGAGAGATAAGTGGCACCCACTGCAGACTCCTTGTTTGCTAATCTAGAAGAGCGTCTAGGATCATCTGTTGCAAGCTGTTGCGGTGCGGAGTGATCGCTAATGGTGTTAGCCTGGTGTACCCACCAAACCTTGTGCAACTGCGCTCGGTGGAAACTCGTGTGTATACACACGTATACACGCGTGCTTGGTAATATTTGTCGAAGCCGCAGCCGAGTAAAACAGGAATTTGATATAGATATAGCCGGTTAGAACCCCACGGTATCAGCGACAGACCTTTTGATCGAAGTTTCGACTGGTTAAATCGAGAACTCGTGGAGACCACCATCTTTCTATCTTATTTATTGTATGAACCCTGTACAGGGTTATTGATAACAATACAAATGCATAATGTAACGATATAAATGCGTATGCACATAATAACAGAATAAATGCTTAATTTAACAATATAAATACATATAAAGAATAAGAATTTAAATGTAAATAAAAATACTGTTATAGTTGAATGGCAAGAATGAGACTTGAAATATTGGTGGATAATATAATAAATAACTGTGGTTGATTCAAGAAGACATCAATGGTGTAAGAAGGGTGGGGGGGAGGGTGAAATCCTTCAATTGCAAAATTTTCAAAAAAAAATTCACTTTCGGTTTTTTTTCAAATAGTCATCAAGCATAGGCACAACACATATTTCAGATTCTACTCTGGATATTTGCATTGGCATTTCGGATTATCAACGAGGTTGACTCTGAAGAGCGAGGCAACCAAGTGATAGTGATTCGTCGGCTAGTCCATAATGTAAATTCCTTTGAAAAATCCCTCTGAACAAACCACGGTTTGGAACCGAAATCGAAGAAATTCTTAAAAAAAACTCAGTTCCCTTGATTTTGATTTCTCACACATAAATTCGATTGTTTTGTAGTTTTTTCGTAATTTTATCATGCACATATATTCAATTATTCGCTCTAAATTCTTCGTTACCGTTGTTCGAGCAAATTAAAGTTCTTTATTCGATTGAATGTTTTAAATTTGTTATTTCGAGTGAAACGAAGAATTCGATCAACGTGTAATTGTTTGCGAATTGTTTAAATGCTAAGTGGGAGCTATTACGGGCGTAAGCACAATTTTCCGAAAATTTGCTCTCTAGTGGGTCGCCATCGGTGTTTCGCTAATCCTCTGCGAACAGTTTGTGAAACTTTAAATATTCTATTTTAATAAACATCGTTTCGCGCGTGCATGTTTATTTGAAGCGTTGCGGTGAAAATTTAATTGACCACCGTCAACTGCGGCTTCCAAAAAATTTAGATCTGTGGATTTACCAATTTACGCTAAAGCTGATATTTTCGAATTAACCAGCAAACGCGAATAAAGCTTAAACGAACAACTCGTACCGAAATGTCGTTCTCCTCAAACAGCTTACAATGTCACTAATCGAATATAGTAAATGCATATTTATAACAAATTATTCTAACTCGATTCTTCCCCCGTTGAGAAACTTGAACCTAACCCGAACTTAGCCCAAATCCACTTTCATGGTTTAGCAAATATTAAGAATTAAATTGAAAATAACTCTGTAAGAAACTATAGAAAACAAAATTTCTTTTCTCTAAAAATTCATGTAACATTAATTTGCCATTAAAATTTTATAACCGTTTTCGCATTTTTATTTTAATTGTTGCAATTTTCATAGGTCCCTTTCATAGGTTCTCAATATGACGACGTTTAATTAATTTTAATAATAATCACTAAGACGCCTCCATAGAACGTAGCATTTCAACAGTTCAGTTAATTATTTCCAATAATAATTAATAAAACACTCCAGCAGAAAATAACGTTTCAACACAATTCAGGAGCACGCCTTCGTACAAGTCGGATGAAACAATTGTTCTAAAAATCTAGGCCAAGAGGTCGGTACCATTTACTCAAGTCCACCCCACGTACACGTCGCTCCTCAACCCCGTCCTTCTTCTCCGTTTCCTTCGCCCCTAACGTCTCCTTTCCCCCTTCTGTTTGCATGCTTGCGAGGTAATCGATCATCAATGCTCGGAAGGAATTTTCCGTAATACCTGGTGGCATTGCGGACCGCTTTAAGCTCGAATAATAAATGCTCGAAAATCAACGGCGAAAATAGGCTTCCCGTTGATTTAGGGTACCGTTCGTGTGGTCGTTCTTCAACGTTCGACGTGTGCCCAGTCTGCGAACATGCACGTGTTCGAACGACAATATCGGATATCGAGCACTATGTCGGAGAAACGTTTTCGTTCTAAGTATCTATTCGTCATTGCAAGATGGATGCTGGAGCTGATTATTTAATTTAATTTATTAATTAATATACAGGCATAACTCTATTTATATACATAAGTGATAGGTATATTACGGTACATACAGGGTGTTGAAAAGAGTTTGTGCAAAGAAAACCGTTACAAACAAGGAATACAAAAAAAGAGAAACAGAATAGTATTAGAGTAATATTAGTGATTACACTATTAGAGTAATATTGGTGATTAGAGAGTAGACTAAATAGGCGTGCTTTAAAATAATTGTTGCTGCCAGAGAAAAAGTCAACCCTCATAAAGAAATTGTTGGCTAAACTACCAATACTGTTGATTGGATCTAAAGAAGCGTGTTTACGGATGGGGTTCCTATAGAGCAGAAGAGGAAAACGGGAATATCGGGAAGCAGTGTTGAAATTAATAGAAGATGTAATGATTATACTCGTGACGTAATGTAAATCGAAACACCGACGTTACACCACCACGGAGTTCTAAGTGCTAAATCATTCCGTACAATCTGTGCCCCGTGTAACCTATGTCGCTCTACGATTACGTTCGTTTCATGCACCCTCGAATCGAACGCCTTGCGTTAATAGTGTCGTCGCGTGATCGTGTTCACTCGTGAAAATATACAATACTAACGATAAGTTGTCATTAATTCTGGCTGGTTTCGACCAAAAGTTCGCGAAACGCAAGAAATTACAGTTCGCAGGAAACTGTTCCTCGCAATAAGACAACCGAATCGATTTTACAGAGCAACACAAGCGTGCTTCCGCGTAGCACATGCGCTTTCCATGAAGCTGCCGCCACATCGAAAGGGTTAAATGTCTCGTGGAAGGGAAAATAATTATCAGTAACGTTCGTTCGATCGAATCTTTCTAATTTTGTCGCTGTCACGAGCAGCGATCGGTCGCTTCTAATGGCTGTGGATAGCGCCGCGACTGCTGGCGGGCCCGCTGTCGAAACCTCGAGATATCAAGCGGCGAAGTAAACCGTCTGGAAATATTTGGATACCATGCATCACCGTACTAGAGAACGCAAGAACAATATTGATTCCTATCGTTTCCACTGCAGGACGAAATCCATTTTGTTTCTGGAGGGCAGAACTCGCGGCTCGCTATTTCGCTGCAAGCGTCGCCCACCGCAAATAGGTCTGCGATGCCTTCGATAACGGCGAAAAGTCGAAAGCGAAACGAAAAATAGGAGGGAAAAAAAGGATGAAACGGGAATAAGAGAGACCGGCCGCCACGCGATTTCGTTTCAATTTTTTCCGAAAAACCGAAGTAATATCCCTTGAATCTGTTGCACGGCGCCCGTCCCCAAAATGAAACGGTTAATCGATAGGACAGTCGATTGGATCGGACGGGTCCGGCTCGAGAAATCGAGTTCGCGAATCGAGACCTGGGATAAAAGTGAACGCTGCTACCCCCCGATGAAACTCGCGACGACCGTGAGACCCCGCGAGAACCGTGATCCCATTATCATCGACGAGATTTCATTTCCATCTTGCAATTCTTCGGCCCGCGGTCGTCTGTAACAAGCGAACTTCGACCCCGCGGCACCGTCTTGCTGTAATTGCTGTTGCTGCGCGAGCTCCTTGGCTTGGACAGCCTTTACACGGTAATTTACCGCGCAATATCCGAACTGTTTGAGGGCACGAGGTGCAAATTATGCCGAGGCCGCAACCGCATTGCTCGCGATGCTGTATTCAATAATTTGTTGCATGGAAGCCATTGGTGCGGCAGTGTTGCGCGGGTGATAGAAAAAGCTGTGGCCATTAAAGAGTGTTCTAAGTGAGCGCGAAAACGCGACTACCTAGTGCATTTGCCGCAGGAAAACAGAGAAGGAATTACGATCTCGAGATTTTTAACTACAAAAAGATTTTTAAATATAGAAAAATTCGACGATTAATCATAAATTGAAGCGTGGTAAAATTTGGAAAGCGCAATCTTTTAATTTATTTGACGATCGATTAATAGCGATTATTTGTTCGAGTTCGATCATTTTAAACGGATCGTAAAATTTACCGTTTCGAATACTCCCGGAATTTTTCCCTCGCTTACATTCCCAAGAAGTTGGTTCCGATTGCAAGCGGGCGATAAAAAAAGCTACAGGCATCGATAAAATTTTAATCACGTCACAAACGCAGTGCAAAGAAAATTTTCGAGAAATATTGCGGACGGGTCGCCCAATTTATTTTCCCCGTGAAAAATCAGCTTCCCGTCCGGTTATGCCATTTATTACCGCAGCACTCTCCGAGTGTATCGAGGAGCAACGGGGGATCGCAAACAAGGTGAAAAAGTTTAGACTGCTGTAAAGAAATTATAAAGTTTAAAATCTCATTGCGTTTAATGAGAAAGTAGCTACGAAGTGGTAATTTCCTGAAGTTGTTCCCCGTTCGCCGGTTGAAAAAAGAAAGGAACGATGATTCCTGCGCGTTCCTCGTTCCCCTCCCTTAGCCCCGCGACAAACCGTAACAATATCTTCGCGGTGTTATCCACGAGAGGAGACGAGAAATTCATTTTCAGGATTACCTCCCATGCGTATTTCCGGCTTGATATCCATTTATCGGGAGCCCATCGATTCTCGCCGTACCTCCATGCAGAATGGCCCCGCAGAATTTCTTTATAACACCCCGGAGGCCGATACGTTCTCATAGGACCGTGTGCCACTCGCCAAACCTCTTCATCTGTCAGCCGGGAAACGTTCTCTCCCTTTTTTCCTTTTTTTAACCCGCACATTTGGCCCTCGCCTTGAGAGCGAATCAGGAGAATAATACCGCAAATGGTAAGGTTGAGAATGTATTGCTAGCTGTTAAATATTCCCAGCGACACCTGTGAGAATTAGTTTCCCTCGTAGCTTTGAAGTGGAACATTTGTAGCCCGTTTTATGGTTTCAGAACATGTCGAAGGAGTAATACCATTATCTAGGCTTCTTGAATTAACGGTTATTGGAGTAATTTCAATAAAAATAGAGCATCTTTCTCGTATGTTATTACGTTTCTCCAGTTTTTGGGAATATACCGTCGAGTTTTGGTATCTTTAAGCTTTTCATATCCGAAGATGATTCAAACAATGGCTGCCGTTGTATTAGAAAAACAATTCTTCTCGTTAATTTAACATTCCCGCTGATAAGCTCGTTGCAGCTCGCTCTGCCATCTCAAGCCACTGCTCGAGCTAATTCCGCTATCGCTCTTCGATCGTACTGTACACGTGTATTCTGAACAACTTCAAACCGATCTTCATCCATCGCGAGGCACTAGCCAGGGCTCGTTAATCCGCTTGCGAATTCTAATCCCTTCCAACGAAACAATTATCGATGATCGCCGGTTCATTAGCCGCGCAGAACCCTGACCTAGGTGCCCGGCAACGTAGCCCGTGCAAAGGTTCGGCTTTGTTCCGCGTGCAGGTGAGAGGTGGCTCGTGTACTTCTATACCGGGTGGCCTAACAGAAGAGCGGCGGCGGCACGCTGGCGGGGAAAGAGGCGCGACCGGGCGAAGCCCCGTAAATCGTGCTCTATGTAACGATCGGGCATAGTAATGAGGACAAATGAAGTGGCTGAATTATACGCGAATGTCCCTATGGGAAGCAGGTACCCGCTGCTCATGAGTTATTCATGGAAGTCTATCATAGCTACTCCATCCAGATTGCGAGATTAATCGAGCGCGCGCACTCCTTCGCTCGTCCATCCTGTCTCCTGCCCATCACCGTCTACTTCCTCACCTCTTCCTTGCCCACCCTCCTAACCCTCGTCCCACAACGCCCACCATCTTCCTTTAACACCTCGTCGAAGCGAGAAGCTCTGAGCCACGACCTTTCGTCCAACAAACGAGCTTTTTTTCTCGTGGAGACGGAATCTTCGAGTCGGGCATGTAATTTCATTCTAAGATCTTGTTGACACAGTTAACGAGGGGGGGTGGGGGTGCATGAAGTGTTAGGGGTAGCAGCTGGACTTCGTTTTTGCGATCGACTATGTGCCTTTTGTGATTGAGAACTGTTGAATTGGGTTGGCAAGGATTAATTCGGAGCTCACTTAAACTAATTTATTGTTTAACTAACTAATTTTACAGACTACACTTTAATTGTATGGTAATTATACGAGTTAATTTTATAATTATAGAATATATTATTATTCTATGGGAACAGTCTCAATTTACACTCTATCACAATATCACGATCTCTACGCTGCCCGAATCATCTCTTTGTAACGTTCATGCTTTCCTTTATTTTTCCCCCCTTTTTCTACAAATTAAAGAAGCATCCTCATCCCTAAAATCCTATCCGCAATGTGTTCCTCCTGTCAAGAACAAATGTTGTAATTAAGGATTTTGGGTCAATGTGTTTAGTTTAGCTTTTGTTACAGGATAGGTAGCTTCTTTCTGTTACGACATAGCGTGCACCGACTTAGAAGTAATAAATTTCGCAGCAGCGTTTTGCATAGTGGTATGAATGAAACAGTAGCTCAAACGTGTCAGTGTAGGTGGTTTCGAGATTCAAAGGGGTAATTGTGGATTTTCGACGAATAACAGAGTGACCGCTGTAGGAATTAACTCGTGATAAAATTGATTTATGAGTAGCTTCATGTGTATCTTCTACGTGGGTAGGATTGTGTTAGTTGCCAATCTACTTAATGCTGATTGGGTGTCTATTTCGGTCACCCTTCTTGGCCAATACCTACTAAGCGAGGGCAATAATCGGTTAAGGATATGTTCTTCCTAAAACCATCGAACCCGTAATCCTGACATACGATATGCGGAACTGTGTTCCTCCCACTAGGGAAATTATGGGATTCCAGCAGTCAAGCGTTAATATTGCAATAACTAATGTTGTTTCGTTAAAAAATAAAACTTTGAATGGATAATATTCGATAAACCTTTATTTCCAGTGAATATTTCATGCGCGGATTTTCTTACATCTTCTTACAGTACTTATGTTTTACGAGACACATGAATATCTGAATATGCATACACGCGGATCTGCATACGTCTAGCGAATACTTGGATACAAGGGGTTTGAACAGAGCAAACATCAGATTGCCAGGAAGACATCCTCGAACGCGTACCTGTTACACTTATGCTCGATGAAATATGCATCGTACTAGTATCTCGTGAAATTATTTCCTCCTCGTTAGGTGTTTCGTTTAGAACTTCTTAAGTTTTGTCGCACACAGAGTGATTCAAAAATAATCGTACACTGAGCATGAATAAATGTGTCGGATAACTTCGAAATTATTCATACGAATGATAAAAGTGTACAGATTAATATTAAGTAAAATAAGCACGTTCGATGCGTGCGATGTACTTTAATAATGTACTACAGAAATATTACAGGAATTTCAATTTTATAAGGTATACACCCGCTTTCAACTCTCATCGGAACAACAGGACAACGAAAAATACTTTGAACACTGTTAATAACCATACAGAGATAACAATCGCGCCGATGAATCGCTCAAATCTGGTCCACTTTGACATAAGCGTTTTCCTCCGTGAACGTCACCGTGAACCGGAAGCAGAGCGACAAGAGGCCGTGAAACGTACGTGGACACCGGGAAAGATGAAAAGCAGCTTATTACCCATACCGTTAACCGTCGGAAAAATTTATTTCGCTATCGGGGGAAGCTGCTCGCGAGCCCAGGCCCATACGTTTCCTCTAATCTCGACGTTCCTTATATTTGTCTCGATTGCTGCGCGAGCAACCTGTACACGTAATTCCCCTTGACTTATATCTGCCCTGGAAACGAGTAATCTGGCAACAAGCGCGCCCGTATACGTGTGCACGTGCACACACCTGCACACGCGTGCACACGTATGTATAATACGCTCGAAATTGAAGTTGCCGGGTACCGTTGCAGAAGTTCGGCTCGATTTAGAGCTTGTTCAATCAGGAGGTAAAGCCTCTTTACCGACGACTGGGAAGTCCCCGCCGAAGACGATGATATCGGCAATGTCGACGCTCCAGCGTCGACGATAATGGCGGGCGGAGCGAGATGATTTGTCCTTGGCCATTATTGCCGCAGGAAGCGGCAGCTGTCCGAGCAGAGGACGGAGCGAGACGCGACACGGAGAACGACGGGGTAGGGAGGGTTAAATCGAGTAAAAACACGGAGAACGACGCGTGGAACGTGAAAGGGTTGCTCTCTCACGTACACTGTACGTGTGCCCCGATGCCGGGCTATCGAACGGTGAAATAATAATGGGGAAAGAACGAGAGAAACGGGGAAAGGGAGAGCCGCGAAAGATGGTGCCTCGACGAAGCTCCCGTTCACGAACCTCGGCCATTTCTCTGAAGCACTTAAACAACACGGTCAATGGTCGTCCTTACACGTACCTTCGCGACGCGTGTTTTATGGCCGCTCGTGTCGCTCATTCGATATTTAATTAGCCGCGCGATCCCTCTCGTAACCGTGATCGGTATTTACCAACAGGATGCGTCAACGAGAAGGAAAAGCTGCAAAGAAATCGCTGAATAGGAGCATCTAGACCAGACGTTTCACCGACGGCGCGAGAAATGTTGAGGGAGGAGAGAAGAGAGAGAGAGAGGCGGAATGCACAAAGACGTTTCCCCGTGGATCGTCTGACACCGGGTCGATTCGAGGCATCAATTTTCCTCGACTCCGCCGTCGTGTAACCCCGTTCGACGATCGTGCACGAACGTTTCCGGCTATACCAACATCCTCCCGGCGTCTACAGATCGCGACACACAGCGAACAAGATAGGAATTGGGGAACTTCTTCACCGGGCCACTTTGAATACACTTTGCCTAAAACGCTGGAGTTTCATAGATAGATCCACGGTAAGTGTTGTTGCCTATACGTTTCCGTGGAAAGTATGCAACCGTCGTTGCATTTTGCAGACGCTGCACCTTTTCGCTTTCCCCGAGAATGTTTGTCCCTTACGGGGGATGCCATCGTTGTTGAAAACGTTGAAACGAGGACCGCTTGCCGGTGATGGAATCTCCTTAACCGTGTGAATCCGAAAGATTACGAAAACCCCCGAGGGCACGCCGAGCGTCTCGTCTGCGTCTCGATGATGAACTCGCGTTCATTTTATTGTTTCTATAATTTTCAGGAAGATGAACAAAGTTGGTCGGTCGAGGAGAGTGAATTAATTCATTGTATGCTTTGTGGGTGTCTTTCGTTGAACTTATTTATTATTCTCCTGACTTTACGATACTTTTCATTTGAATCGGGAAATTGTTCGTTGAATTATAAGTAATTGATACCTAGTTCTGTTTTCAATTAATTTTCTAAATCTAATTAGATTTGTGGTTGTACCATTGCGTTATTTCTTTAGTGCCATTCATGATTCAGGTGCAGGAAAAAGTTGAAATTCTGTAGTCCATATAAAATGCATGGCTAAAGAAGAATTTAGTGCCACTAGAAATTTATGATCACGTTCTTCGTACTAGAATCTGCAGTAAAACTGTATAACATAATATCAGCATAAAATTTTAGTTTTATCCTTAGAAGAGAATGAAGTATTTCAAATTAAAAATATCTTTAACTTCATAAATCATCGATTATTAATTACTCGTTCAACAAATCTTTGTCAATTTTCTTTTTATGTGGGAAATTAATTAATTTTGTTCTACTTGAGCATGCTACATGTGCTTATCTTAAATGATTCGACGTAACAGATTTGTACGTGTACTGGGTTTAAGTACGGCTCTAATGTAATAAACTTTGTAAAAAAAAATAAATGTATTAAGAAATACGAAAAAAAGTTTTAACGAAGCATATCTTTTTAAAGAAACTTACGTATTAAATTTACAGAAAAAGTTACCAACATTTTATACACGCAGCTTTATACTGTGTCTGACTAGATACGGTCCCGTTCTACTTATTTCTATTTCATCATTCCCTTATCCCTCAGCTTGCATGTATCAAAGATGCTTCGTTGTAATTTCGTTACAATTTCTCCCCCTTTATTTCTTAAGAATCACAAAGAAATTCCATGACAGCAGCACTCTTACAGAACATTCGAAATTCCTTATTCTTATTCAACGAAAGTTCAAAAAGTGTGTCGCGTTAACGTCATAAATTTTGCGGTAACTTTCCAACTCCTTCCAAGCCATCCCTCGAACACAATAAACCGGGCCCTTTATCTCACGGAACAACGATAGAAAGAAAATTTTCAGAAGAAATCTTTGCAGAAGTTTCAAGCAGAAGGATGTCCTATCGTCGACTCGCATTATATACCATTTCCATTCAAATAAGAACACCATCGTAACGGAACAATCGTAGCGCATTCGAATGCCCAAAAAAATGGAGCGGTATGCGGTGCTCCAGAGACACGGTACTCTACAAGCGAACTTACTAATACAACAAGACTCGCGTTGGCTCGCGGCGCGCCCGCGTGCACACAAACTGTCGTTTTAAGCTGGCCCCATCGACCGCCGGGGGTACGTTAAAAATGAGCAGCAGCGCGGTACGCGAAAGGACGCGGGCGGGTCTAAAGAAATATTAGCTCGGTACCCTTAGAGAGCTGCATAAGCAGCTTCCGCCGAAAAGGGCTTAACGATCACAGTGCGGCCGTCTAGCTAAATCCGCCTTCGCGTTACCTCAATGCGGTCCCGGGCGCGGCGAGCCGGGCCACGATAAGCAGCCTGGACCCGCCTGGAACGCGAGTAATCCAAGTGAACAGTGTTACGTGTTTATATCTAGCGTACCTCGTAAATAATGCGATTTCCCCGGGCCTGAAGGCCGCCCCCCCGCTAACGGAGGGAGAACTCGAACTATGCTCGTCTCCGCGAGAGATCATTGTAGTACAGGGCTTCCGGTTTGTCCCGTGGCACGGGCCTCTCGATCGATATGCGGCGTGTAGTGGCACGATAACCGGGAGCAGTCGGCCACGGTGTTGCTGTTCTGTGTACGCGCCACGGTCTTTCGAGCTAGCTAAAAGAGCGGCGAGAATGCCTCGCGAAAGGCATGCTCCAGAGAGCGCTAATAAATTCTGTCGGCTGGCTTGTATACGACGGAGTCGGCGGCGCGGGGACCGGCGTAATTTTGGCCGGGTATAGAAGCACAGGGTAGCTATGGGGATAGGATCGGATATGTTGGACGTTGTAATTTGCTATTGGCAAAATACGATACATGTTTGCTACGAATTTACATGTTTATTAACCTGTCGAACAAGAGCGACGAGATAGGATGGACGTAGACGCGTTGGGAAAAGTTTAAGGTGTCGCATTTGGGGATAAAGATTGTTTTTAATGAATGTTGGTTTAACGTTTGAGGTGGATCGATAGAATCTGAAATCATGGATAGATGGGTGGAACTTAAGAACGTTTCTAAAGTGATTGAATACGAGATTAAATAGGTGGTTAGCGATAGAAAGAATCGTTATTTCAACGTATGTCATTGGCGATAATGGGTATTAAAAATTCTTGGTTGGAATTATTCGACCTTCTTCTGGAAATGGACCTGCACTAAACTTCCCAGGAACGTGAGAGGGTATAGATAACGCTGAGGAAACTTAATTGTCCAAGAAAAGGGGATATTCATAGGCCGAGAAATGGTGCGTGCAAACCAAAGAAACGCCTTCGAAATCAGCTCCCAAGACTTCGAGGGTGGCCGTAAATAACGGTAAGAGTGACAAAGAGCAGAAAGTTCGACGGCCTCTCTCCCTTATTATCTCCGAGGGACTTGCCAGCGTTTATTTCAACCCATTGCGATTTAAGGTCCTTCGGTACAGAGAAATTAGAGTAACTGTAGGATCTTCATAGTTGAAAAAAGATTCTCTGCCAACGTTTTTTAACTACCATTTCGCCAGGATGTATTATAAAATTACACCATTACAAAAGAAGCAGGTGTTGTAAATTCAATTTCCTTAGCATTTTTTAAACGAATGCTGTGACTAGGAAAACCCATCGAAACGAACGAACCACGAACGCGAATCAAAATTGTTTTTCACTCAAGATGTATAAAAGATCAAAGAACCAGACGACAAATACTCAACCAACATCCCCACGCAAGACTAGCGATAAATCTAGTTTTGTACTTGGTATTAATTAGCTGCTGCCTGTAGTAACAATAAACATGTTTGTAAGAAAAACTTAAAATCCTCGCCTGTGCCCGAAACAATGTTTACTTTTGTTAAAAATTGAATACAGAAATGCCACATCTGGCGTTTTAGAACGTTCGAAAACGTTTAGAAACAGAACAAACGGGCTGAAGAACCCGAACGGAGTTGTAGGAATTTCGACCACTGCGTTTTGCTAGTCTCATGACAAAATTCTCAGTGTTCGCTTACATTCGTCCTTCCTCGTGCTATATAACAAAGTATTATAATATTTCAAATAAGAGTGTATTCTATTTAAGCAATATGAAACCCCATTTCCAATAACTTTTTATCCTACAGAATTATGTTCTTAAGACCTTCACGGTATCGAAACCGGTTAAAGTAGCCCTGCTCCCAGCACGGGTCTGTTCTATCTCACGAACCTGCAGCCAGCCACCGATGCCCGAGGCGAACGGGCAGGCACGCTTACGATTCCAAGCATACACGCGGCTCGAATGGAAGGAGAAGAGATCCGGTTCACGGTGGATTCTCATGCGGTAAACGAATTAAGGGTTGATTTCTCGGCTAGGTAGCCAGCCGTTCGGCCGGCACCTCTATCCCCTGCACAGAGGTCCACGTGCCACGGCTCGGTGTCCACTCCGTGTCGACCACCATCTATCGGCACCGCGATGGGGTACGGTGCGGCGGGGATGGTTAAAGGGTTAGGTGTGTATATAGGGGGCGAGAGAGATAAAACCAATCACATAGCACTGTACACACAGAAATTTATTGCAGCAGATTATCTGGCCGGAATCCAAATACAAACACATTTCTTCTCGGGCGCATCGGACGCGAAGATAAGGCGGGTGGAGGAAGAGGGACGAGAGATAGCTGTGTGCGAGGACTCTCTGTTCGAGGGAAAGAAGAAAGAGAGACGGGATGAGCGTTGGGCGGATAGATGGAATAGGGGACACGTGGAAAGAGGGAGAAAGTAAGAGAGAGAGAGAGAGAGATTGAGGGAGAGAGAAAGGGAAAGAAAGAACGGAAAGCTTCGACGATGGGCGCGGGTCGTCGGGCTTTCTATTCACTCCTTCCTCCCCCCTTGTTCACCCCCGCCCACACGTTCGGGCTTGTGCGCGTTTGAATCTCGCGGAAGTAGAGGATTTCCAGGGAAAGACGTGCATCGCTTTTTATCGTCGGATAGACCATTTGAACAACAGCCAACATGGAAAACCGAGACCCGACTCTGTGTACTATCTCCCTCCCACTCTCTCCCGGTTTCTTCGTTCTCTCTGTTGCGCCAACCGAGACCGCCCTCCTCTCCCCTCCAAATCGGTTTCTCTTGTTTCCCCTGTTAGCTCTGTTCCCCTCCTCTCTCGCCTTTTAGACCCTTGTTCCTTCTGCGATCATCCTCCCCGTGGACCTCGCGAACGGCGTCGCACGGTAATAGATTTATACGTTTGCGTCCTCGAGGAAAGCAGCGGCCTTACACGTGTTTCCGGCGACGGAAACGAGTCCGGAATGTGCATACGGTTGTCTTAGAAGCTAGCTCGGACGACGGATACCAAACTCCGACTCTCTGATATATCGCGGCTCGCGGAACAAGCAGGGAGGAGTGAAAGAGAAAGAGAGAAAAGGAGACAGACAGGGATAGGGAAAAAAGGAGTAATACGTTTGCCAAGTCCGGCATGCTTTACGAGGTACTTAGTTTAACGGATGGATTCTCTTCGTGGTTTATACTAATTGTTGGGTGTACACAGCAGCATGGTTTTCGGTTGGATCGACCTGACATCGTTGACAAATAGTTTACTTAGCTGCACGAAATCATCCGTATTCAGTGGAATACTCTACGATCATAGAGTACTTGATCGTTTAAATTTAAATACATGTTTAACGGGTTTCAAGGATATGTTTTATTATCCTTGCTGAATTTACGATGTTGCTGCTTAAATATAGTAGATAAAAACAGAACCTTTGTGTAGAAATTTAAGTACACCCCGAGAATATAAGTAACGCGAAGTTAAGAATGTAAAACAGATATGAAACGTGACAGTCGGATACAGTTCCCGATTTCGAGATTCCCGAACGAACGATCACCCCGTTCGTCTTCCAATAATCCATAGGCTTATAAGTTACCGGAGAACCACTAAGCCGCCGTCAATTAAGCGCGCGGCGTGTATAATAAACGCGTCCCTGGATCGGGACATCTCTGAATCGTCTTTTGACGTCATTCAATGCGAGTATAAGGAAACGCAGGCCTTTGTCTTCCGTTCAGGAAGCCGTTCAAGGCAAGAGGATCGGTCGACGAAATCACCTGGATCTCGATAGCGGTGTGAATTCCGGATCGATCCCCGGTGAGAGGGCCCCAGCCGGCCATGGAATCCTCTTTCGGCGGTGGGAAAGAGGGAAGGGGAGAGCATTCGTTGGTAAGTTTCAGTGCCGAGGAATCGTTGCTAGAACTGTTCGTCTTTAATCGGGGATCGCGAGGAAATCTAAATCGTCTTATTCTCGTCGGATAAACGAGTAGATTAAAATGCTGGAAATTCTCCGAGTGTACGTGCGAAACCGTCGTTCCATATCGAAATAGACGGGAATCGATTTCGATGACGGAGGATTAAATGAACAACGACAGGTTGGCTGTTGCTGCGCAACCTGTTTGAAAACTGGTTTCTCTGTGTTTTTTTTCGTTTTGTGGTATTAATTACAGTTCGCATGGTTATTGGTGTACCGTCAATGTTTATGGGAGAAATATGTAAAATATTGTCAATTTTTGACGCTCCCGAATAACTGGAGGTTGCAGTGAATAAAACAAAATTTGACGTTGTGTAATTATTTATAGATGAATTTATAGAGAACACAGGAAGGTTAAATTTGTTTTTTTCGAAACGAAACTGTTGTTTCTTGTGAAAAATCAGGAAAAATTGTTGTATCCCTGTGTCGTTAATTCGAGAGATTTAATTTAATTAAATAATAATTTAATTTCAATGTTCGAAACGCAATATTATTGTTATTATCAATTCGGAAAAGATTCTTTTGTTATTATTCTATCGTCGCAAACGTGTGAAAGTTAGAAAGAATTATATGTATTTCCCAGCGAATGATACGAAAGCCACGTGAATCATAAAGTTATGATCAGTTTTGAACCGAACCTGAATTACGGGACAGCATTAATTTGCTCGTTTTATGGGACAGGGAAGCTATTATATCCGCATAAATATCTACCGTTTAGCGTTAGTGTATTACTTTGTTTATTCGCGCTAAACCGTATTCTAATAGCGATAAATTTCGAAGGGAACTAGTTCCTATACACCGGACAGTTTACTAGCTTTCGATGCACGATAATGTCGGTGAGCACCGGCATACGTTTTCGAGCATAGTTGATGCAACTCCCTCATTTGACCGCGCACAAATAACGATTCATCGGAAAATCTCGAAACACGGTTAATCATACGTTCACGGTTACAATGCGTTTAATAATCCCTGCTGATGAGTCGTTACACGCGTGTCATTAGTTTTCCTCGAATAAACATAAGGAGAATTCGCGCAGATAAAACGAATTCGATTTTAGTTAAATACAATTTATGCACCCGTCCCTGTCATTTATAAATGTATGACGAAATTACGAAAACGTGAAACGAACGATAATGAAAACGAGCTGAAAACACATTAGTGCAATGCATATTCGTACGGAAAACACAAGTTTAGTCGATTTAAAAATGAGACTCCGATGAACTTGGAATTTAATCTGTCCAACTGTTAATATTTAACTCGCAAACGAGGGAAAAACAAGCTTTTATTTCTTTCGAACAATTTATAATGGGATGTTTGCACAAATGGTTAAATATTGATGAATCATTTCTGCTTTTTTCCAGTTTTCTAAATAACCTCGTTAAAATTGACGCACAGCATTCTAGATATTTTTCTTTCACTGCGATTAATAATTTATGAAGAAAAATAAACTTTTTAAACGCTTCACACGCGTTTGTTTTACACGCTATATTTTCAGCAAATTTGTACCTATTCCGCTCAATAATAAAATCCAAATCAATCTCCGAGATTCAAATAAAAAAGTTGTTCTTGTTACTACATCGGTTATTTTAGAAGCATCACGAGTCACCAAATTTGAATTCATTTAGAACTGAAGGAACCTACTGTTCTAAGATATAACGCGGAACGTTCTATTTACTCGTTACCACGAAACACGTACAAACAAAATCTCAAAAAAAAAGTCAAAGAATTCAGATCCATTGAAATCGAACTTTTGACATTTTTAAAGTGACTAATTCGATTACTTTCACTCGTAAAAAAACACGGAAATTATTGCGTTACCGATCGAGGCACGCATTTCAATCGTACGCTATTTCAGCGTTGCCGTCCTCATAACCTGTTTGGTCGCTTTACATCTCGACAGATTAACGAGAGTTACAGAAGCCGACCCTACAGGCCTCGCGTTGATCCTCTCCATGGCCCGACTTCTAACGCCTCATCAGCAGCTGCCTCGCGATAGATTCGAGAGGTGACAGGGATTCGGGATCGATCAATTCAAACCTGGATGGAGAAGAGGAGAAAACGCGAAAGCGGAAGAAGAAGGAGAAGAAGAAGAGGAAGAGGAAGAGGAAGAAGTCCTGCGCTTTTTCACCGCCACGGCAAAGGGAACCGTGTAAATTTCCACCCCCGGCCCGTCGACGTTTCTCATTAATCGCTGATCGATCTTCTTGCTGGGTGATTAACGTTGAGCACGGTCGCGGGGAAGGAAACGGCGGCGGTGAAGATGAACAGAAAACGATTCAAGAGGAAAAGAACAATCGAGCGGAAAAATAGAGGAGGAGGCGGGGAAAAAAGCAGCGGGCTATTCGTTCCGCCGCGAGGAACGGCGCGAGATAGATTTGTAGATTTGGTTAACGGGAAAGACAAGAAAGAAATGAAAAGAAAGAGCGTGGTTAGAGGGGGAAGGAGGGGGGTGTCGGTTAGCGAATTCAGTTACGACGGGGCAATCTGTTGGTTGGAAACGCGAAACGTCGCTCGAACAGCGATCCTATCGTTGTCAAGATTTAATGCACCGATGTTATTTGTTAGGGTTGCCACGGGGTTGTATTGTAGTAAGCTATGACAAGCTGCTCCGACCGTGGCAAAACTGAATTTACATTGGCAGAGGGGAATGTTGCGTGCATGGTGGAACGAGCAGGGACATGCACGTTATGAGATCCCGCACAGACGTGGAGGACTGCTGGATTTCGAAAGGTATTGTGAGCAACTGGAAAAGCGACACGCTGGTTAGAGAGGAGTAGTATGCTGTGTAACATGGTGAACAGAGAGTAAGTGTGCACAGTGGTGTTTTCTTCTTGATACGACAGCGATGAAGCAAACATTAGAATTCTCTGTTTCTCCGTTTATTTTATAAGATCGACTAGAACCGTGTCCATCGCGTTTTAAATGCTCGACGAATAACAGAGAAGCGCTTTACTCGTAAACATAACTACACGTTTATACTTTTGGTACGTCGACAAATTGTTAGAACCACAGTCGATACTGCGATCCATTTTACCGCTTTTAGACGGTTTCCAGAATCGTAACGAGTACAAGCGACACTAGAAAATAAGGAACTCGGAACTGGGTGTCCTATTAAACTTCGAGAACCTCGTTATAACAAATAGCAACACGCTAAAAACGTGTGAAGCACTCGTCATCGCGAGGAAGTTAAAAACAGCGTGAAGCGTGCACGAATGGAGTAGGTGCGAATTGTTCGACGAAGATTGCACGGTTCCCGATAATTCACAGAACGTGGTGAATTATCGTCCTAACAGCTATCCGTCTTCAACGCGTCACGTAACTATGCACCACCACCAGCCTCGAGAGGTATTGGGGCATAAGGAGACACGAGGCATAATTTCCTCCCGCCCCCTCCTAGTGAACCCTCGCCTGGTCCCCTACCCCTACGGCCCCGAAGTCATAATGAATACGCGCGTTGCGGTTGCATAGCTACGTTACGTGTCACGGGGGAAACTTTGAACGCTCCTCATCGTGAAACAGCAGTCACACACGTCACGTTACAACGGCCTTGTGCCGTTCCCCGCTGCTCTAACAACGACGTCGGTGACGAAGACGGCGGCTATAACGAACACTAGGGCGGGCAAGAGAACGTGGAACGACGAAGACGACGACGACGACGAGGAGGAGGACAACGACGAAGAACCCTTGAGAACTCGTCGCGAAGGACTCCAGGCGGCTGCTGCTGCTGCTTTTACGCTCGCGCTTCTACGACCAGAAGAAGAAACGGGTTGCGCACTTTAAATTTCACCGGAAGAGGGCGGTTTCTTGCCTCGTCGAAGGAACGTGACGTTTTCTTTCCAACAGTGTCCGCCTCGTCGTCCCGTTTCTTTATCTCGCCTGTGTGTGAAACCTGGGCGAAGTCCGCTCCGATGCGTGCACGTGGTAACGAGCTCTGTAAAGAGAGCTACTCTTTCCGGAATCCCGCTAAGCCGTGTTATCGTACTTCGTTCTTGTTAGGGATTAAATGGGCAATCCTGAACGCGATGGTTTATTGAAAGAGCGAATGCACCTCTCTGGTGAAGTAACTTTTAGCTGTTGAACTCTAGAAGACGATTAATTTAGTGGCAAAGCGAGAAATTTCGTCGGTGGTTGGTCGAAAAAAATGATCGATGTATTTTTTATCTAATGACAGACGCAAAAAGATAAACGTTTGTATGTTTGTGATTAAGAAATTTTTTTGTGCGAAAAGGAACTGAAAGGAAGTATGTTTCTTAGTACTGCAAAGTTTTACGTTCATCACGTTTTTAATGTTTTGCAATACAAGTATTTGGAGACAGTTCAGATATTTTCTGAATTAACAATAATACATGGCTTAGAATATTGGATTGGATTGATATCCAGATACATCGGGGCTACGTTACAACCGAGAGTGTTAGGCCGATGTCGTGTCTGAGTTTGATGTGTTGGACTACTTTAGCCTGGCTCAGGTGTTAAACCTGTGACAGGCAGGTAAGGGTAGATATGGAACACACATTATACCTGTGATACGTCGGAGTTAGGTGTTAAACTCCTGTTAAGTTTGCGCCAAGGCGCTGAATCTGCACCAGAGATTTAGGTAGACGGGGTGTAGCGTTAAATTCGTGTTAGACACATTAGGTTGTCAAGATGGCTGGTCCTGAGTACAGTCGTTAAATCCAAATTAGGAATTGTGTGCTGGATTAGAGCATCAGATTAGAAGATCCAAACTGAATTAAAGTATTTGAGACCTGAATTAAAGTATTTTAAGCCTCTCTGATAGATTCGATACTAAATTAAAACGTGTACTGCATCACTTTTTGAACACTTTCCTTCTTTCCTGGAAAGAATTACTTTATGGTTCCAAACATTATCTTATACGAATTTAATAAATAATTTTGTTCTCTATTTTGACTGATATTATATTTTAATTCAGGTTATCTGTGTTCAATTGTTAATAACGCGACGACAAGAACTAAAGAATAAAATCCTGCTTGAATATACATTAACCACTAAATTGTTAAGAAAAATTGCGAACGCAGCTAGGCTGAATCCTTTCATTTCTCTGCTTCTTTGTTTCAGGGTGAGAACGTTACTTTCCAGTCGATTGTTCTTCTCGCTGGTTGTCAAAGTTTAAGACATTCTTTTCGGGGTTGAAGCCAGGCCAGGATTTGTACCGTTTGCGTGTTGCCTTTCGCCCGGAGAACAATAGGGCTGCCACTATAGACGGAGAAAGCGAGAAACTAACCAAAGAGCGTCCGGTTCCGGTGCAACCCGATGGCCCGTCCTTTCAGCTCTTCGTGTCTACATCCTGGCGCGTGTGAGTTATTATGCGTAACCCCTCAATTGCTAGGAAGGGATGATCTGTCTTGCCTTTCCGTTACGAAAGCGAAAATCTGAGATGGATGAGCCAGCAGAAAGTAAATATAATTCATCAGAATACCGTGACTCCCAAGTGCTTTCAAACACGTTTCAAAACTACATCACGATTGCAATAATTATAAGAAAAACATGTATTTGAAAGTGATATATTATTTTTGAAGAAAATTCAGTGTTGAAAAATTTGACGATCGAAATACAGAATATCAAAATTTGATTGGAGATTAACTGAATTACTTTTGTAATAAACTTTACAAGAGAAATCGCGGAACAGCGTAACTTAATTTCAACCACGGGGTAACGAGAACTTTTCCTCTTAATTAGAATTCTTAAGATTTCATCACGGCACAAGATTTGTAGAAGATTTAAATAAACTCTGTTGAAAGCAGGAAACGCACGTTACCGCTTGCAATATACATTTTTAATTTAGCTTTTCACAAGCTAGTTAAATAATATAAATATCAACTGTGCGCGCGATAATAAAATAAAATGCTGCAATTACCAGAATTTCGGAAAACCGAACAACGTCGACGTATTGTTAGTAGAGGAAATAAATCAAGGTAAAATCGCTATAAATATAATTAAATCATAAATTCTATTGTAATTCGATACTTATGTATTATTTGTCAGGATCGTAATGCGCTTTCAACGCAACGACTGCGTTTCAATATTATTATCCGTATTAAGTCGCGATAAACATCGTTAATTTGTATCAATTTACTTCAATTTACCAACCAAATCGTATCGCGATACAAATGTTTTACTTTAATTATCCTGTATCCTTTATACGGTCAACATAATTGTGCAAACCTTATTATAAGAACAGCAAATAATATTTGCAACTTTGTCGATCTTTTGGATCTATTCATTCTTTCAAACTCTGTCCGTACACCATCTTACTCATCTTACTATTCTTCCTATTTTGTATACCAAAGGGTTTCCGCCCGTTTACAAATAAATAAATAAATAAATAAAATCCTTTACGCGAACCACCTTTAATCTATGAACCTACATCCGTTGTAATAAAATATCTCAGCCTAATTTCTCCAACAACAATAGCTCAACCAGTGCTCCCTCCCTCAAACTGTTTGATAAAACACAAATCACTCGTTCGATTTCGAATTTTCAGCTTCATTCGCTCGATTCCTGCAACGTTTTCAATTTCTAACAATTTGGTACTTTTGTATTAATTGTATCACGCGAATCACCTTTAATCTATGAACCTACATCCGTTGTAATAAAATATCTCAGTCTAATTTCCCTAACAACAATAGCTCAACCAGTGCTCCCTCCCTCAAACTGTTTGATAAAACACAAATCACTCGTTCGATTTCGAATTTTCAGCTTCGTTCGCTCGATTCCTGCAACGTTTTCAATTTCTAACATTTGGTATTTTTGTATTAATTGTATCACGCGAACCACCTTTAATCTATGAACCTACATCCGTTGTAATAAAATATCTCAGTCTAATTTCCCTAACAACAATAGCTCAACCAGTGCTCCCTCCCTCAAACTGTTTGATAAAACACAAATCAGTCGTTCGATTTCGAATTTTCAGCTTCGTTCGCTCGATTCCTACAACGTTTTCAATTTTTAACAGTCCGGTATTTTTGTATTAATTGTATCACGCGAACCACCTTTAATCTATGAACCTGCATCCGTTGTAATAAAATATCTCAATCTAATTTCCCTAACAACAATAGCTCAACCAGTGCTCCCTCCCTCAAACTGTTTGATAAAACACAAATCACTCGTTCGATTTCGAATTTTCAGCTTCGTTCGCTCGATTCCTGCAACGTTTTCAATTTCTAACAGCCCGGTATTTTTGTATCAGTTAATTTCGGGGCCCTGTTAATATTTCAGCCGGATTCCGCTGACTTCAAACGGCGTAAAAATCCCGCTGTGTGCACGTGTAGCGAAACTCCAGCGGGGCCGGCGCTATCAAGCCGGTGATTGTGGCCGTGTCGGCATTCTGGGGCGCACAAAACAACGCTTGCAGCTGACGTTTTACACTTTGCGGCGGTTGATTGTGTACCTGGGATAGGATCCTCTCTGACGCACTTCCTCCTCCCCCCCTCTCTCTCTCCCCCGCAGGGTTCTGTATCTCGATCGTTTGGATCTGGCCATTCAACGTTTTCAGCTAATCCACAAGCACGTTCCGGTTCATTCATAGAAATTCCAGCAAGTTACGGGTCAATAGCGTTCCCGCTGTTGGTACATCGTTCGAAAGAAAAGAATATTGTTACGCTTTGTGCCTGTCGACGTCATTCAGGGCACGTGATAAATATTTGAAAGCGGGAATCGATCAGGAATAAAAGGGATTTTTCGAGCAACTCGTTGCCGTTGACGCAGGGTTTTGCAATTTTTGTTGTGAAAGCTCTTGTTCGAGGAAATAAAATATGTGGCGAATTTGACGATTCTTAATTAAATACGGAATTCATAAATATAAGTATATAATACGAGGCTGTAAAATGATGGAATAGAAAATTAATCCAGTGACCTATAGTTAGACGACTATCATGATCAAACAAGCGGTAATAATAATAATAATAATATATTAATGATAATAACAATAATAATAATAATAATAATAATAATAATAATAATAATGATAATAATAATAATAATGATAATAATTTTATTTTACGGGCTAGTAGCCCTTTTACATCAATTGAGAATTATACACAAGGTTCGAGAGTACCTACAGTGATATAAATAAAAAGGTGCAATCAGACATTACGTGATTTAAGAGCAGAATGCAGATGTTCTCCCACAAAAAAAGTCCGGTAACGAAAATCGTTTGCTTGCAAACCGATAAACATAAAAGGACAATAATTCTCTCCGTTTAATCGACACCGCGGTATCAAGCATTCTCTTCACAGGGTGCAGAAACTAATTTCAACGTAAAAGCTCGCGGCTGGCTTGCAAGCCCTATAAGCGATAAAAGGAACCGAACAACGCGTCGTAAGGCCTCCGGTCGACCACGCGACATCCGTTCGAATCAAGTTCCGCTGAAATCAATGTCGTGAGTCGCGCAATAAACGCTTCATTGCTGTTATAAAATAACGATTAACAGGTGGTGCTGGAAAACGGTGCGAATGGAAACGAAGAAAGTGTTCTGACCCGGGAAACTAAAATTAATTACAAATGGGACAATGCGACGTTAAGAAAGTCGAATTGGATGCAATGTGAGTAAACTTTAAAATAATCCTCGAATAAATAACTCTATATTCTCGTGTTGTTTACGTTTGATATCGTAAATATAGATCGATAGATAGATATACTTATTGTTTACTGAATACAGTTTAAGAATTAACATCATCAAATTTCATAATCGCAATGTACTTAATTACTTACATATCGATATCGTAAATATATTTTCGCTGTAAATCAAACGCGAGGCTGACGCGATTCAGCGAGGAGCCTTAACGAGTACGAATCAAATTCTAAGCAATTCCGTGCAATCTGTGTTTTACACCTCTAAGCGGCTTCAAAATAGTCGCTCGATGCTGCGGGCGCGTTCATCGTATTTAAACGAATCGACGAATCAATAAATCCGAAATTTTTATCGAAGCGTCGACTCTTGTAGCTGGCAGGGCTTGAAAGCTTCGAAACAGTTATGGCAAATTATTTTTTAATCGGTACAACCCAAAACTTCGTACGATCACAATAACTCGTCGCATTTTGATAATGATAATAATAATAATAATAATAATAATAATAATAATAATAATAATAATCTTTACAAAAGTATAAATAAAAGAATTTTTGGGCACTGAACATAATTAAGTTTGTTGTATTAATGTTGCCTATTTAACTAAATGCGTAGTTGTTGTTTGAACATTTGTCATGAAGTGGAGAAAAAGTCGACACGATTTGATATTTCAGAAGTGTCATTTCTTAAAGCACATTTCGTTTTACGAGGGGGTGCATAAAAGCATGATCGTAACCTTAATACACGTGTAGGTGCTTAAATGTGTATCTGTTTGAGTAAAAATAGGCAATCAGTGTGTGAGTTTAAAATGTTGTGAATGAAACTTTCGTCTGATTTTGATGACTGTTTATTACTGAAACATACGCTTACGAGGACATGCCGATTCGATGATGATCAGCTGTTTAATCGTTTCTTTGAACCTGATTTAGCTGGACTCGCAGTTCGGCCGCGTGTTAGCCACGTGCAAACAATTAGCCGAGGTTTCAGCAAAACTGCAACTACAGCAGCCCAGAAAAGTAATAGAATACCGTGCAAATATTTGCAGGCTCATGAATCACGAGGCGAGGCGGCTGGCTAGAGATTTGCAAAGTTAATTGAATTTCCCACGTTTCAGTATGCACCGAATGATCAAAAGCTCATTAATTAGATTTCGCCGAGGAATTTTTGCAGTTGACTTCGATAGATCTGTCTATCTAAACGAAACAAAGCAACGTCTTTGTTTCCTGCTCCTCCTCCCTTTATTTGTTTCGCATTTCATTCTCGTGCTTACGCGATGGACAAACACGAGAATCGTATTGCATCTCAAAATTCGTGTTCAAATGTAATGCAAAAGTTTATTGGTACCGTTTGAAAATTTATTCGTATAGGTGCAAGGCTGTTTTTCTCCAGCTTCGAAATTATTCATCAAAACAAAATTCACAATTTAATACTTTCACGAGCAGTAAATTATAATAATGTTCCGTCAACTATTCCTGACTAGACCGACTGTTCTCGCGTTCCTCGGAAAGACTCGACTACCGAACATCTCGTAAGAGCCCGTCCACTCCAACACGCTTCTTTATTTGCATAACAGAAGCGCGTGGCATAATGAAAATTGCCCGGCGTTGTGTAACACCGTGTAGGTAACCGGGTTGTTTGTATATACATACATACAACTCACAGCGAAAGAGAAAGGAATTTCTCTCATTCGCGTGCCCGCGAATAATTAGCGGACCTGGCCGTGACATGAAGTTTGAAACTGCCGCTGACTGGCCTCTCCTCCTCGTGTACAACGACGCTGTACACTTTATTGTTTCCCCGTTTCGCCTCTTTTGTATCCTTGCTTCGAAATTGGGTTGCCTTGCAACCGCTTCTTTTCAAATCTCGATTTTACGGTACCATTCACGCATTTATGTTCAGGTATGCTCGCAAGACAATAATTGCATTTTACTGAAATACAAAAGTATAACACGTTCCATTAAAATAAGACGTTGGAATGTAAGGAATAATTGGTAATTAAGATGGTAATTGATAACAGTCGATTCTAGAAAAATTGCGAAGAAATTTATTAAAGTATCACTGGACCGATTAGCGAGTAGACGTAGAAGTGATTCCGGAATTAGTTTTATAAAGTTTATCGAACACTGGAAATTATTGCAAGATAGAATTCTAACGCGCTACCAAGAGTTAATTAGTTGGTCCGAAGGAGCAGAATTCGATGGACTTCATCGAAAGTTACAATCCGATTTTAACCCTGACATGAAAAGTTAAGCTCCCAGCTTCCCAAAATTCATTTCACCAAATTCCATTTCTTTTTCTTTGCATAAATTTCATAATCCAAATTCTCCAACATAAATATCAGTGTCTTTCTTTCCCGTCAATTTCAGACCATTCCAATCCCTCGCCGATTCAATTGAAATTATCAAAAACTTTAATTCAGCGTATGAATTACCATTTCTACCATGTATTACACTTCTGAATGATCGTTCAATTTTTTGAGATTCTGAGCAAACAAGTGGTCTGACACATGCAAACAAGTATCTCAAGACTTTTGAACTGAGCTGTACACAACCGGAATAGTCCGATATGCAGTGCTTTCACGCTTTCCTGAAAGAATATTAATCAATTTTTGTAGATTTCGGGTAAACAAGTGTCCCAAGACTTTTGAACAGAGCTGTACACAGCCGGAACAGTCCGATAAACGGTGCTTCCGCTGCTCCACGGAAGGAGTATTAATCAATTTTTTTTAGTTTGCGAGCAAACAAGTGTCCTGACGCATGTAACAAGTGTCCCAAGACTTTTGAACGGAACTGTACACAACCGGAACACTCCGATACACGGTGCTTCCGCCCTCTCCGGAAGGAATATTAATCGTTCCGCCCCGGACGACGCCGATAAAAAATGGATCAACCTGGTGGAACTATTTGTAAAAGGGGGGCGGAAACGTGGGATTGCCCCGAAGAAACGAATTTCTGGCCGCATAAAAGAATTCCAAGCGTTACGTTTCTATGCGCTCCATTTTAATTACGTCCTCCGGCTGCTTTATGCTCGTGACGTCCACTTAGTCATGCCCGCGTCCCTTTCAGCCCCGCTCGGTCATCGACGAAAGCGGGATATTAATTAATCAGGGCCACGCGCGTTCATCGGCGAAATTATCTCTCGCCCTTCGCGTTGCGTTTCCGGGAAGCCTGTATCTTTATTTCCGAGCGAGTTTGCAAAATCACGAAACGATTGCACGTTCCCGGAAGTGCACGCGAGCCGGCGCTTCGATTCGTCGCGGAAGAATGGCGATAATTTACGCAAATGATTTCAGCGACGTACAAATTAACGCGGTTCTTCCGAGCGGTCGTTAACGATATTTTATCGAAACTTTCGAGAAGCTTTCCGCGCGGGGCCACAGCGAGACGTTAATCTATGCAAATCTGTCGGCGGCGTTATATTTAAACAGGATTAGGACAAATTTTCGCGGGGCTTTTAATTTAAAAGTTTTTGGCTTCCCGGAAAATTTCGAATTTAGACGGAGAGGTTCCGCGTCGGCTTGTCGATAGAAATTGCAGTTCGTTTTCTCGGGTTTTCTTGAAATCGTTTTTTAACCCTCCCTATTCCAGTTTCTTCTGCTTTAACGCGTTAACCCGTTCCCCGGTTCAAACGTTACGACGGCAACGAATGAACGAACGCGACCCAAATAATAATTTGCGATTGTTCAGCGAACAGCGTTGTCGAAAGTGCGAAACGACTTTTATAATTGCTCATCGTCCGGATGCAAACTATTATGAAACGGTGGCGAAACGCGTGACGGCGAGCTGGCGCCTTTTTTAAATCGCGCCGCACAGAAGCTCCAAATACAGGGGGCTGCGATTTAATTTTTAACGACTTACGGTTAAGTAATTTTTTTAAAGTGCGGTCGAGTGCCCGAGGGACGCTTTAAATGTTGCGCAGTTTGTTAAAAGTTCGAACGTCAGGATTGTTTCAGCGCAGCGAGAGTTTAAACAGTCTGGCTTGATTTCATTTTTATCCGATAAAAGACGAACTTTCTGAGTATCCGTTTGATAACGGCAGGACGGATAATTGCAATAAAAATTATAATATTTTAATGAATAAATTGACGTATCCGCGTTATAAACGAAGTGAAAAAAAGCACGATTGCCAACTTGAATATTAACGTGGGCAACGCCCAGCGAATACACCAGCGAATTTTTGCTCCCATGAATTTATAATACCTACGACAAAAGAGATTTTAAATATTTAATAAGCTAACACCGCGTATCAGATTTAATTGTAAAATGTAAACATTGTTCTTCAAAGCCGCTCGCTATCAAATTTAGAATACCTGCACGGCACGAGCGGGTGCAGGCTTGTAATCCCCGGTAGCTTTATTCTATCTATCGTTCGTAGCAATTTTAGGCGATCCTTTCCGTTCAACGGCGCAGAAAGTCCTACTTCCATTGTGAGACAAAGTTATAGACTGACTTCTCGCGAGTGTTTTCCCCTTTCTGTGCTCCACATTTCTGCCTCGTTACAAAATTTTCCCCTTTAGTCCCGCTGAAGATGCTACCCAAAGATCGCGACATCGTCTATCAAGATATTATTAAAGGCACCGTTGCAGAGCTACCTGAATACATTTTCTTTGAGGATTTCCTATCTTTACGTAAAAAGAAACTTACCTTCCATGCTATTGTTCGTGATCAAAAATTTCTCGTACAATTCACGTTTCACCTGTACGAGCCATTCTTTCACAGCGATCTTTTACTTTCATCACCGATTGATTTATAATCCGGTTCAATTCGGAATTAGATTGATAAATAAAATATAAGTATCAATTAATTAGAATTTTATAGCGAAAGATTTAAATTATTAAAATTCACGTTTAAATTAAGTTTGAATTATATTCCGGTGAAATTCGGTTTGTTGACAAATTTACGATTTTTCAATAATGATTCTAAATCAACAAGATTCAAGTTTCATTTATAAAATTCAGGCGAACGTTCATGTTCTACAATGTAATTACAAGCGTCACGTATAATTACTTCCATTTTAAATTATTTTCATTATTCATTCAACGATGTGTAGCACGTTTTCATAAGGATTAATAAATATCGTTATAATTTCACGTGAAATAGGTACGTTCTAATGATGAGCCATTTATATAGTGTACAAATACAGGCGAATCTATTGGACGGTACCGTGGGGCTAATTATTATTGAATCGAATGGGATAGCGATATTTTTACATAAAAGGGTACTACAATAGAAAACGGAATGCGGAGCTCATTTGTAACTTTAATCGAAGCCATTCGTCCGCTAAAAAATACGGTTTTGGCCGGGCACCAAAAATGGTATAAAGCGTCTTAAGCAAGAAGTAGTATCTCGGCGTACATACGTACACAAGGAAAAAACATTTCTATGCACTGTGGCGCGGTGTGCATTGACCTAATTTATAATTTATCCTTACACGA
Source organism: Tetrapedia diversipes (assembly GCA_033822845.1). Lineage (NCBI taxonomy): Eukaryota > Metazoa > Arthropoda > Insecta > Hymenoptera > Apidae > Tetrapedia > Tetrapedia diversipes. Next base: position 319,844 of record JAOPTO010001065.1, on the reverse strand, counting down.
ACAAACGAAATGCAATTCACCTCTGGTGAACTAGAAGGATAAATAACTGTATCCTGTAAGAGATAGTGTAAGTTCAAAAACGATGAATGTTTAAAAATTTTTCTACAGAAATTTTTATCGCGTTTCTTAATGACATACATTTTAAACAAATTCAATATTTCATTTCTGTGATACTAAAATTGTTCAATTGCTTAAAAATGCTAGTAAACGTTAGGTAAGTTAATATCTTCCAGTTTAAGTAATTCCTGTATAAACATCAAAATAGAGATACTTTTTGTGCCTACTACTGCAAGTTTACGCAGAATCGAAAAGATGTTCCTAAACATTCTAATTTATAAAAAAAAAAACTTGTTAATGCAAGTAGATATTTTCTGAACCCTGAAAGTAATTTTACAACGTACACGGTTGCAAGTGTATTTGTTGTTATTTAGAGTGACCCGCCGTTGTAACCGTGGAAAGTTCTTCGCCGAAAGTTCACGACGTCAAAGTTTACTTTGACTTGAAGTTTCAAATGGCCACGTGAAAGATTCAACGAGTGCTCTTTCCATACCTCAATATGCATTAAATAATTCCCTGCTTTAAACCGTAATTTTTGATGCCACATTTTCTCAGTAAAACATGAAACACGTAATTCTTATCAATAAAATAACCCAACAAACAAACCTTGTATTAAACACGATTATATGACTCTGTATGATTACTATGAAATACCATTTTTCTAACATTCACCAAAATAGGAGCACAAATTTCTCAGTTCTTCGTCAACGTTTCTTAAAGCATCTCCGAACCCGTTTCACGCGCAATTTCAAAAGAACAACGATTTTGTTTACGATTCTCAACGTTACACGTTCCTTCCATTTTATTTCGACGACACGATTTGACGAAAAGCAGTTTAGCCGAATATTCAAAGCGGAAAAACAAGCTGTCAGTCGCGAGTACCGTGTTATCGTTCACGCGGCTGCAGCCCTAACCGAACGAATTAAATAGTTCACGAGGCCGGTTAACGGGGCCTTCGCCAAGGAAATTAATTGCAATATCATTTTGCGCGGAAAAACGTTTTCAAAGCAGCGCGCGTCGAGCGACGCAGGATTTACATAATCGTAATGAATGGGGCGCGAGTGGTACGTACACACGCACACGCACACACACGCACACACAACAGCGCGTACACGTACACAACAACCGTCCTTTATTCCTTAATCCGTTTCGCTAAGTTCTTCCATTGTTTACCTCCGTTTTCTCGTTAATGCCACGAACGGAAGGACCTCGGTGCGAGAACAACAAATGCCCCTCGCGTAGCCACGGAATTATGTAACGTTCAACCCGTAACGTCGCTCGAAATCGTCGTAAACATCGAACTCGACGCTCGACCTAACTTCGACCCGTGCTCACCTCCTTCGAGGAGCCGAAATTTTCGCTCGATTCGGTGTTACGTGAATTTTAGGCGAAACCCACACATCGGGGACAGTCTCTTTAGGTTGGACGATCGTTCGCTTACCTTCTGATCGATGAGACGCTGCGACGATGATCAACGAGCTCCACAGGATCAGCTGACACGTCGTAGAAGTCACTCTCATGGTCGTGGTCGTCCTTCGCGATCCTCTCCTCGTTTCGGTCACTCACACGCACAGCCGGAAAATGTACGCGAGCCGGAGTCCAGATGCAGACTGACTTGTCGTGCGAAGTCCTGCAGGAGCAACACGACACGCATGCGTCCTGGCTCCCACGTGCCTGTCTCTTTCGTGTCTCCGCGCTACCCACGGTGACACTTGCGATGTTACGAACGCCTCGCTCTTTTTCGTAACGCGACGAACGTCGTCTCCGACGATTCGTCGAACGAATGTCAAAACGTACACATTAGTCGCCCTTCGCGCGTTGTTCACGAATTTTTGTTTACGATCGTAACCCTAGTTTTGTGCGCAAGGATCGTTTGAACGTAAATGAATGTATCTTTGTTTGTATTAACTTGGTTGGCTATTAGAGTAACAAATTATGTTAATAATTGTGATAACGTTGAGAATTCAGAATTCTTGTAGTTTAATTGTGAATTTTGTGGCTCCAGTTTTATTTTATAGGAATAGAGAATTTTATTTTTTATATTCCTTTATTAATTTTTCTAATTGATCTATTTACAATTTCTTAAATTCGTTAGAGGATATTTTATGATAACGCGTGGATTTCGATACATTTATCGATAATCCCTGCAATAGAAAACAGATATTTTAGAAACAGATATTTTTAACATTATCAATTTAATACTTATTAACAATTCACGATTGTAGATATAAATAAATATTACATACATATACTTTGTTTGTGTAAAACATTTGTCAACAACAGCCGATACCAAGTAGAAACTTTACAGTAAATACTTAATATTGCAATTGTGAGAAAATTTGATGAGAATTTTGTTAACTGGCGAACGATTAAGATGCTTGTACAGAGTAGAGTTATAATTTACAATTATTTGAATAATGGCGAGACGCACAGCGAAATGTTTTTAACAACGGCAACTTCAGCTCCCCGATGTTACAATAATAATGGAGATCGCATTAAACTTCGTATGATGAACATTCCCCGTATAAATATTGCAGGCGAAGGACTTAAACTGCGGAAACTGCATCGCAAGAAGCATCGCGCTTGTGTCTGAAATTAGTTTGAGCGGTATACTTGTCTTTGTGAATCGAAAGAGCGAAGGAGTACGAAAGCGGAGGAACGGAAGCGTAGAAAGAGAAGAACGCGGACGTTCAGCTAGACGTCACGATACGCATTAAAATCGTGAAACAGAATGGAATTAATTTGGTAGGCTGTTAAGATAGTTTGGATTATTATAATACCTGTACACAGGATCTCGGTGTTTCAAATTTACGACTTTAGAACTACGGGAGCAAAGTAATAATAAAATCTAGATAGCGTGAGAAACCTTTTCTTAGCATGTGAGAAACGTTATGCCTTTAACAAACTTAGCTTCGCATCATCACAGTTCAATTTACTTAAAAAATTACTTAAAAAAATTTATTAATTTGATATTAATTCAATATTATTATATCGAAACAATTAATATCGAAATAAAACCTATAAATGAACAAAAAGGAATACTAATACCACTACAGAATATTCGTTAACAAGACAGGTGAAGGTTTCATTATCCTATTAATTCGAATACCGAAGACTGTCGCAACTCAAATCACAAATCTCAGAAAATTCCTATAGAACATAAACAATCACTTCTAAACAACATTAAAATATTTGAACTGACAGCACTTTCAACTGAAAATTAGCTATACTAAATCTAATTCAAATTATCTTGGAATACTGAATCCATCAGAACAGTGCATTTTACTTATTAAAATTTACTATTCATAGAGAGCGAGGATGCACAAGAAAGAGTGAGAAAGAAAGAGAGAGAATTGAGAGAAAAATCCTAAAAGGATAGAGACAGTGCAGTGAAACACGGAGGCAGAAAAATACAGCGGAAGAAGCGAAGAAGGAAGGGTCGGGGTACGGAACGGAAGGCGCACGACGTAACAAGTGTGCAAACACATTCCACCAAACGAACATCGTTAGCGAGAGATTCACCTGCCGACTCTCCCGTTTGATATATGAATTTGTCCTCTCTGCTTGGCCGGCGATACAGCGCGAGTTTTTCGTTTAGTGGATCCCGGCGGAAAATCGTGAAAGTCGCGGGTGACGTGGGTCTTAGACGGAGGCGAAGTCAAACGAGAAAACTTTGCGGATTAAGCGCAATCAAGTACCGATAATTCCCCGGGGAATTGCGTTTCCTCCAGCTTCTTTTCGTGAGAAGGCCTAGGGAAGGTGGGAGGGACGGTTGTACGTCTGATCTCGAACAGAGTGATCGAATTGTTCGACTTGTTCGTAGGTCTGTTCAACGCGACAACTTCTCTTTATACGACATTGAAGCTTTATATGACATGGAAAAGATAGTAGCACGTGTTTTATCTGTTAAACGAAACGAGAACCTTCTCGTTTGGTTGATCGTTGTGTTAATTTCAGTTAGTGACCTATTACAACGCATTTAATTTCTCTTTCTTTAAGGTAATTACAGGTTTGCTTCGTTGAAATTTGAAAACGTTGAAGAAGAAATTAATAAATAATTTCACTTCGAATGTTATAATGTTTTGGCGTAAGAGGAAAGAATTTTTATAATTAAAAGGTTTTCTGTGATCGCGTTTAAATTGCGTTTATAGTAAGAAATGTATGAAAATATGGTTCGGTTCGTTGTTCCGAATAAAATTCGAGCCGCGTTATAATGATAAAAGCAGTTTCCCCGTGGAAACCCATTTATCCCGTTCTGCTCTATGGACAAAGTAGACTTATTATCGGAACGTCAAAATGAGTCACAGAACGTTTAGCAAATGAGTTGAATAATGTAACGTAAATGTTTAAACGCGATAATGCGGTGTTAATTCGCAAGGACGCGTTCCGATGGAACTGAAAATATATATTTCGTACAGGTACTCTATAAACGTTATTTACGTTCTATGCAGGCATCATCAATCTTAATTATCGGGTGCACCCGTGGTATTTATGGCCGAACATTTTGGGAAACTACTCCTGTCATTGTAAATAAATATACCTCTCCTTTTCACAGAAAGAAAAATGTGTACGAGAGAATTCTGATTTCAGTTATAATAATCGGTTGCCTTTCCGATGATTACAAAATTCTGACAAAACTGAAACAGAAATTCTCCGAATAATTTAAAAAAAAGACTAATTGATAAATTCCTCGGCGCTATCAAGTTCATCAAACATTTGAATTAATACACACAAAAAATTATAGCAACTCTTATTATTTTTTTTTTTTCACATAAATTGTAACACTCTTAACTCCCTCCAATATTAGCTTGTTCAATGTTTAAAACATTTATATTTAACAACGAACGATAATTATGGTTCTCACAATTTTTCAACCTCATCTAAATGAATGCAATTACTTCGAGTAATCAAATAACGCGGAACAGAATACTTTTCCGGATGGAATTATTTGATCGGTGTAGATGTTCTATCGTGGTGAAACTGGGTAATAATGAGACCAATAATTTGCGCGCGGAAGCCTCTCACGTTCTACGTAATTCAGTGGTGGCTCGAGTACAAATGGCTCTCGCAGCTTCTGCACCGTTAATGTTAATATACAACGTGCAGCCACACGTGGAGCATCAGATTTCTAATTCTAATAAATCCCATATGGGGCGTGCCTGCTTGGATTGCGGCCACGAAGCGCTACGAAATGGTCCTTATAATTCTTTAATGAACAACCGGCACGTGGACACGGTGAACAAAGGGAGGGTTGAGCTTTCGTTCATAAGCATGCAGTATAGAACAGATCAATTTCATTACCCGCGCTTTATCTGACAGACATAATCATTTCTATCTCGTAAATTTGAATGCTCTTCAATTTAATACATAATCAAGTTTAATAACATATTTACGAATTATTAAATTCACATTGTTTAATTACTTTGGAGTTTAAATACTCCATTGTTTAATTATTAAAATTTATTTATTAGCTGCATTACGTTTAATTACTCGCCGTGCTTTAATTCGAAAAGATTCTGACAAAATATGAAACTAATTTTAGATAAAAATTTAAGACTGAAGGATCAACGATAAGAAATAAATTAATGTATGAAAAATGTTAACAAAATTATAATATATATATATTTATGTAATAATAATTACAATATCATAAAATGATAAACAAAATTCGTATTTTGTGTTATTCAATAAATATTCTACCATGATAACAATAAAAATGAATACATAAACAATATTTGCAAACCATAAAATTATGCTTTATACTGTCTGTTCGTCTTAAATTTTTGTCCGCTACTGTAAGCATACCACCAAAAGCAAACTTCGAATCTCAAACCCCTATCCCACGAGCAATCTTTAATATTTCATCTAATCGAAGTGATACCGTGAACCGAAAAATCTTTGCGTTCGCATTTCTCAATAACTTCCCACCACTCATTATACCGTAGTTATTCGAATACGCAAACTGTTTATTAATCCGGTGGCAACTGGCGCACGATAGTCGTCTCTGAAGCAACAGCACCACGGTCTTATGATCCTGTTGCACGCGCCCAACACTTCGAAGGGACGGAATTATCCGTCGAATTTCTGGCCTTCATTTATACGGCGCGCAACTCGAACACAGTTCGCCCCTGTCCCGGGCCACAAAGTTCCTCCCGTTGATTGCGCGTACAAGTGTGTGCCACACTTCATGCCTTGCTTCGTGCCTGTTCGTTAGGAGTTCCCATCTTTCTTCAATTTACCAACCACCGAAGTTTCTGCCCTTCCGTCCGTCCGTCCGTTCTTCGCTCGGCATTCACCCGTCTTCAAGTGTAGTGCACTCGTGGTCATGTAGTGTCTCTTCTTCTTTGAAGGCATCAAGGCATTTAGTCGCGAAGCGAACCACTACGTGGGGGCTAAAGGATCGGTTCTATATGGACCCGCCGCGAACGGCTCTGTATAATTAACAGAAAGGCACACCGCGTGTTTGCTACGGCAATATTTAATCAGAGCGGGAATCAATCGGTTCGATACCTGGGGATATCGTGTCGTTAGAACGAATAGCGATGCTTGCACACCCCGGATACAGTGCCGCGTGTTACCGTGTGATTAAAATGATCCGTGCATTAATGTAACGACTTCGGAATTTGTAAGGGTGTAAGGTTTACAAAGTTTTCGGTAATAACGTTTCGAAGATGGTTTCTTAACACTATTCCTACCATGACCGGTCAAATGACCGTTTTTAAAATTGTGATTAGAATTTCATATATACAACATAATTGAATCGCCTTTAAATTTTAGACTTTTCCTCAGGTATACGTATAATACATTTTTCAATATTCACTTCTTTTTTCATTGTTTACTTTCTGAGAACAATTTGTAATCTGTCTTACGTGTGAATATCGCAGTAGGAATAGGTATACGTGAATTGTCGGTAGGAATAGCGTTAACGAGTTACATTCGCCTGAATTACCTAAGCGATGGTTTTGTTAAACGTCCAGCTGGTTTTAGCTCGATCGATGAGTTTCAAGTAAGTTGTTCCGCGACTAAATTGCGCAGGATGCATACGTTCTGGTAGAAAATGAAACATTGTAGTTACAAATGATCGTACTTTTTTAGCTACAGCTGCTATGTTATGGTGACAAATTTTGTTTAATGTAGACGTCGTTGAGCTTAATTTTACTTAACTGATTTTTGAAAGAGATACCGATAAAAGTTGTTCTTAAGCATAAATGTGAAAATTTACAAGCCCAAATTTCTGATGCTTCGTCAACAATCTCCAGAAAATACGTGAAAGTTTTAGTTTAAGTAGAAAGGTTATTAAGCCAATTTTCGAGAGGATAACAAAACGGATGGCTGATGAATTATCGAAATTCCTATGGACGCTGGTAAATCCTGCGATTCCGTGGAACAATTGAAATTAAAGAGAGAAATCCTGAGCGGCATATTCTTCGATGGAATGGGAACATCTTCGTTGATTTATGCGTGTTCATTAAGGGTCAGCGGTAGATGGAAGGCACTTAAAATCAGCATTAGCGGGCAATTCAGAGTTCCCATTCGATAGGAATATTTCATCGAGCACTGAAACGTGGCAGCCTGTAAATCACAAAGAAAGATACCGTTCCGATCGCATACGAAGTCTAACTCACATTAGTTCGCTTACAATTAGTGAAGTAGGAAGTCGTAATATTTCGCAAACGCACACGCAAAATATCAATCGTGTATTCAAATATACATTTCCTCTCTTTCTATATATATAACAAACAACAGAAGAATTCGAAGAACAGGAAACTCAGTCAGTTATTGTTCAACTCGAATTCCAAGCAAACTGAATTTCGAGTCGAACTACTGTAGGAATGCGATTGAGTGGGTACGATTCTGGGAAAGCGTGAAGGGTGCTTAAATTGAGCAATAGTCGTGAAAACGTAGAATATTTGAACCAAAACTGTTTATGAGGCGCGAAAGATGAGTAATTGAGAAAGGTTTACAATTAGAAGAAAAGGAAATGAGTGTTTGGAAGAATATATAACATGTAGAAAAAACTATTTTAAATATATATCTAAGAATTTTACTTTGTTTCGCTTACACCTGAACCCTACCAACTTTCTAAATAAATTAAATCCTATAGTATGCACGATGAATAAGGAATAAAAAGAGATTAAAATGAGCGTGAATGACAAAAAAGTTATTTAAATTACTATTAAACTATTTAAAATATATATTATATCTGAGAACTTTACTTTGTTTCGCCTACACCTGAACCCTACCGTCTCTCTAAATAAATTAAATCCTATAGTATGCACGATGAATAAGGAATAAAAAGAGATTAAAATGAGCGTGAATGACAGAAAAGTTGCTATTAAAGTTATTACCATTAAACTATTTAAAATATATAATATATCTGAGAGCTTTACTTTGTTACACCTACGCCTGAACCCTACCATCTCTCTAAATAAATTAAATCCTATAGTATGCATGATGAATAAGGAATAAAAAGAGATTAAAATAAGTGTGAATGACAGAAAAATTGCTATTAAAGTTATTACCATTAAACTATTTAAAATATATAATATATCTGAGAGCTTTACTTTGTTACACCTACGCCTGAAGCCTACCATCTCTTTCTAATTAAATAAATCCCGCACTACTGCCTCACCGAAACCTCTTTCGTAACTACATCAAACGTCGTTAACGAAACTGTGAAAAGCATCAGCCACATCGTTCTCGCGATTTTAATTTATCGATAGCAACGGCACTGAACCTGTTGGAACGCATTCCGGGAAAAGGTGTTACGTTCGCAAATCTCTGCCTGACAAGCAAACTGATATTGCATTCCAAATAATAAACGAATAAAGGCACACGCGTGTCTATCGAGCGTTCACCGCGTTCGCGTTTCATTTCGCGCGGCTTTATTGTTTACACCGTGAAAACAAACGAGCCGGCAGATTTATAATCATCTTCTCGCTTCTCGAGCAGGCCGCGCCACGCATCTGCAGATTTCAATTGCGTGTACGCAAACAACGGCCGTGTCCCTTCGGCTCGGAACTCGCAGTCGGTCAACACACGGTAAATATAAATTCCGAGTGAACAGGCTGCTAGCTTTGTCAACGGAACGTGAGCACGGGAAAAAAACCATTTTCGCGCGTTGCTCCGCGACAACTTTCGCGCGCGCATCCTCGATCTCTGATTTTGTTGCGAAACAATTGGATCTGTTATGCCGCGTCCACATAGAAGAGAACAGTTCGCGAGCAGTTCGCGAGCAGCACACGAATTGCTCGCGTGCGGTTCGCGAGCTGTTTGCCAACGGAAAATGCAGCATATCCAGACTGGAGCTCGCGAACAGTTACAAGCTTGTTCGCTCTGAATTCATGGGCAGTTCGCTATTAGCTTTTGCCATATACTGTGTTACAAACGCGTCCAGATACGCTTCGAGCTCGCGAACAGTTTCTTTGATGTACCGCTTCCCGAGCGAACACTGTTCGCTGTTTGCTGAGGAGTTCGCTGCTCGCTGCTCGCTGTTCGCGAAAGTGTCCACACTGCTGGCGAGCACAGCTCGCGAACTGTTCTCTTCTATGTGGACGCGGCATAAGAGGAACCAGATAATCAGGGGTGACGATGGCCAGAGTGGTCATTAGGGCCCCCATAAATCAGAGGTCCTCAATAAGGGTTGGGACCGAGTACGCGCGAGGCTCGGTCACGGCCGCTAACACTTTCCAGGCCCGCACCAACGGCGGGTTTGTTTTTCGGGAAAGTGCAAAGTGGGGATGCGCCCATAAAAGCATGAGGAAAAGGGCATAGTCAGTTTTAGTAAGATAGCAACCGTATTGTACGAACGAAAAGCATTTTTATAAAGAAGTAAAGTAACCCTCACAGATCGAAAAGAACGTCACCTACGCGTTGGTAACGTGAACAGAACGATTTACACGGTGGAACGTCGTTGATCGAATTATTTGTTTATTTATGTTATTCGTGGATATTAAATAATAATCAATCCCGTCCCATTACTCGGAAAGAAATATATGATTTATTTTGTTAAAGTGTAAACAGAAACATTACAATATTAAAATATAATCACTTCGCATGCACACACTTCAACTGTTCGAGCGTTACTGATTCTCAATCAATCCGTGGCGCTCGTCGCGCGAACTACCAGCGGTATTTATTTATTTATTTGACGGGTAAACACCCTTTATAAAGAAGTAATACAGTAAAAATAAAAATAATTAAAAAATAAAACTAGCACGAGCACAATTATATACAAACTTATACAGGAGGATACATTGTTCTACATTATAAGAATGCAAAAGGAAACTGCGAAGTACTGCAAGTATCACAATGAATTTACAATATTTCCATGAAAAATTACGAATCGGTCATTTTGAC